>CM026219.1:10150529-10655529 GCA_014839995.1 Xenentodon cancila | reverse complement strand
TCCTTTAGTGTTTGTAGTATATGATGGAGATCTTCTGTAAGGCTGTTGTGGAGAAGCTCATCTGTTGGTAGCCGCATCAGAGCCAGGAACCTAAAAAATCCGAACAAACAGACTGGCTCTGTCCTGGAGGTCCTGGAGATAATTGTACAAGGAAGGATGGTTTATAAATGAAAAGCATAATTAACAATACTGAGTGTCCTCTTCACAAGACACTGATTCGAAACAACAAAACATTTTCAACTTTTGAATTGACATTTGTGCAAATCATAATCAAAGTTAATTTAGTCTTTTTACCGTTCACAGGTATCACAGGAGGCGTATCAACAAGAACCCCCCAAAGGACAGATAGTTAAAAGTCAAAGTTTGTGCTTCTGCAAATGGCAATGTCTTGCAACAAAAATGTTTAATAAAATGTTCGATGTTAATGAAGTCTGTTGTCAAGTTAAACATTTTTTCCATCACTCTTTGCATCTCTATATGACCACTTTTCTTGGAGGCATATGTGACGTTTTAAACACTTACAAGTGATTTGGTGCATAAACCGAAGATTTTTATTTCATTATTGTCCATTTTTCAAAGGCTTGCAGTTATTCCAAAATAAGTAACGCATTCAAGCTGCATCATGTAAATTAATTTGCTACAGAATTTTGCTTAACTAAGTTATTATGATTACCAACTACAGTAATGACTGTGACTGTGAATGAATTTGTCTTGATTGTAAGATTCTTTTATCATGTATCATGTTTGAATTTTGGATCATGTAACTGGATTATGAAAAAGTCATGATAATCAGATAAAAGAAGTCATCAGTGATAACTTGCTCACATGGTGATGACATCTTCAAAACACAGCAATTAAACTAAAAGGAAAAAAAGACAATTGACTCGTTAGGAAGGTTTTTCTTAATATATTTTTCTTTGTTTTCTGACTGCACTATTTTGATCATTTATCTTCATTATTCTCTAAATCTAATTGGATAACATCTTATGTAAAGGAATTCCTTACACAGTAGTGGACTTGGCTAAAAAACAAAAAAGAAACAAAAAATGTAGGCAGTAATATTAAATAGATTTGATGTCAGTCTGGATAAAAAATCACCACATGGCTACATTGATCATTCAAAAGCCTCAAAGTATGAACCATCTTTACAAATATTAAAAAATGCCCATGGATCTTTATCCGGCCATTACTACAAATTATTTCAGTCTTTGTTTTGGTGAATTGAGAAATCCAATACGCTGAATGTAGAAATGTTGAGGTATTTATATTTGTATAGTTGAAGCTGGCACACGCCGTGACGTCATCTGCACCCACCGGAAGAGTGAGTTATCCGTCCCCGCCCCGACGGCTCAGTCCAACCCGGAGAGAAGAAGGCGAGTCAACGGCTAAAAATACAATCGCTAACGCAAGATGGCCGGTTTGCCTCGTAGGATTATAAAGGTACACCTTACACTGGGTAGTGAATATACGTAATAACGAGCCCGCGCGTGGCCGCTGTAGAGGGTGTTTGGTGATAATTTGAGCGTACAACCGCAACCGTCTCGCGTGCACCTTGACGTTAGCGTGCTAGCGCAGTTAGCTCGCGAGGCTAGTTAGCGAGCTAACTCGCTGGTCTGCAAGTGTTTTGTTTGTCACTTCCGTTTACTCCCTTCTGTCCAGTCTGCGGTTTGAGTCGCGAACGAGCCGATTTGTTGTTTTCCCCGCGTACTTTGCCGGTTCCAGAGCTCCACCTTCCGTGTTTCTCGCGCGCCTCGGCTCGCCGGACCGGTCCATCCCGTTCGGCATATGAATGGGTTCGCTGTTCGCGCTAAGCTAAGCGGCTGCAGCGCCTCTGGTTCCCACACATGTATGGCGCTTTTTGTCAAAACCGTCGCTTCTGCGGTTCTGAAACGTGTAGTTATCCGTGGCGGGGCAGGCGTGATTGAATTAACAGCTTTCAGTTGGACGTGTAGCGTGACGCGAGGCTAGTCGGGCAGCGGTTTCGCCCGCCGGAGTCCGCAGCGTCTCCGGGCCCAGCGGTGGGCGCGATCAGCCCTTTCCGCTACGCCGAGCCTCGGCGTTAGCAGGTTTCCACAGCTTGTAACGCTGCGCCGCGAAAGGGAAACCTCGCCACACCGTCACGTCCATGAACTTGAGCTTTATTTTTCATCTACAACAAATATTCACTTTGATTTAGACAGAGAAGTGGGACTCTGTCAAGACAGTTTCCTTCCTGTTTAGTGCATGTCAGTGCACCTGCTTGTTAGATGTAGAAAAAAAAAAAATAGGGGAAATTGTTCCGCTTCCTCCTCTTTTTCCTTGTTAGATTTGTGTTGATATGTATTAAACTTTACTTTTGCAAAAATTGTTGTAAATCAGTTAATATTAATATGTTGGACTGTAATGAAATGGATCATAAAATTCAAATCTAAAAGTCAATATAAGGAATTATAATGTACCATAAATACACCTTTTTGGTTAATGATTATTTAACTGATTTTTTTTTATACATGTAAGATTCTTCATTACTTAATCTAAATCAGAATTCCTTGAATTTTATTTATTTATTTGGACAGGACATACAGTCAAATAAAATAAGCTTTTTGCAATTAGCTCATTTGTCACATGTATTTATATAATCATCTAATTGTTAAAACAGGTGGTGATAATTTTGCACAACTTCTAAAGTCTCTGCGTCTCTGTATACTCTAATGTATACAGCTAATCACAACTGACAGAAATGTCACTTTTATCGTAGTTCACTAGTTTGTTTTCCACGCGTTGTGCCCACTTATTCTGCTGAATCTCATCAGTGCCAGCTTTTCATCCCGTGGTGGTTAACCACGGTGCTTCAGCCACCTGCATTTTGATGAGCATCCATCAACGTTAAGATTATTGATTTAGTTGCGCAGGCAAAGACACCTACACTGCTGTAGGCTCATTTTGGTTTGAAGCCAAATTAAACTACAGAGGTCAGTAATTTTAAAGAAACTGGGAGGGAAAGTGATGATTAAGGTGTTTGTGGCACAAAGTAGACAGAAAAGGACCATTAAGTCATTAATTATATTTATCAGTAGGATTGATTTTTAAAATGTTGTTTAAAGCTTTACCCTGGACCATGTGAAAATATATTAGTCATTTTCTTTTACTTTATTCACAATTTAAATACCGAACAAGTATGAAATGTCAGTTAAGTGGAAGATTATGTTTGTTTGTTTTTTTAGAAATGCGGAAACTGTATTTATGTAGCGTTTAGTCAATTTGTTGTTTTTTTTTTTTTTTTTTTTTAAAGAAATGATGTGCTTTTTCACCAAAATAAGAAACTGCAGAGTATGTGAGAAGCACTGTCATGTAAGTTTTTTAGGTGAACATGTGCGTCTCACTTACCAGGTTGAAGTTGTGCATCTCTAGTCTGTAATTTTCTGGTGCCCACAAGGTTTTCGTCTAGCATTGTTTTTAATTCAGAAATGCCAACTGTTGTCTTGTGTTTCCCTTCTTATCACACTCAGGAGACACAGAGGTTGATGGCAGAGCCAGTTCCTGGGATCACGGCTACGCCTGATGAAGGGAATGCACGCTACTTCCACGTGGTCATTGCAGGGCCTCAAGACTCTCCTTTTGAAGGAGGCACATTTAAACTTGAACTATTTCTTCCAGAAGAGTATCCCATGGCAGCTCCCAAAGTGCGATTCATGACCAAAATCTATCACCCCAATGTTGACAAACTGGGAAGAATATGTTTAGACATTTTGAAAGGTAAAAAAAGCATGACACCCCTTAACCTGCATGTATTCGTGTTTGCACTAGCTGCTGAATTAATCGTTGCATTAATCATGCCCATATCAAAATTACTTTTTTTTCAGTAAGAAAACACAAACTCACATGGCTATTTGTATGTATGAGGTTCATAAGCTACATATTCTGCTCTGTGCTTTTTTTTTACATTTCCTTAATACTTTTAAAGGAAATGTCAGACTAATTTAACTTGCCAAAGAAAATATAGTGGGGGGAATAATAAAAAGGTGAGATGTGATATTCTAGCACCTGAAAGTGAACCTAAAACCTCATCGTAGAGAATAGTGAAGTCGGGCTTTGCTGATGGGTTTTGAAAGTGTTACTTATCGAAGACGTGAACTCGAACATTAAGTTTTAATCATAAAGTTTGAGTAGAAGTAAATCTGCACTCTAAATGTATCTATTCACACATTTAATTAGAGATACAAGGGGAAAAAAGCAGATTTTAAATTATAAGAAAGTAAGAAGCGCTCTGTCCTGAATGGAAGCGTGTCCACTGACGGACCTCGGGTGAGCTTAGACGCACACTGACAAAAGCAAGCTGAACTGAGTTAAAAACCAACTGTTTGGGTGTAAAATTAGGAAACTAACAGATTTTGAATATTTTGGCTACTTTCCAGCTGTGTACTAAGGTATCAACGTTGTATAATTGTGCAACTTAGTTTTACATGGCAGGTAGGTCTTATTTAGTGCTGCGAGTATTGGTTTGTTTTACTAATCAAATGGTGTCTAAATCAGCCTAATCGAGTTACTGAATAATAAATACTTGTGCCTTCTTAAAGAGCATATACAAAATAGAAAAGGGAGTTTTCCTTAAATGATTACTGTACATGCATCGTTAGTCTTCATCTGCACTGGACACCACTTTATAAACTCTTCATGAACTAAAATGTCTTATTTACATGTTGTGACTGGCACATTTAGTTTCACGAGAGAGAACTGTAAAATAAGGCGCGTCTATCCTTTTAACAGGTAAATATATTTTGGTGAAGCACCACTTCTTGGGCGCAGTGATTGCCTGCAGCAGCACTGTTGCCAGGTAACGCACAAATTTAAAATATAGAAGAATATAATAAGACAGAATTGAGTCTTTTTGTTGTAGTGAATGGGGTCAGGTGCTGCCAACGATGGCAATGCTTGGCATATCTGGGGAAGAAAAGGGAACAAACTCTGTATCCCAACCATGGAAGAATATTCTGTTATAACACATCCTGCATCCTCATGTGATAAATTATACTATTGTAATTGTCATAATGCACGAGTTACACATTCTGTTACACGCTTGTTATACATTCTGATCACATGTAATATTTAAGTCACTGTGCTCAGGTAGTCGTGCTTTCCCAAAATGTAGTTCTGTATACGTATCAGTTTATAAGAACAACGTGTTGATTTGATGCAAAGACATAAATTATTCACATAAACCACATCACATAAATTTTTTTTTTTTTTTTTTTTAAAGAATAGTTTTAGCCATAGTTGTATTACAAAAAGCCAAGTTGTTGCCAGGGTGAGCATCTCAGTCAGAGAGAGAGCCTGTTAATCCATCTATGAAAACTTTAAATCAGTGTTCATTAATCTCTGCTGTCTTCTGTGAGTTTGTAAAAGTATTGGGTGCAAAATGAGGCAGATGGTGATGTCCAAGTCTCCATCAGTGTGCTGCTGCTGTGCATAATAATCCATGAAACTTCTGTTTGCTCCGATAGTCTTGGTTTTCTAAGTCGGTGCACAGCACACTAACCTCTCCATTGCCATATTTGCTTTTTAAAAAAATGAATCTAGTGTGTAACAGACTTATTCAGCCTGGCCTTTACATCAGTGAGTGTAGCCCCCCCAACATCTGCCGTACCGTATTTAGTTGAGTTGAATCACATTCTTGTTTATCTCATTTGAAGTACGCAGCCTAAGTTCTGCACATCTGGCATCCAGGGAACATGCATTGGTGTGATGAAGGCTGAACAGTTAGTGAACTAGTTATCTGATACACAGCTCAATGGTATGGTTGGCTTGTCCAAGGCTAAATATGTGATTAGTAGGTCTATTTATAGCATGATGGTGTAAAGGGCAGGGTCCAATTTTGCTTGTCTTAAATACTCATGGCATCATGGAGCCCAGATTTCAGACACACCCTGAAAATCCCGAACAGAAAATGTTAGATAGTCCTAATACAACATTTAGTACAAGATGCAGTATTCTTAGTCTTAAGATGTTTTAAGAAATTATGGCCAAACTGTCGTGTACTCTAACTTAATCATAGTTTATAAATGTAACATCTGCATTTCTATATTTATGCTGAAGATGACCTGTGATACTACTTAAAATATTGATTTTCACACATTAAAACACCAGACTCACTGGTTACCTTCTTTTATCTACAAAGCTACTTTCATACTAGTGTAGTTCCATCAGAGCCATATTGCAGATCACTGGCTGCAGATTTTTCTTTGTGGATGTATGCATATTCTACATAAATCTCTTGTTTCTCATGTCCTGAATCCTGACAGATAAGTGGTCTCCAGCCCTGCAGATCCGCACAGTGTTGCTATCTATCCAGGCATTATTAAGTGCCCCCAACCCAGATGATCCTCTGGCAAATGATGTTGCAGAGCAGTGGAAGAAAAACGAAAGCCATGCCATTGAGACAGGTGAGGACATGTTTTCATTGAAGTATACATAGTCCCCAGCTTAACAAATGTTCAAGTTATAAACTTCATACTTGGTGGCATAAGCTCATGATGACCGGAGACTCGTAACGAGCCCGAACCATCAATGTCAGGTGTAGCATTCAGGTCAGCAGCTAATTATCTATCTGAAAGCTGTCCTCAGCTGTCTGAAACTAAAACAATTGACCACATGCACCTGTACAAATACAAATACTGAGCTTACGAACAGCTTCTTAAAACTCTGAATAGAGTTCACCAAATGATAGCACCACTGTCACAGGCTGTCACAGATTCTGGTATGAGAAATGCTTTTATAGATGGCAGCGAACGTCTCTACAATTCCACCCACATGGCAACTGATCCAAAGGTTTGCTGCCACTGTTTGCTGACATTTCTTTCTGGAGAAGAATAACTGCTGACAAACAAGGTCTCTATCATCAACTTTGTTGCTGAGACAACAGTAGAGCTGCAATCTGTAATCCTTACCTCAGGTTCCTTGTTCCTTACCTGGGGTTCGTGTCCACCTAAGGAGTGCTCTAGACATCACAGGGGGTTTGTAGAGACTTGGCCAAAATTAGATTTGCACGTCACAAATTAATTTTGCTCATACAGTGTCTGGGTCTGAGTGTTGATAGCAGGACATAGTCCATCCAAATTTGTCGATATGCCAGGTAACCACCAACTCCAAAAAGCAGAAATCCTTTTTATCCAGAATCCAATTATGTAGACATCTTCAACATCCTCGACCGGCACTATGGACAAACACACAGCCCTCCACTCCTGCCAGGAGTCCATCGCGTATCCGGCAGCAAACGTCCCGTCGGGACACGCAGGCTCTCCCTTGCCCAGTCTTCTAATCGAGAAGATTTGGTCAATTGCATTGAGAGACCAGCTGACCAGATCTGTGATTTAAAAACTGAAGTTTTGCAGAGAGAGGCTCCAAATAGATTGACAGAGAGGATCAGCCGGCCAGTGGGAGGGAGCAGGAGAAGAACCTTTGTTTGTGGTGCAAACTTTGTTGAATTTTTTAATCAATACATAAAATAAATTCACCAGCAGATGTGATTTGTGAATAGTTTTCTCTTTATTTGCCTAACCAGTCGTTTTGATGATGTCTTTATAAATTCAGAATGTTTTATTAGCTTCCGTTCTATCAGTACTTCATCAAACTCGACTCACCCCCAGCACGCCTGTCGTGTCTTTGTGCCCTCTGCAGCCCGAACATGGACCAGGCTCTACGCGAGCAACACTGAAGTATAGAAGAAGAGGGACGAGGCTTCTGAATGTGATCCACAAAATGTACTCCTATTCTGTCAACATTTGAATTTAACGGACACAAAAAGAAAAAAAAAGATTATAAGTCCAAATCTATTTGAGAGAAATGACGAGATTTACTGCTGCAGACCTCCCGGTGACTTATTTCCCTCTATGACGCGTTAAATGTGTGATAGCCCCCCCTCCTTTCTTTTCTTTTCTGTTCTTTTTCCCCCTCCCCCTTTCATTGCTATTTAAACGCATGGACAAAATGACACCCTCCCTTCTACAGTCTTAAAAATCACATGCACATATGTTGTCTTGAGCTAGGCACATACTGGTACGTTTGCAAAATGTTCATGCATTAAAGCTGTCCTTCTTTTAACACATACATTATTTGTCAACACATCTGTATGTCTTTTTGTGAGAAATGACATTTTGTGTTATTTCAGCGCATTGAGTACAGCTTTCTTCTTCGCCCGTGGTTATAAAGCAAGGTATGATTAAGGTTGGTCTTTGCTCATTGGGGAGCATGTTTTTGAAGGAGATAAAGAGGTTGGTCTCCACTCTGCAGACCAGCATGTCACAACTCTGAATGTTGGACCTTCAGTAGATCAGCATCCTCCAAAAAGCACACAGGGGAATGAAGACGTTATTAGTAGAGTCCCATAGGAAACAAAAACGTATAACTAAGAGACACTCTTGAACCTTTCTACACATTTACTGACATTTTACTCCAGAATAAATTTGAAGATTTTGTAAATGGCTAGAAGTTTCTGTCAGGGAACCGATGCAGACTCACCCACAGCTGACGTTTAATAGCACTGGGGGAAATGGCCATTTGTAGTCTGCGTAGATGGCGTGTTATCTGTATTTTAGTTAGTAATTCAACATGGGTTTGGGCATAGAAAAGACGCAAGTTAAGTGAGCAAATCAATCTAAAATCTACTGGTTAGATCTGCCTGTCAGAAGGCTGAAATGTGACTTTTATAGGTTCTAATATTAAACTGGATGTCATCCTTGTTTCCTTCATCGGTGAGTCTGGTGGACAGTGCGGGGAGGGTGTGTAGAGTATTTCCACATGCTTAAAAGTTCAGAATGAAAACTTTTTAAGACTGTAGGAACCTCATTTGCTTTTATTTCATTTTTATTTTTTTAATCATTTGTTTATGCTATATGTTGCCTGTTCTCTTTTATTTTCAGTGTTACTTCATTTAAGAGAGCCAGAACCAAACTGATATCGAGGCTCTTTGAACTTGTTTTGCCATGGGTATTGGTCAGAGTTGAGGTGTTTTGGGGTTTTTTTTCTGTAAAGGGAAAGTTTAGGTGTTTGTCATCAATTACAATGTTGGTCAATAATGCTTTTGCTTTTTCTGTGATATGGATGTAATGATTATACGTACAAGTGCATTTAATTGATTTAAGAAGGGGAAATCGGGTCATTGTGGTTACAGTAGCAAATGATGTTACAAATAAAACGTACCGACACTTGAAGATCCTATCAGGCCCTAATGAATTTTGTATTGGCTGGAGAAAACTTAGGATAAATTTTAGGATGTAATTGATGTGTAGGCAAAAAAAAAAAAAAAAATCTAAAAAAATCCATACAGTTTATAGGAGATACTGAGCTGATAGCTGTGTCAGATCATGACTCAGAAGGTTAATTTCTGCATATCTTTACACTCTCCATTAATCGAATTGTGGGACTAAGGAAGGACTGACACATGGTGTTATGTGAGAATACTTTCATTGAGCCATCTTTTCTGGGATTATCACAGGCTCTGTGTCGCTTAGGTTTTGTTTGCTCCCCCATCTTCACTTAGGAATATTAGCTATTTCTAATTTCTACGTTCATTCATGTCTGTAAGATGGAGCATGGCTCAAAACTTGAGGAACTTTACAATGAACTAAACTGAGAAACGATCACTAGATTCATGAAGCAAATAGATCAAAACATTGAGATATCCAAGAGTAAAAATAAGTTCTGTCAGTAATTCCAGTGCATTTGCATACATGCCTCTACAAACACTCTGTAAATAAAATAAGTTGAGTAAGTAAGAGGAGTCTCCTCTGTTTTATGTCGGGATGCGTCTTTCCAAAAGTGACGAGCTGCTGAAGTACCAGTGTCGTCCTGCAGAGGGCGACATCGGTACCTTAATGCAGTGAGGACAGTGTTAACCAATCCAAGGCCTCAAAGGACACTGCCCTGCATGTTGAAGATGTTTCCCTGCTACAACTCACCTTCAAATGGTGAATGGGGACCCATTCACAGGAACCAGTTTTAACTTTTTTTTTTTTGGAGGAACTCAACTGTTTTTAAAATACAGTATTCGTTAAAGGAGATTACAGATTTTCACTTATCATGGTCTTAATGATTTTGATGGATATTTGGTAGTTTTATTGCTTTTAAATGTTTATGGCTCTGTTTTAAACTTACAAGAAAGGTTTGAGAAAGTAAAACAGGCCTATTCATATTACAATGGTTCAACAGAATCGCTGAACAAAAACTCATGAAGCTATCCTGGAAAAATGATCTGTCTTATAACGATCATTGCAGGTGTCTCCAATCTTGCAGGTGTTCGGTCTGGTTATTTAAAGGGTTAAAAGTTGTCACTGCCGTTTAGTGTCATTGTGTTCGCCACACCGAACGTGGACCAGAGAAGGAAAGTGTCGCCCGAGGAGATCAGAAAGAAAACTACAGACAAGCATGTCAACAAAAAGAGATGGATGATATTCATGGGGAACTCCAAGGTCAGTGTTTATCAGTGTCAAATCAAATCATCTCTCACTTTTTGGCCAAAACTGGACTTGAAGGAAGATGGCCAAGGAGGACTGGTGAAAGCAAATCTCAAAAAATAATTTCCAGACTGGAAATTGTCATAATGCACATGGAAACGCCACAAAGCTCCTGGGACAGATGAGACTTGGCTGAAGCTTTGTGGCAAGTCACATGAGCTCTATGCTCACAGATGCATTAATGAAGCCTTCAAATGAAGGCTTCAAAGAACAGAAGACTAGCTACTGTGAAACATGGAGGACGCTCTGTTATCTGGAGCTGGTGTGCTGCGTCTGGTACAGAGTGTCCTGAATCTTTGCAGGTACATTGAAATCTCAAGACTATCAAGGCATTCTGGAGGAAAATGTGCTGCTTGTCAAAAAGCTTGGTCTCAGTCAGGATGGGTTTTTTAAAAGGATATTGACCCAAAGCAAACGCTTCTAAGCAGCTAAGAATGTCTGAATCCTAACAGGCAGTCTAGAGAAGAAACCCTTCAAAACTTGGAGAATTGGAGCAAAAATACCTGTCTACAGTTGCAGAGTTACAGAAATCACTAAATTGCAGTGATTTACTCCAAAGGGTGCGCAAAATAAAATGGTCCCATTATTTTTTGTCCAGGCCGTAATCATTGTTCCATCATCAGTAAATTATTTATAATTTGTCAGTTTCAAGTTATGTCAGTGACTGTTGTGGGTTTTTCTTCCTGTAATGTAAACTACTATTATAAGCCTTAATTTTTCATTTCACCTCCAAGCAGCAGAACACAGCTGTTTTAAGCGTTATTGTCATTCATTTTTTTTTTTTTTTTTTTTAGCCGCATTTGGCGCTCCCGCTGGCATCCAAAAGGGGGCGCCAAATACAAAACTGAGCGCTTGAAAACAACGAGATGTGCGTTTATTTATGTTTACATTTACTTCGGTTGGGCTTCACCTTAGCACCAGTATGCTATAAAATCACGCGCATTCATCCAGGTCACATATTTACTGAGAAAAACGCATGCTTGGGCAATACATTTCCCTTAATTGCTTACAAGGGAGCACCTGTCCTGTGACCCCTGTTTATTCTTTTGTTTCCTCATCGCAAGTCGACAAAGGTTTCACAATATTCACAATGTTTTACGATCATCTCTCCGTTCGTATGGCAACAGTGAGTCATTCGGGCCGGTATGCAGTCTTTCTCTGAGTGCAGGAAACGATTATTAGTTCTCAGTATTTGAATTATCTGACAAAACATTAACCACCGTGTTTCTGGAAAGGCGTTGTTGTTGACGTGTTCAGAGAGATGTTTTGGAGTAATCGGTCATTGACTCACACCCATAAACAGGAGCTTACGGGAGTGTGAGACACACAAAAACATGACGAATACATGCTTTTCTATTTGCAGCATTTACATCGATATGTTTTCATTGATGTGTATATGTGTGTATGTATGTATGTATGTATGTATGTGTTTGTATGTATACATTTGCATTGCACTTGGTTTTATTTATTTATTTATATATATATATATATATATATATATATATATATATATATATATATATATATATATATATATATAAAAAACATGGAAGTGTTTGGGAACGACAGCAACTCAGCCACAAAGTAGGCAATATAAACTGATGGAGCGGGGTCAACGGATGCTGAGATGCAAAGAGGTTGGCAACTGCGGAGTCGGTCGCTTCAGACCTCCAAACTTCATGTGGCCTTCAGATTAGTCAAAGTCAAGTTTATTGTCAATTCTACCACATGTAAGATACATACAGAGAATCGAAATTACGTTACTCTCAAACCCTCGGTGCTACACAATAAATAAATTTTAAACACAAAGTGCAAATTAAGAAGAAACAAGTTATAGCATGACGTTGGGTTTAAGAGCCAAGCTCTAGCGGCAAGTGTGGGACCGCTGACATATTGAAACCAATGGATCAGGAATGGGATGTCACTTAAGTTCATATGCGAGTCAAGGCAATGTGAGCGAATACTTTTGCCATATAGTGTGTGTGTGTGTGTGTGTGTGTATATAATTCTTGTCAGAACAAAACTGATTTAATATTTTGAACCTCTGATTAGAGGCTTTCAATGCAGAACTGCATTTAGGACTTTGAGTCTAGTATTCCACTAATGGCCTTCATTTCACACATCTCACATTTTAAATTCTGGTGTAAGAATATTTATTTTAAATCATATGGAGTCTAATAAAAAGAGAAAACTGCCTCTGAGGTTACTCATCCTCATCTGAGGATAGTAAGCTGCTTTTCTATAGGGGCCGTAAGCAGCCCTCATGATGGCGGCAGCGTTGAAAATAATCATAAATCAACCTGAAGGCCTCTTTTTGGCCGTAAACACAGTGTAAGTTATCCATGTGGGCCCATGACAATAAAGTACTGCGACCACACCGCTGCCTCGCAGGTCATGATGTCACCAACCTAAACATAGCTGTGCTCCTCTGACACACCAGATCATCTCTCGCTGTGACTGCTGACTGCAGGTGAAAACACCGCCGTCACTCGCTGGTGATGTTGAGCCAACAGGTGAGGACAGAAATCTTGTTTTGATGGGTGCATGTCGGAGGCGTTTACTGCAACCCC
Source organism: Xenentodon cancila (assembly GCA_014839995.1). Taxonomy (NCBI): domain Eukaryota; kingdom Metazoa; phylum Chordata; class Actinopteri; order Beloniformes; family Belonidae; genus Xenentodon; species Xenentodon cancila. The sequence goes on along the minus strand of CM026219.1, from coordinate 10,642,472 downwards.
GACCCTGGTTATGGGAGATGCGGGAGCGATGTGAAATGTGACACCTTCACATAAGCCTTTATCATTCCTTTAACTTATCCTTTAAGTTTAACTTTACCCTTCACATGTCCTCTCCTCTCCTTCTTTCTTCCCTTTCCTGTCACATTTGTCCCTCCTTCTTGCCTTTCATTTCCCTTTTTTCTTTCTCGGTGCTTATATTCTCTCTTATCCCCCTTTCTGCTCTTCTTCCTCCTCCTCCCCTCTGTTCCACTGCAGATGTTAGGGTACTGCAGTCAGAACCTTCTCACCTCAACCCTCCTCATGTTATATAACCATCCTCATTATCCCCCCATGCGTAAAAAGAGAAGTCAGCAAGCAGCCAGAGGGGAATCCCTCCTTTCAGCTGCAGCAGGTACCCAAAATGACCTCAGGCCCTTTCTCAGCATCTCAATATTTCAGGAGTTTTAGGGTTATACAAGACAGCTGCAGTGGAATAACACCGCAGGCTGCGATTTTCTAGCTTTTTCTTTTTTTTTTTCCTCCTCACTTTTAGTCTCTGATGCGTTTAGGCTCTTGAGCCTGACTGTCTTTTCATTTCTGTGTTCATGACATAATCACAACATGTCTTCAGGTAATCTTTTCAACGCAAGGGTTTGTAACACTGTGTATATTACATTTTTGTTGTAATTTGAAATGCGAGTCTGTTATCACTACAAAATGTGCAATAGTTAATCCATGCATGAAAAATATGGGGGTTTCACCATTCCTGGTTAGAAATTGGGAGGTGGTGGTTGTTTTTGTGCAGGGTTGTGTTCAAGTGACTGCGGCCCATGAATGCTGAGATGTTGCAAGCCCTAACCATGTTTACTTCTAATTCTGGCTATATAATTTTAACTCCTCGCCGGAACCTCTCACGACTGAATACAAAGTAGAAAAACCAAAATACTGGAAAACATTGCGTGGTATGGGTGTTGAAGTTTGTCTCTGGTGATGGGAGTCAACACTCATAAACTCTTGTGGCCAAATTAACAATGTTGATGGTGTTTTTTTTTTTTTTGTTTTTTGTTTTTTTTCCATTTAAGCAAGACATTGAACATCCGTATGATGACATATTACATTTACCTGATAAATTTCCTGGATGTTTTTGATCCTGTATCTTTCTTATTCTTTTTTTTTTTTTTTCTTGCTGCAACCCCTGTTTAAGGTGAAGTGTCCATATTATGTTAATTTATGTCATCTTATTTTAATCTTTGGTTTTCTGCACTCAGCATAACTCCATAAACCATCATCCCAAGCTTCAACTGTCTCCTGATTGGTTGAATTCCTCCTTTAACGCATTGCCTGGACAACACATAAAGGCCCTTTGACAAAATTCTGCTCCCTCATATATAAGACAAAGCCGTAAATCTTGCAAAGTTCTCATAACCATGCGAATCCCCTGAACAGGCTCTGCTACAACATGCATATGGGTATCTCTTTAGTTGATTCTCATGTGCTTTAGATAATGATTCATCGTCGTAACATCTTAGATAATTCTGAAAACGCTTCCAATGCCAACCCCTCATCTTTTGGTGATTGGTGGAAATTGACATGAAATCCATGCCTCGCCGTGGTTGGTGATGCTGTTAGGGAGGCCGGACATTGTGCCGCTTAGCTCTGTTTATGTCACTGATCACTCACTGGGGATGATCAAGTCACAAGAACACTTATCTACTGACAGCCACTCACATAAACACGCCGTACATGCATTCATTTGGGCCCCGGCGGTGGTCTCGTCCAGCGTGTAAATGATTTAACAGTGTCCATTCATAGAATCCCTCCGGGGCGCGGTAACCACCACGCAGTATGTAAACAAGGAGTCACACTAATGCTGACGAGGGCGATCAATAACCTGTCAGACAGTGTGTTGACGAGCAGCTGTTTGCACTCCAGACTTGACCAAGTTGAGCTTCTGTTGGTTTCCACAGAAAGACTACACGTTACTGCAACACCAGGTTGAAGCTCCTTTTATCTTCTTCAGATTAGTAACCCTGATTCCCTCTGTTTAAGTCTCGGTTTGGACTATTGAAGTTGTTGGTGAAAATGTCTTTTAGCTACTCTGTGAATGAAATTGATCCATTTTGTGGATGATTTCAAAAGTGCTGGTGATCAGTGGACTGAACCCTGCATGTTATCAGGTCTGAAGCTGCTGACATGCGGATCCATGCTGAACCCGGAGCCCTAAGTCATAAGCTCCACCCTGGTCTGAGGTGCACCTCCACAGAATTGTAACTACGTGGTGGGTCAATACAGATCGCAACCAGTACCCACTGTAGCTCGGTGACATAGTAAAAACAAGCGATTTAAAGTTAAATTGTCAATGTTAGTGATGCAGAAGATCCAGTGAAATTTGGTGGCAACGTTACAGATTGCATGACCTGCAGTGTCCACAAAAGCTGTAAAAGGCACTTTTTTTTAAAGGATAATACCAAGTGCTTGATTGATGACACATCTATTGATCATCTTTACAGCCTTTTGCCAATAGAAATAGGAGCGCTGATTGTTGATTGACATTCTATTCTATTCTATTTTTCTGATGGACTTTCTGATTGTGATCAACTGAATCCTGTGACAATCCAGCTGCCTTTTTAATGCTCCAGCAGATTTTCTTGATCCTACATAGAAATGAGCAAAATCCATCTCGCACAAAGATAATTTTCACTGTAAACATTAACTCTTTAATCTGTATTTAAAATGCCATTTATCATTTTGGATCGTTGCCGTATCTCATCTATGTCGGGGTCTTGGTTTTGCGGGATTCCTGGCTTCTCATTTGTTCTTTTATACCTGCTTCATCCTGTTCATGGCAGTGGAAGGGCAATAAAGGACCTGAAGCCATAAAGAGACAAATGAACAAACACACACACACTCACACTCAAATCTGCGGTCAGTCGAGAATCCCCATTCAACGTAAAATACTTGTTTGGACAGTAGGAGAAGCCAGAGCACTCGGAGCGCAACTTTATATTTTTGTCAATCTAATTAATGTCTATCGTGAGGAAAAAAAAGAATGGTTTGATGCAAGGGTATTACTTTTATATTATAAGTGATATTCACCTGCACCTAAACCCTGCTTCCTCTGCTGTTACACCATCTGGCAGATGTGACAATAACAACAGAGTCACTGCTGCTTATCGTAATGTCGTAGCGAAGATTACGCCTTCTTGATAAACACCGGTAAATCTCCAGCTTTAGCGATGATTATACACCAGCAAAAACAATATGTACTTATAATAGTACCAGCAGTCGTGTTATAGAAGCAAACAGCTGCATATATGTTATTTCATTTCACAACAGGATGATGTCACTTGCAGGCATTCAGCTCCTCCATCCCTCCCTCCATCCCTCCCTCCCTCGAAATGCCTGTCTGTATTCAGGTCGCTTTTTCTTGCATAACGACTCATTCATAAAACAGCACCACACCTCAGGGAAGGGAAGTGGAAAAGACTCTTGACTTACAGAAGAAGAAGAAAAAAAAAAAGACAGACAGGGAGGATTTTTGCTGCAGTATGAGTTGTCATGTCATGCCAGGATGCAGCTTACTTACTGTAACTGTCAGAGCAAGGTTACAGGAGTTTGACAAATCTTTTTTGAATCACTCTTCTCTACCAAGAGATGCCAGTGACTTGGGTTGCAAAGGCAATGTCACGGTTTTCATTTAGGCTGCATGTCTTTTGGTAGATTATGTTAGAGCCAGGGAACATCTCTTTGTCTCTGAGTAGGGGGTAACAGTTTCAGCATGGCCGGCAGATGTCTGAAACTGAAGAATTACATACAGAGTATTGTTTATGCATCTGTATAAGCTTAAAAAGCACAATAGTTTTAAAGTAATCCTAACGGTAGGTGAAGAGAACACAAACAAAATATTGCATAAACCTACATCCAGACAGGTTTGGAGGTTTTCTACTGTTCAGGGAAAGCCTGCATTTTTTTATGTTTTCGTTGTTACCTTAATTCATACAGACACAAATACAGAAAATATAACCCACTCTATTATTTGATGCCAGACACTCACCAACCCTATCAACCCTAGTCCCTACATTTCTGAAAGAAAATTACCCGCCTTTTCTCGCTTAAACGCAAGATTTGCTCAGAAGTTTGTCTGATTCTCTTCATGACCCCTTGAACATACGCTGTCTCGTCATTTGATCAGTTGAGTTTGCTTTATTTGCTTATTAATCAATATTGATTATCCATCCATCCATTATCTATTCCCGCTTACTCCGTCTCCGGGTCACGGGGGTCTGTCGGAGCCCATCCCGACGCATAGTAGGTGGAAGGCAGGGGTACACCCTGGACAGGTCGCCAGTCCATCGCAGGCCCACATACAAGACAGAAAAACATGCGCATTCACATTCACACCTACGGGCAATTTTTAGAATGATCAATTAACCTACCCTGCATGTTCTTGGACTGTGGGAGGAAGCCGGAGTACCCGAAGGGAACCAACGCAAGCACGGGGCGAACATGCAAAGTCCAGACAGAAAGACCAGGAATCGAACCAGGAACCTTCTTGCTGTGAGGCAACAGTGCTAACCACTAAGCCAACCGACTTGAACAAGATACAACTTTATTTTTATTTCTATTCACAAGTGTGTATTGTCAGCCTGTAGACAGAGTGATGTCTTTGTTGGGGGACTACTGAGGGCTTATTGAGATGAGGCGACGGGCCCGAACTGACATCCTGCCTTCTGATAGCAACAAATGTGTGTTATGACAGGCTTGGTTGTTTTGCCCTCATCAGGGAAGTGCAGGAAACAAAGCAGATGTTACTGTTTGAACTACAGTACAGCAATTCAGTGGTGGGGACATGGACAGCCTTTTATTACATTCATTGTCACCTAATTTATTTCCTGCATTTGCCACCATGAGGGGAAAAACAAACCAGGTAATGTCAGAAGTGACAGGACTCATTTTTTTAAAATTCATACAGCTTTAAAACCCTTATTTATATGTCTAAGTCAGTACATTTACAGCTACGGCTCAATAAGAATCCTTATACAAGGACCATTAGGGAATTGATTTAATGAGGAAAGTGTGCTCAGCATCACGACTACAGGTATGCTTCCTTTTAGTTGTAGGGTTTATTTCCAGATGACAAAAAAAGAAAAAAAATAATCTAGCCGGCAGCACACTTGTATCCTTTCGAGCACCAGATTAAACTTTGTTTTATGTACCGACACCTCTTTTATGTGCTGTAAGCTTTACTATTTAGAGGTGACACACATGCCATCACCTGTGGTTTTTCACTGTTGTCACCGGGTTCCTCTGTAACTTCTGGGTCAAACACATCAAGAACTGTGAAGCATATGAAAAGCACAATTTAAACAAAAGCACATTGTAGAAATAATAATATATAAAAAAAAATGCTGCTGTTAAACCCGTGCGTGGTGGAAGAAAGTCGTCATCTGGATCCATAATCCAGCTGCTTTGGGTTGAAATGCAGAGGTACATCCTGGACAGGTTGGTAGCTGATCACCTCCACATACAGATGGACAACTACCCACACTGATACTCACTCCCATAGGCAATTAGAAATCACTAATTAGATAACATACACGGGTTTGGACTGTGGCAGGAATGTAGAAACCGTGATGACCACCAAGCCACTGAGAAGCCAACCATGCCGTGTCCTCGTAAGAAATTTAACATCAAGAACCAGAGGTCCTGAATGTTTGCTTCAATCTGATACAAGCGAGTTTTGAAAGAGTCTTAGCATTCTAATTAACACAAAGAGACACGTCTCTCACTCTAGACACTAAGTTTGTTTAATATTTATGCCTTGCAAGCCTGCATGGACCTAAGTAAGAACCAACAGACTAATACATATTTATCATTTGTTCACCAGGATCATTACACGGTGTGGAATCACACACGCGCATAGAGGTATATAGGTTTTTGCTTATTATAGTGTTTTTTTTCCTTTTCTTTCCACTCCCGGGACAATGTTTTCTTGTTGTATTTTACAACCGAAACAATCTAAATGAGCACACAAGAGGAAACAGCTTGAGTGTCCAAGAAGATTCCTAAAAACACATTTTATTCAAGCGAATGCGATCATTGACTCACAGTGTGGCAGTAGACTGGTATTCCTCTCTATTTTTCTTGAAATCTATTACAGACCTTGTCATAGTCACGTTACGACTTTAAAGCCACTTATTTGGGTTCAGCTTTCCCACACTCAAACACGCTATCACTGTCAGGGCTTGTTTATTTTCCCTTCAGAATAATTGTATGATTATAGTGTGCCAGTGTTTTTGTTCTACCTCAAGGAGACAGAGGCATCAGTTTATCAGCAGCGGTTTAAAAAAAAAAAATTACATTTTGTTTTCTTTATGAAGCTTATTTTTAGTGCAGATTTTACATCTAAATAAAATAATTGCCACGTGTCTTTTCTTATGAAATGCATATATATATATATATATATATATATATATATATATATATATATATATATTGGCGTTTTTAGTGTTAATCTGCTGGGTAGGGCAGAAGACACAAACCAACCCCGTCTGTCATTTCTGTTTTGAGAAAGTCCTCCTGAGTGCTGTTTATTCACTCTGAGATTACATTATCCTAACCCATAATGACAGGCTTTAAAATGCACCAACAGGCGCCGATTGTGTCCTTCAGTCCTCACAAACACGTTATCGTCATTTTCCATTGTTGGCTTTGAGTCCTGTAAACCCCGTCATATCAACTGTTGGAGAGGTACTGATGTGAACTGGAGCATGTAATGAAAAAAGCACTGGTGTTTTTTATTTTTTTCTGTTTTATTCATTCAGATGCAACATTAGTCAGTTCTCACATGATCGTTTTTAGAAAATGATCTATCAATGCAACTGTCCTCCCCTTAATGCAGCTATTCAATCACCCCATAAAAAAGTTGCTTTTCTAAGCTTTTGAACCAGTTGCATTATACAGGTTATATTTGAAGCTTTATGGCTTTTGATGCCATGCTTTATTGAGCTTCTAGGGTCTTAGTTTTCTTGCTGTGATGCTTTAGTGGCGCTCCTGTTTTGTCTTTAGTCAGCATTTGTTTTATTTCCTGTTGAGTAAATGTTGTGTCCTTTTGAATTCGGTTGGGTTTTGCTTACAGTTTTAGTTTCACACCATGGACTGTATAGAAACAACTGAAAGAAGCCTCTGCGACATCACCCACTTTATGAAGAATCGCTTTGAAGTCTGCTTTTCATGACTCTGGATGATGCCAAATTGGGAGGAACTGAACCAACTGTGGTTAACCCAGAAATGGGCAGACGGGTAAAATGAAAAAGTCTGGGAGTCAGATGGACTCCCACTAATGTCCACATTTCAGATTGAACTACCGACACAACAAGAAGGGTGTTTTTATAGAAGAACAGAGGGATTTCTTCTTGCTCCCAGTGCTACGCTGGTTTGAAAGTTCTCGCAGCTTGTTCTCGACGCATCATCTGGACAGAACCTTTTTATTGTGTGGTGTCCGACACATGCGCCACAATGGATAATTTTGAGGAACAGCTGCTTGAGGTGATGAGGAAGTATGAAAATCTGTGTAACACATCTTGTGGCTTCATACAGTGTAGTTGAATGTAACTTAAAGACTGAGCTCATGCTGAAGCAAACATACGGGTCAGATTCCTTGAGTCACAACCAGGGTGGGAAAAAAAGATTTATGGAGACGCAGATCCATTAGAAAAGGAGACACAGGCTCTATATTCAACAGCTGACACCAGCTCACATCCATCTCAGCAGCCTTGGCTCGCCAACAGGGGCTCACTTCATCACCAGATGACTTTCATCCCCCCGAAAACACTCACCTCACCCTCAGAACCTGCAAACAGCTACCACACGTTTGCTTCTAACGGTGGATTTAAAAGGGGCGGATGACGCTGCTAAAGATGAATTTTAAACCTAAATGTCAGGTGTGTGGAGAATAGTGGAGACCGTGGAAGAAAACAGATATCCAGATCTTAAATTAGCCTGATATGTAACGCTCGATGACTGTTTATTGATGACATTACTTACATTTAGAAGTGGATAAATCATGACTCACTGCCCTTGTGTTGATACAAAGCCTTTTATATATTCTGGTAGAAGGCATTTCAGAGTTGTGACTGTGATTTTTTTTTTTTCCTGTCTGGCAAGTAGCCTTTCCCTCACACTGCTCATGTCTGAAACCTCAGCGCTGAGGTCAAAGAAGAGACTTATGGGTGAGCTAATCAGCTCAGGAGTTTATATGCATAATCGCATTTGGCTGCAAACTCTGAGTGGATCACAAACGAATGAACAAGCAGATTAGACTCCATGTGTGAGAGTTTGGATGTCTGCATGTGTGCATACATACACTCATTTACATTGTCTGTGGTTATAAACGTGGGTGCCATGTATTCATGTGTACATTTTGTGATTTTTTTTTTTAATTTTTTTTTTTTTATTGAGCTTTATGTAGTGATTGCATCCACAATGATGTCAGAAAGCAGATGTCTACTGACGTTGGTAGTAAAGCAAGGACAGCAGCAGGCAGGCGTTCAATTATGGGTCTTTCGTCCCTCCATCTGTCTCAGCAAGAGCTGGAAGAAACCCCAAGCCTTCTACTGGATTCTCCTCACAGCTTGTCCAAAAGAGGACCTCTTGATTACCTCTCACTTTAAGACACTGATGATAAATCAGGTCCTTTATAGGATGACAAACAGGTTTATTTTCCTTTGAAGGGACTGATTCTGGTTTGTTTATAACATCAGATGTTATATTTGGGAGCAGACATAATTCATTTGTGACTCTCTAACCCTAATAGCAATAATCCAAACTGTCTCTGTTCATCAGATGTATCGTGACATCAAATCGTTCCCTATCAAATGCTTTATTTGCCACCTCATCATATGACAACTGAGCTGCAGGTATGATTCAGGAAATCACATCAGCGTCCGATTAATATAAAGTCACCTTTCTAAAATTAGATGATGATGCTGTTTGACTACTGGTTACAAAATAGCCTTGAGGTTGGTTGTATTTACATGAGTGATGCCCACAGGGATTTTAAAAGGAAAGTGTGGTCTCTTTATTCGGAAAGCAAAGCCAAGATATGTGTGCCACCAGGATGTGTAAGAAACTGGGTTATTGGGTTGAGGGTTAGTCCCATGACATCACTGAGCTCATGGGTTACACTACCACGGCTGATTTTTAGTGGGACAGTGGATTTCTGTCAGAGCGATGAAACGGTGCAACACTACAGAGGCTGATCGCAGTGGGAAACTGCAGTCACGGACAGACTTAAAGGCAAGAGGCTCAGTCAATAATGTTCACGAATGTTATATATGATTATTTTTTTATGTTGGAAAGACATTTTCCACAAAACCAAAACCATGCACATATCTGGTTTGGATCCAGCAATATTTAAACAATGATTTATAAGATATTTAAAATAACAAAATAACAAAACGTGATCAAGTTAAGCTTTTAGCTTTAATTTAGGGGTTTTCACAAAAACATGCCATTTACTATTTAGGAATTACAGTCACATGTGCAAAGTTCCTAGATTTTCATAGTTAAAATTATGTGGACTTTTGACTGAAAAGGAAGTTAACTGCTGAATTGACTTGTTACTTCAAGACAAATGAGGCAGATAAAAGGTCTGGAGGTGATATCATAAAAGTAAAATAAAATTAAAAACAACAACAGCCTAACGGGCTCTGTAACTGTCAGCATGTTCTGCACCGAAGATACAGGATCACCTGATTATCTTCACAAATGCGCATAGTCTCATCTGTTTTCCACTTTGATCAGCCAACTAACTTAATCAGCGTGTCTCCTGGAGGTTACTTCACTTCTGCTGTTATCTGGAGAGCTTCAGCACGTGAGTTTCTGCTCCAGCTGGAGGTCAAAGGTGAGTTGTGTGCAAAGAGTAGCACTACAGCACCTGGAAACTGACTGCAAAATGTGTCAACGACAGCACTCAAAGTATAAGTTGATTATCTACTCTGATTTTAAATTACATCAGGGGTAAAAAGCATCTACTTTTTTTTTAATCAGCTGCTCACAGTGCTGCTGCGGTTTTTGAAACCCCAACTGTTGACCTGTTGTCAGTTTCAACAAAAATTTGACCCTATGCCCCCTGCCAAAAAAATGCTCATGTGTACTTCGATGATTATGTAAGAGGATCTTCCCTTTTTACCCTCCTTAACTTTTTTTTCCGTGAAACAACACCCTTTAAGAGGCCAGTAGTGATATAAAATTCCACTGAAGCCAGAGTCAATGACGGATTTCCCAACACATTGCACTGAACACATATTATGTGATCATGTGCTTGTTTCTACCAAAAAAGAATCAACCAAAAGGTGTTGCAAGTAAGAAACCAAAGCAGTCACCTTAAACATACAGAAAGACCTAATGTAACATGTAAATTATCTTGAACAAACAAAAGGATCGAGGATGCATCATAAAATGTGACTGCACAAAAGGTGAAACTTGTATGAAACCTTTCATATAAGTGCAATGAAGCTGTCAGGGAAACTGCATGATGATAAATGTATGTTGGTGGCTTTTATTTGTTGAATTTCAGTGGCACGAATTCAAAGCAACTCCTCAATAATTCAAATGGAGGTAGGGCACAATTAACTAAATATTTCCAAGATTTTAAGTTTCATTGTTGAATTCTTGTTGGTCCTCTTATTACTTGGACAATCTGTCCATGTCTTTTTAGCTGATTTTTTTTTAAAAAAAAAAGGAGTTTTTACATTGCTTTGTCCTTTTTATATATAATATGTGTGCAGGAGCTTTAAAAGTAACATCAGTTTACAGAAAGTTCCTTCTTTACACACATTTAATGGTTTTGCAAAGTTATTTCACTCCCCTATGGGAAAGCTTATGCTTTTTGTTTTTACTTTACTTTGACTCATCCAGCACCAAGCAAAGTAAAACGGTTGGTAGTCATATCCAATATTCAGATATATGCAGTCAAAAACATATTTGTCTTTCATAATATATCCCCTTTAAAAGCTATACATAGCACTCAAGCCGGGAAGACGGTGCAATCATATGCATTTCTATGTAAACGTATAGTTTGAAGGACATGGGGAAGTTGTCTTTGCAACACATGGGCTCAGTGTACTTAATAATTACAATATTGCAGAGTGGAGGCAGCTGTGGGACAGCACCTAAACACCCACCATGAAAAAAAAAGTACAGGCAGTTTATTGAGCGATAAAAAGACCATTTTTGCATGGGCGACTACACACAGAGCACGCACAGAACAATTTTAAGTGAATGTTTGGACCTCCTCTGCCTCATCAGGAACTGCACATTCTGAACAAGCACAATTAAACTTCTGAAATGGTCCTGCTGCACCACTGACACGCGCTCTCCACTGTTTAGAGCAAGAACCGTGGCCCCGCCCACTGAGCCGAGCCAACCAATCAGTTCTCTCCTGCCTCTGCTCTAATCTCTACATGTAAAAGTCCGGTTCATTGAGTCAGCGGCCATGCGCAAATTGATCCAAAGGAGGGCTGTGAGGTACAGGCGCTTGTCTTCATAAGACCGCTCCCGTTGGGACTGCACTTACTTATCGCCGACAGGGGAGCACGGACGACCTAAACACCCAGAGTTTTGCTTGCATCGTCTAGAATTACCGAATTTACAGGGACAAATCCAAGAGGAGCACTATCTGACGGGGTGTCTCCAGCAGCCACCGTATCCCCTCAACCGATGACAGACGGTCTCGGACTTTGGATGCAGAGACCAACCACGATGCAACGATTCTTCTGTTAATAATATATAAAGACGTACGACAAAAAGAAAAAAAACTGCCTTGTCGGTTTTGAACCACTGAGGAGGCTGAATAAATTGAATCCACGATGAAGCTCAAGCCGAACCAGACCAGGACGTATGACGGCGAGGGTTTTAAGAAAAGGGCAGCATGCTTGTGCTTCAAAAATGAACGCGAAGAAGAGGTAGGAGAACCCCTCTGAGTACCATTATCTGTATGGACGGTCATCAGCCGTTGTGTTTTGACTTTATGGCCTAGTCATGCTCTTAACTGTCGGCTCCCAGTCATTCAGGGAGCTCGAGAGTAAAACATGTTATTTCCGAATTACAAACCCTGACTCTGAGTTTTGCTTTCTTTTTTATTTTAGATGTAGCCACAGTTTTATGCGTGTTTCTTTCGAGTCCGTGCTGTTGCTTCTCTTGCTGATGCACCCTGGGCCATCCAGTTTAGGCTAGTTTCAGGAGCACGTAGAAAAGCGAGAAAAAAGGCGCTGTTGTTAAGGAAGCGTCACTTGGCAACAGACGCCGAAACTGACATTCCTTTCAGAATAAAACGCAAACCCAAGAACCCCGTTAGAAGTAGCTCTAGCGGGTGAAGCCATGCTTTTATTTTGAAGTTAAACGTGTTGCACATCCTGTTAGTTGTTCGCGAGCTTGCTAGAAGTAATAAAACAGGGGGGCGAGGCGCTTTATCCTACACGCACCTTTTTTTTTTAAAAAAAAGGCGTTGAGAGAGGGGGTAGGAATATACATGAAAGCGTGTTTCACAAATGTCACATCAGTCCACCAGATAATGCATCAACAGCGTCAGCATGGCCAAACGGCGACCGTTCACGAAGGTGCTGCTGCATCCCGCCGGCCTTGAGCGCGCAGCTGCGTAGTCATCATGTCGAGGAGTCTTTAAAGGGACCTTCAGCATGCACATAATAGATGACAGTTACATGCGGTCTCCCTCTAAACCCAGTGACCCCTTAGAAGCACAGGCAAGTCACAAATCAGTCACGAAACACCTCAGGAGATGAACTAGTAAGTTAGATAAAAGTTTGAAATCATGTATGGTTTAAAAAGTGAAAAGTTGTATTGGGAACAACAAACGGTGTATAGGGTGTTTATCATCTTGCATGCCTTTTTTATTTATTTTTTTTGTATTTTCTTTATAAATAATCCTATTTTTCTTGTAAATCCAACTCATGATCATGAGTCAGGGCTATCTCCTTCATATTCTTCACTTTCTAAATTTAGCCTAATCTGAGCATGGCATAAACAAAGTGTTACACAATATACAGTAAAAACGGCCCCGTCTGCTGCCATTGGACAGGCACTGCCCCGGCTCTGCAGTGTTTGACTGTACAACACATTTATCTGAAAATGTACATGCTTACACGCACATCTGCTCCAATGCACAATTGCAAATGTTACGTCATCAGTACATGTGAATTTTAAGTTCATGTCCATTGATGTTGATTTTCAGCTGTTGCAACTGTGCAGTTGTGCAATTTATTGTTGCTTTAACACTTTCCACGTGCAGTCTTGTCTAACATTTCTTAGAAGTTGCATGCCGCTGTGTGCGTGTCTATTATAGTTTTTCTTTTCTTTTCTTTTTTTTTCTTTTTTACACTTCCCATCAGCAATTTTGCCTGCCGTTTCTCAGAACTTGTACTTCGTATTCCTACCAATCTTCCCTGACTTGTAAATGCATGACAAAACATTCAGAACATATTTTGAAAACAGAAGTGTGACCACCACCCTCAAGCCTTTCAGGTTTTGGCAGGTTTTGACAAGCAATCACAAATATGGCACTGTTTAATAGAAGAGGTCCAATGTGATGCTTTCATTGTTATAAAGTTGCAAACTATTGACATTTTAAAGACACGCTGGCCTTTGTGATTTCTCCTTTTAATTCACACGTGCCTACATACATACATACATACATACAGACATGCACAATGTTGCTTCTCAGACACAGGAAACTAAGCAGTTGTTCTATAGGAGGTGTGTATGCTGCTCAGCTGTTTTTGTTTTGGAGAGGGAAATGAGAAAGCAGAGGCCTCAGGTCATGATACTCTGTGAGAGAAACTGAACAACCCAACAGGGGACCATCAGAAGCGGATAATGCAGGAGGACAGCAGTGGTAGCTGAGCAGGTCATCTGAGTGTCTGAACAGCATGTTTCTTGTGGGTCAAAAAGTTTATTTTACATTCAAACAATACACACAGTTTTTAGAAACTACTAATTGAATACCATGTGTTTTCATGTATGTTTTCAAGTCCGTTTCTAGCAAATATTTTAAGCAGAAGTTTGTTTAAACATGTCATTTTTATTGGAGATTGTGAAGCACACAGTGAAAGCCACATGTTTTCTTTGTGTGCAGTCAATAAACATGTAAAATGATTGCTTCACAACTTTCTCACGTGGCTGCTTCACAAAGATCCAGGCCATTTATCCTTAAGTGGCCTTCACACTTCACTCCTTGTTGTTTAATGTTAGCAATTGGCCATAAATTGTGTGTTTTATAAAATGACTTGTGTTAATTCATAAATTAACAGCAAGTTATTACTTGACTGCATTACCCCTTCGTTCACATCGGTTAAGATTTGATCGAGTCTCCAGTTATGAATGATGCAAATTGGTGTTTGTTTAAGTTTGAGGTCAAGGGTTCAAAACGGGATCAATCCACAAATGAAAGGAGATCTCACTAGTTTTAGTAATTAATAACTTTAGTAGCCTGTGCGATGCTGTACGAATAAAAAATGAGTTGCAAATTGGTGATGTGTCACAAAGAAGCGAATCTGTTGATAATAAAGATAAAGTCAAATAACACAGATTTAGCTTTTTTTCACAGACTCATTGTTTTGGTTTAGTATCATCTGCTGTTTTTGTTGAGGGAGGTTTGAACAAGAGGTTTGTGAAATCTATAAATGCAACACCTGTGCATTTATAGAAGCTGTAAATGTGAACATAAATATATACATTCATATTTACTTGGCGGTTAATACAAGTCCACGCACATTTGTTGTTGATAGAGATGGGTATCGAGAACGAGAACCGGCTCCCAGTAGTCCGATTCCGTGGAATCGTTAATCCGCCTGCCTGCCGATTCCGTTTATAGGTTCTGCTAAATTCCAACGCATTTGCGTGATTACGTCATGTACACGCTTTGTATTGCGGATCAGAATGGTTCCAATATGTCACGTGACCCATTGGTTTCTGAAGACCGGCTTTGGAGCCCGTTTGTTCAGCAAACCATCGGGAACACGAGCCGGTCACATGTAGCTTTGGTCCCAGCTCCTTCAGCCGAACCCCGCCGAAATATCTGCAGAGCTGGCGTCAGACATTTACAGCAGGATAAACCGTTTAACGTCTTGGCTCGACGGGGAAATAAAAAATGACCATCGCGTTTACCGACGCTGGGTTCGTACAAACGGATGGTTGCTATAAACTCTCCCGGCGTGGTACAAAAAAAAAAAATCACCCCCCTCAAAATTGTCATGGGTGTGAAATCATCCAGGCTGTAAATATGTTAATTTCTGCACGAAAGGTGGACATTTTTGGAGCCATCCTCTGTCAGTCACTTGGCTCCGCATGAGCGTCGGTGCGGAAGTGACGTGGTTGACTCTTGGTTGCAACACGTGCAGAGCTTCGCTCACATCAAAGGGGGGGAAATACCTCCGACACGCCGAAACATTTTCTGTACATAAACTGTTAATGTGGAAAAATTGATCGTTGTGATTGTGACATAAAATGCAATGTTCATTTGGAAAAGTGCTTGTTTTTCAGCTTAAACCAGCTTTGATTTAGTTGAGTTGAGTTCAAAATGTCTGTGCATTCTTGAAATTAAAGTGTTAATGCAACGAAAGGCATTTATACTGTCTGGGTGAGAATCGATAAGAGATCAGATAAGGAACCGAACCGATAAGCGTTATTGATAACTGAGTTGGAATTGATAAATTCAGCAAAACCCATCCCCAGTTTTTTTTCTTTTTTTTTCCGAAATGCACATTTTTGCACAGTATCTCGGCTTGTAAATCTTTACTTTAATTTTTGTCTTTTATATTTTTGTATGTACTTTTTTAAATCTTTCCACTATTAGTTTTTTTTTTTTTTTTTTTTCCTGTATGTCCAGCGCATTGACAATAAAGAAGACTTTGACTTTTTGACTTGACTTGTACATGCACCGTCATACCGTGTTATATCAGCGATCTCTTGGTGTTGAATTGATGCTGGCTGGTTGGAAGATTCTTACACATGGCCTGACCCAAGTGGACCACATTCTCTCTCTAAAGGAGAGGATCACTTAACAGCTGACTCTTTTACTCAGAAGTTGTTCTGGACCAAAACGGAGCTAAAACCTAGAGTGGAAAATTACCTTCAGTTGTTTTCACTCATGCAGTGAAGCCCTGGAATTTTCAATACGTTTTCTGGAGGTGCGGCTTGTTTGGACACAAATGTTTCCATCAGACACACTGGACTGGAGTCTACCCAGCTGCCTTGTAGTATTAAACGGGGAAAGAAAATTCTCAACTCTCAACTCAATCAATACAGTGATTTCCTTCACTGAACTCTGTGTCGTGTTCTTTCATCTCCTGAGATTACCTATGTTCCGGTTATGAGAATTTGTCCCATGCAAAGTTAACTTTTTAATGTGACTGTGTGTAATGTAGACTGACAAAGTGGACTAATTCCGAATGAGGCGAGAGATTTACCTCTTAACGTCTAGGTTACAGACCAGAAGCTCGGTAATGAAAGTGCAGCAGCAGGCTGTAGATATCGCCATTACAGAAACGGCAGATGGAGGGTTGGGCTCGGTGCGATAGGATGGTTCATTATGAAGCCCTTTGCTTTGTCCATTCACTCTTGGTGGCAGCAGGCACATTTGGATCCGATCAGGGTTATGTTTGGCCCTCATGGTTAAGTTTCAGCACTGGCAAGTGTTATGTGGGGCAGATGTGACACAGAGCCCATGAGATGGTTTTAACTCTGGTTTTGGCATTTAATGTATAGACCAGTCATTATAAACTGACTTTGACATGGGATGGGAGTTTCCCAAGGGCCTAAAACAAACTTTTCAGTAACGGTTACTGCTTCAGTGCAACTGATTCTGTCTGCACATGCGCACATGTATTTCTTCTTGTCGCCCTGCCTGGTATTTGGAGCCTTCTTTATTTCAGAGGAGGAGGTGTTTATGACCTCCAGAATATTCTTGCTTGGTTGTAGCACAGTTTGAGGTCAATACATAGGCCTGTCTTGCTCTTTGTTTCTGTTGATATTATGTTTAATGATTTTTGTGTATCTTGTGTGACGAATCCTGTTGTGTGGGGTTGTGTAGTTTTGGGTTGGGTTGTGTAGTGTGCAATTGATTTTTGCCCATATAGTCCTGTAATTTTTCATAAAATGTCCCAGTTAAACACTCCAGTGCTTGGTTTTAAAGGTTCTTCTACATCTTGACCCTCTTTCAAACACAAGTGGAGTTTCTGCGTTGGCCGAGTTTGGCTGTCAGCTGACTGCTGACCTGCTTCTCATCATGATGCGAGTTATTTTGTTTTGGTTCTTGTCCCCACTTTAAACCGTTGGCTCTTGAGTATAAGGCAGTGATGTTTCATCAGTTTGTCAAAAGGAACACTACGGGTATAGATTACAAACTGGTGACTTGTTTGGTGTAACTCTTCAGAGTCACCTCTGTGTTTGCCAGGAGCTCTCGGAAAGATTAGAAATGAGAAAATTAGAGACACAGTTTGATTACATCAACAGCTGTTTTTAACAAACAAGCAAATAGATGTAAACTATAAGGTTGAAAAGGAGTCAAAAAAGTAATTTCAAGAGATTTTATAAAGAAAGCAAACAAGCTCGGTGCTAACCAGTTTAGTCCAGTTATAACATCACTGGGCAAAAGCACAGATAACTTAATTATCACACCAACAAACAAAGATATTAGACCAGGACAAAAAAGAAGGATCAAAAAGTCAACCAAAACAGCCCAAGAAAAGAGCACAACGAATCAGTGAAGGTCAGCCAGAAGTGTAGCAGCAAAACTAAGAGACTGGTTCTGGATTAGTTTGGGTTTGGGATTACATCCCAAACTGGGAGTTGGTTCCCCAAGAGATGGCCTGATAATTTAGGACTTTACCTCCCATTCTACTTTTGGGAAACTCGGAACTATAAGTAAGCCTGAAGTCTGAGAGGAACATCCTCCGTTGGGGTAACATGGATCAATTTATTCCCAAAGATGAGAAGAAGGACATTTTTCTTATTTTTACAATATTACAACGGTGGATTAAGAACTTTTGAAATAAAAGGGAGATTCGGTGCAGGTCTAAACTTAGCTTGCACTGTTGGATCAAGGCCAGGTTTGTTTTGTTTTTGTTTTTTTTTTTTTTTAAGTTGAAGTTTAATTACACCAGCCAGGCACATGTCAGTAAAGGTAACTGATTACCTGGAGATATTAATCAAGAGGAAATCCCTCCTTGAAGAGTCTGGGACGGGGTTTAACAGACATGATGGCAGTTTTGACGAAGTTGATGTTACTGGCAGCTCCGTTGAACTGAAATAACATATTTTTGCTTTTGGTTGTATTTCATTTCAATTTGTTGTGTCACACGTAGATTCTTCGCTCTTCCACACTGTACGAAAACAAAGCTGACACATGTGCTGCTGTGTGTTCTGAGTTTGGATGAATAAGAGTCGCTCTGTGGCAACAACCAAAAGATAAAAATGGAGCAAGCAAAGCAGAAATCCCTTTTGTCGTTGCTGCCCCCGGAAGCAATGCAGCTTTTGTTTTGTATACATCCCACCCTGTCGGCTTAGCTCACGTCCACTTCACTGATCTCCCTTTAAGCTCTGCTGGCTTCAGTTCAGTGCACAGACAGTCGCTGTTAAGCTGGAGCTCTCCGAAATCTCACATCCAGAAGGAAAAACAATACATTAACGCATTTTATATCATGCCAAGTCACAGAAAAAAACCATATTGGCTGTTATCGTTTCAGCAGTAAGACTCCTGGCTGTAGATGTTCTAGTTTTAAATGGAGGAGGGTTGAAATCAACGATGCAGATCAGGTCTAAAATCCAACAACTGCCCCCAAACAAGAATAGTTTGTTTTTTTTTTCTCCTCTAAGCACAAGGTGAGGAGAGAAGTTCATTTTAACCAACTTTAAAACCACATCACCCATCAGAGTTCCCTTACAGAGGTTACTAAGTTCAACTTTGCACATCTCTTCTAGTTGGCGCTCTGCTGAGAAGATGTCATGTTCGACGTTGGTGCTGCTTGTGCTTTTAGTGGGGAAAATGTCTTCCTGTAACATCTTTAAATTAATGTAGATTAAAAAAGGCTCGCAACTGCCATTTCAACTTGCTTACCAAACACGCATGCATTTCCCATTTTCATTGGTGGTGTTCATGCCCCCGTTGGCGCCGTCTGCATCAGCAGGTGCAGGAGTTTAGGTGAGTGTGGCACGTGAGGAAGGTGGCAGCCTCCGTGACTCGCTATCGGCTTGGCCGTCAGCCCTGATTCAACCCCTCAGAGGAGCCTCACCATAAGGCCTCCTGTAGCTGCGGCAACAATCCCATTAGAGAGTGTAAGGGAAGCTATGCGAAAGCTGAGCTTGGATTAAGTGACAACCTGAGTCCTGTTGCAGATTACTTGTGATTGGCTGCGTGGTTCAGGTGGATGTCACCATGTGTTGCACAAGCTGCCTGACACACATGTATCCACTGACCTGTCTACACGCCGTTGTCGTTCACACTTCTGTAACAGCTGTTTGTGTTGCAATCTCGGTTCTGTCATGCACCCTGCATATTACTGATGATTGAACTGCTCCACGCAACTGCGGTAACGTTTTGATTGCTAACGCAGATACTGCCAAGAAACCACATACGTAGGCACATCCGATCTGTGCGTATCAGTTTACATTGCAGCCGTAGTGTAATATAAATCCATGCAAGCTGTTTCGGGGGAAGGAATGACAGAATTTCAAGGGGGCATGCTGGATGCACACAGTGTTTTCCAAAGAACCTTGTGTTGGAACCATGTTGATACTGTTTTGATTGACATTAATTGCTGGACTGTAAAAAGAGGTGATGGGTGCTTTCAGGGGAAGAAAAAAAAAAACAACAAACATTGGATAAGCAATTTTTTTTTTTTTTTTTTTTTTTTTTGCACAGTGAATTTTTAAGATTTGTATTTTCTAAACGAGTTTCCGTTTGGCAGGTTCTGCTGGTCAGCAGCAGTCGGCACCCAGACCAGTGGATCGTTCCTGGAGGAGGGATGGAGCCAGAGGAGGAGCCCTGTGGTGCCGCCGTACGAGAGGTGTTTGAAGAGGTGAATAAATCTGTGGATTTAAAAAAAAGAAAAAAGAAAAAAAGATGACAATAACTTTCTGCAGTCATAAAATAGAAAAAGACATAGCAGTGCTCATAGCCATCGTAGATTCACAGGATCTACGTAAAGTAGCATGTAAATAGTAACTTCATGGAAATGACTGTGTTTGACAAATATTTTTGTTGAAACTGCAGAAATTTCATACAAACCTTGTTTTTTTTTTGTTTTTTTATAACAAGGAGTGCAGAGTTGGCTACAGATGTTGAGGATACCCTTTTTTTTTTCCAGTCTAAAATTAGTGTGCACATCATTTCTGGAGGAGACTTTCTTTCAAAAGATTAATCAGCGTGGCTGTAGAAAGCATTACACTTTTAATTACATTCTTAACAAAGGTCTAGTACACCTCCTTCAATGGAGGATTGAGAAGCACTCACACCCGTGCGCATGTTCATTAGTGGTTCCTGCAGTGACCAGACATGAACCTTCAAGATGACATTTTTGAAAGGCTGCGCTGCCTGTAACTGGGGAACTGAGGGTTCTGATGGCATTCCAGAGGTCACGCTGGTTGTGAATTACATGTTCTCGCCAACGTCAGTGGTCTAAACTTGGCCCTTGCTGGATTCCTGCGCATTCATAGACCCCTGCAGCTTTGATGGCTGGACACATCACTGGACAGACTGACATTCGGGAAGACCACGCAGATGAGAAAAAGACAGATGTCAGCAATTCGAGTACTATCAAGTGCCTCTGAATTTGAAAATGACAGTTATTTACGACAGTTAGTTACTCCCCTGAGGCAATAAAAGTTATTATGTAATGTACAGTGTGTAAAGTAAATTGTAAATATTTGTTTAGTGGGAAAAAAAAAAAATATATATATATATAATTATTTATTTTATTTTATAAATTTTTTTTTGAACAGCTACTAACAAGTTTAATTTGCAGCTTCTGTAAAAATAAAGTAACTGTTCTCAATCTTTATCCAGGCTGGTGTGAAGGGCAAGCTGGGGCGTCTACTTGGTGTATTTGAGGTAAGCTTTTCACACATGGGTATAAAGGTTAAAAAAAAAAAAAAACAAAGGAAATTTACACCGTCTTGAAGATTATATTCCCTGAGCGTGTCATAAACAATCAGCTAATTGTCTTTTTTTCCCTATTTTCTCTGGTCCCTTATAGCAAAACCAAGATCGGAAGCACCGAACATACGTGTACGTGTTGACCGTCACAGAGACACTGGAGGACTGGGAAGACTCGGTCAACATCGGTACAGCCTCCCTCTTTGTTCCTTATGGATGTTTTAAGCCACAGTGTGCATATATGTGTGTGTTTTTTTTTATTTTTATTTTTTTTTATTTGCTCTGCTGAGCAAGATATACCATAATCCTTTATTAGGAGCCTAGTATGCCACTTGGAGATTCTACTGTTATGTAGTGACAACAGGTGACTATAAATCAAGGACACTGGTCTTGGCTGCAGTGCCACTAGGCTGTGGTATATTGCAGCTGTCAGTCCTGTGGATGTCAGTATTGGCCTTACTTTGCAATGTGCTCAGTGGAGACCTTCCTCTGTATATGCCTATATATGTACCAACAAAACTTCTGTGATAAAGTGGTAAATTAATATATAAATAAGGATGTGCATGATGTGACAAAATTTGAGTTTTGAAACTACTTGGAAGCGTATGACAGCGTCGTCCAGCTCACGCATGTCCTCTGTCTCCCTCTGCAGGCCGTAAGCGGGAGTGGTTCACAGTGGAAGAGGCCATCAAAGTGCTGCAGAGCCACAAACCCGTACACGCAGAATACCTGCGAAGGCTCCAGCTCAGCTGCTCTCCTACCAACGGGAACGCCATCCTCCCAAGCCCACCATCAAACGACATCTATCCCCACTACAGCGCAAACACCACCTCGCCCTCGACGGGCAGCGTGCTGGGCTCCTCCTGCAGATAGGACTGCACCTAGGCCCCTCGTTCCCATCGAGCTCGGACAGTTTACTCGAAGTCTGTACAGTTTCTTGCATGAATCGGTTGACTTCTCCGAGTCATGGTTCACTTGTATTTAAAATTTCTTATCATAGCTGCACGACTGATCAAAGCCATTGACAGAACTTTGTGAAAGACTGAGCAGGAGAAGCTTGTCAAGCTCACATCTGAGTATGGCTTACGGTGGACATTTTTCTTTGGTGGCAAGCAGCAGTTTGTGAAGAAGACGTCCCAGACTCTGCTTGTGTGATCAGTGGAGGAATGCCTTACAGGAATTTTGTATGAATGTTGTACTTAGGTCGTCTTTTTTTTTCTTCTTTTTTTTTTTATTTCACTAATGGTCATTTTTACCTTTTGGTGGGGCTGTGTAGCAAATAAAAGGGTAAGTGGCTCCAAAGCACATCAGTGTGCGGGATATTTCAAGATATAACGATGTCAAGAACCCGCAATGGTAACAGTAAATGTATAAGACATGAGCGCCCAGGCATTTTAAAAGCTGGATTTATGTTTTACACCATATAAAGATTAATTACCAACTTTTTTTTCTTTTTTTTTTTTTTTTTATTCATTTACTTAAATTAGTATCTTGTGACACTGTTCCCAAGTTAAAAGTTATCAATGACTTTCTACCTCAGTAAACTGGAAACTGGAAATGATCGTTATGTGTTGTGACCTATTTTTGATGCAGGACTACTGCTTAGAGTCAAAGTTCAGTCTGCAGTTACATGTCAGCCAGCCTTGATGACCCAACAAATGTCACGACACCACCACGTATGGCTCTCCAGAGTTCCCTTCAAAAGTGTTTAATCATGCAAAGCACGTCTTTGCCTTCGGTATTATTCTGCAGAACTCCTGTGAGTTTCTGTTTAATTGGAAAATGTGGATTTTTACAGTTTACCTTAAAGTCAATGGTGTTATTAGTAGTCGTTGTAGTAGTAGTATTTTTGATCTCGTCTCATGGTGCTTCAGTGTAATCTGTCAAATCTGTCCACTAAACACATAATTTCCTGATGATCTAGCAGATCAGATCTGAGTCTGCAACAAAATGAATCTCCCACTTCATGTATTTTTCTCATTCTCTTGATGTTTAGACCTGGAAGTGTTGGAGTAACGGTGTAAAGAAAAAAAAAGCCATTAGAGCTTCCGTACACAAATGAAATTGGTGCTATAGCTCACAGTTTGAAGAGTCACTGATCATATTTGCGGCCTGTAAAGTTTCTAGTAAATTAAATGCAGTCTTAATATGTAAATATGTCTGTCAACACCACCCCTACATTTTTTTTTTTGTTGAAAAATTTAAAAAAATTGCCAAGAAAAATGGCTTACACTAACTGTTAAATATCACACGCATCGCTACTCTATGAACTACTTTTGACCACATGGGGACAGCACATCACAGGAAAGTGCACCTCTAGTGGCTCTGTGCCCCCATGTGGTCAAAGGTGGAATTGCTGCATAGAGTTGCTTTAAAAATCATGGCTTTTGCTTTCCCTGCTTCGACAGCTGAATGACTAGTACACTATTAGTAAGGTATGTAAATAGCAATGAGGTTTTTAACCTAAATGAAACTGTACATTTTCTCTTGATATTTTCTATATTTTTTAAACAATGTACATATGACAGAAAAGGACAGCTCCTACTGAGTATGTACAGTGTAAGGTATTTGTTTTTTTGACAATGTGCCAGAGAACAGGAGGGGAATCTTTGTGATGAGATGATGGAAGGAACACATCTCCAAGTCAAGAAACCTATTTTGTTGACCATAAAGAAATGGGAAGTGCATTTCAGACTGAGATGCCCTGTTAAATGTAGTCTTATTAAAATGCCTGACAGCACAGAATGAAAATAAGATAACCTGAGACCTTAAACAGAAGGTTAAGACATTTTAGAGAACTATCTAAAAATGTAGAGCTTTATCTGTCTCCCTATTTTTTTCTTTAATTAATAAATATATATATATAAATATATATATATATATATATATATATATAACCCATTACAGTAACAAACTTGTATTGCTGCCAACCAGCCAAGGAGGTGAATGTTTGGAAACAGAAAATACTGTTAATTCATTTACTTATACACTGGCAGGCAAACCAGTATGTCAGCCAGCTTTACATAACTCTTTATAACATTTGCCACCCCACAAAGTCTTTATTTCATATTTCAACTTGGGTCAACTTGCTTTTGTTGCTGCTGCTTTGCCACAAAATCCTATCAGCTGTAAAACAAACTTCGACATTATAGTTTACCTGTCGTACAGATTCAGCCTTGGTTTTTGTGGGTGTGTCAGGTTTTATTACAGGTTGATAAATTTGAAATGGAATGTGCCAAATTTCAAAATGCGCGTCCTGGTAGAATACATTTTTGTTGATGTTATTTTAGAATATTATTATTTAAAAAAAGTGTATTTTTGGAGACTGCATCTTGAGTTTTGCAACTTTTGATTAAGCACTTAATCTTTACCCTATAGTATTGTGAAATCCATGTTATTGTTAATATAATACAATTCAACTACAATTCAAACCTAAATTGAACGTAAACCTATTAATCTGGAAGTTTTGCAGCTCAGCCTGAAACACGTTCTCTCCACTTGCTGAAATGCATTTGAATGTTCACTGGTTTTATTTTACGAGAATGTTTTAATCAAAACAAATGAAAGATTTGTCACCTTTTATTGTGATATTATGCAATGCCAAGATTAATGTGAATGTGATTTGGATTGGAAACATTGTTTCTTTAAACAAAAGATTGCATTAAAGGGGAAATATCTTACTGTGACTGTTGTTGAATATCCATTTACTGAAATGATACTCTTTTCAAAAGTTAAAAACAATTTTGCGAAGTCTTAATAAAACATTTGTGACAATTCTTGGTCAAAATAGAGATGCAGTAGAAAAGCTCTCTTTTCAGCCATGTTTGTATAGCACTGTTTATAGCAGCTAGTTCAAGGGGGTGGAGTCAGACAGTTCACTCTACTCCACCCACTGTTCCTTCTGAGATCAGATTTACAGGCTGGATGAAGATAAAGATGGGTAGGATGGATGTTTTTACTCTGATCTGGATCTGTAAAGTCATAGAAATCTGAATGTTTTATTAAATTACACAATGTCAGTCCTAGGCAATCGATACCATTTAAAGTCAATATAATCAATATACAATGAGGAAACGTGTAAAAGCAGAAACAAGAAGTTCAATATACTGTTTCTAAGTTAAGGTGTCAAAGGACTAAACTAAACTAACAAAGAAAAAAACCTATTTGGGCCAGAATTTGTGCATAGTGTCACATGACAGGAATTGTAAAACTCTGACTTTGGGGTAAGATACATAACCACTATGAATCTATCGGAAATTCTCAAACTATTTCTACATTTTATCAAAACAACTGTTAAGCCTCAGGAGGGCTTTATATCATAATCCAGCTCTTTTTGGAAGGAATGTGTGAGCACTTTATCTGGGCTGCAGACCTGAGGTTGGTGCATTACGGCTTATATAAGACCAACAATAGCCATTTTTCTCCTAAACACAATCTCAGAAAACTTCTGTATATCTTTCACATAGCTGAAAATGTTCACGTTTCTTTACTATATTATTTTCTTTCATTGAGGTTTATTTATGCACAGCTTTCTAACAATCCCACTGATGCATTTCATGCACCTTTCAAGCTTTTCAAAGAATAAATGTTTTTTCAGCTTGTTATTTATTATTTAACAGCTAGAGTGTTGAATTAATTCAAAGTGATGCATGTTGTGGACTAATTTCCCTAATGTACAAATGTTATCAAAGCAATGATAACCTATATAGATGGTTAAATTTTAACTTCCTTTAATTAAATAAAGATAGGACAGAAATAGCTGCCTTTGGCAACAAAAAAGAGCTTTTTAAAATAAATCCCAAACAGCAGGAGTCAGAAATCCCTTGTTTAAAGAAGTTTTACAGAAGTTCATCCCTGCCTTCATCAATAATCCTTCATCTGTTTGACCTGAAGAGGTCGTTGGAAAGGTTCAGCTCATTTACTGATGAAAACTGAACACAAAGCTGCTTTCAAGTCTGTACAAAGGCTACAAAACAGAAAAGACTTTAAAGGGACTGGTCACCTGTCCAGGGTGTACCCCTGGCTCTCGCCTGTAATGAGTCGAGATAGGCTCCGGCAGACCCCCGTGACCCGGCGAAGGATAAAACGGGTTTAAAAAATGGATGGATGGATGGACATTAAAGGGTTGCTGCTAGTAGACGGATGAAATCAAACTTCTGTCATCTAAATACAGATACAGGATTCAAAAGGGATATTTTTTAATTTAATAATAGGCCTCCCTTTAATGACTTGAATGTTAAATAGACAGTTGCACCATCTTCAGGTTTATTGATTTATTGGACAATTTTCCAAAATGAAAAATACCAAAGAGAATTGGCAACCAGCTCAAGTGAACTACTTCAGTAGGTAACAAGTAAATGACTTAAAGTTCATTCAATTTAAGTTAATATGTCAATGATTGTAAATTTTGTTTGTGATCTTATGCTGGATTTACTGAATTAATTTGCTTGTGAAGCAGTTACTTGAAGTTATCTATGTTTTTTCCACAGCATTCTGGGTTAATTTTATGTTTGGCCAATTTCAGATCTGGGAGGATTTTATATCTTTTATTTTTTTATTATTATTTTATTTTTTGAATTTTGCCAGGCTGATGTGTTTGACCTGGGGCAAATTATTCTAAATTAAGCTCAAATAATGATAATAGTAATAATAATAATAATAAAAATAGGAAACATATTTCTCCTTTGTCAAAGATGCAGTCTATTTGTTAATAATATTTTTATTGTCTGTCAAACACCAACGTTCAAGTCAAAAAATGTAATATCATCCATGTAACGCTGCTGCTGCAGTTATAACAGCTTTATAGTTACCTGATACCAGCGGTGACACGTGACACCTCAGGTGCGTCCGTAGCCCCGCCCCCTCGCCGCAGACACTAAGGTCAAGCCACTTGAGTGCGGTACAACAAAGGAGGGCGAGTACAACACCAGGCAGCGTCACTACTGACCGGGTTAAATGATAACGACGCGGACTTCTGGCGTTTGTCTCGGTCCGTGATGGAGGAGACGTTTTTAAAGTCGCCGCCCGCCTGCGACATCGCCGATCCGGACGACACCAGCCTGGCTCTACCGACTAAGCCGAGATCCTCGACGAGACTGGACTCAAACAACCGGAGTTTCCGTGTTCAGCAGCAGGTTCTGCTCACACTAAAACGGAAGACGAAAAAAAGTGTCTCCAATGGTAATTGTCATTTATTTATTTTTATAAGCTTGCTTCCAGTTCTGGCGCTAGAAATGTAAGAATTATTCACACAATTAACCCCAGCAGCCAGGTGCACGCCAGGCCTAAACCGGGTCTTCCCACCTGTAGGGATCATTTTACCGGTTTGGTTGTGTGCCTGCTGGTAATTATGGGGGTGGTTCACCCTGGGGAATTACACATATTTTCCCCTCACTTTGGTAAATACTATCCACTACTGTACTGGGAAAATCTACAATCCTATCTTCATCTTTCCCATCCTGCCATCCAGTTAATTATCAAACCCCCTGAGTGACCTCCGCAGTCCAGATGGACAACTGGACAACTGGAGGTCTACAGTTAAGCTTTTTTTTTTTTTTTTTTTTTTTTTTTTTTGGAGTAAATACAGGTGATTTATTTCTTCTTGGTGGAATGCATGCTGTGCAGTGGCTCCCTTGTCCAACAGGTTCCTGTAGTTTCATCTGTCTGAAACGGATAGATAAAACTTACTTTACTCCTTTTATAAGGAAGACTAAATAAATAGAGGCCCTTATTGACTTGGAACAAGTCAGTTAGTAAAACAGTAATAACAGGGAAGAGTTGGTTGCGTTTTATGAAACAGGGAGAGGTTTATGTGACAATGTTTTTTTCTTTTCTTTTTTTTTTCTTTTTCTGCATTTAAACAAATTGTATTACAATGTTGAAATACACAGTAGAAAGTAAAGATGAAATTACTGAAATGAGATGCTCAAAATTATGTTAGAATATAATGTAACATAATTTTAGTATGTTAAGCACTTTGTTAAAATAGTTGTTGTAATTATTACAGACTAATTTGGTGAATTTGACTAATAATAATCCGAGCTACTAATCTGATTCTGTTTAACCTTTAAATATCATTTACTTAATATTTTAAATTATATTCTTTCAATCCTATATCAGGGCACAAAGTGATGTGTTTAAATATATGTAACTGTTTCTCTTGACCAAAAAAAAAGAAGAAAACTTAACTATGTGCATTAATGATAGATTTTTTTTGTATTTTTTTTATCAGTCAGCAGTGATACAAGGAAGTGTTGTTTTATATTTAAATACAAAGCAGAACTACTCTAATCAGACCTCTTGTTTCAGGTGGAGTCAACTTGCAGAACACATCCCAGAGCTCTGATGCTGCTGATGGATTATTGAAAAACACAAAGGTAAAGTGTCACTTTACTACTGTGTTTTCACGGCCAGCACGTCTTGACCCTTTAGTACAGCTATGCCCGGTTTGTTGTGAGAATGAGCTACTTTGACTCGTAGCTTCGCAGCTCCTCTGCACTTCCCGTATCATACACTATAATTTGAATGTATCCAAAACGGGAGTGTTTGTGGTCTTCTGATCCTGCTTTGCTTTATCCACACAGCTTCCCAGCGGATCCGATGAATCACACTTTATTATATTACATTGAACAATAACACTTTGTGGTAAAATGAAGAGAGTGAAAGGAGTGGGGACCTTGATAATGTCACTTTATATCACTTTTTTATGATTTTTTAAATTTTATTTCACAAAGTAAAGCCAGAGCAAATGCTGAATGTATGAGAAGAGTGTGGCTTTGTAGGAGAAGGGATCAGGAGCCGGGCGTGTAAATTATAGGTTATCTCATAAACCTGCGTAACCTTTTCCCGCACATGGTCTGGTTCACGGTAAGGAAAAGTGTAAGTTGGTAATGTCTGCACGTGGACAGTAATGTCTTTCCAGACATTAAAGGTAGGGTAAGTGGTTTCTGGATGATGTCACGTTTGGTGATATTCTAAGCAAAAAGGCTGGAAGGCCTTTTTAATGTCTCTTCAGGAAGAGGTTATAGGTTGGTTTTTAAAAAAAATGTTTTTTGGACACCAAATATAATTGGTTCATGTTCTGTCTATATTCCCAGTCAAGTCCACTTAGTGGGACAGTTATTTCTTTTATAGACAAAGTGATAAGTAGGGGAGCATCTGCAATCATTCATAAACAAAACTGCGAGTGGAGATCACATTTTTTCATGTGCGTGCAAATATAAAATAACATATTTATAAATGGGAATTATATAAAAGGACTTCATAAATCTAACACAAATAATGTACATGTATGTTTCTGCTTTTGTCTGAACACACAGTTTTAGTTAAACTATACACAGTTATATTCAGATGCTTAATTGACTAACTCATTTATAAATGCATGAGCTGCCATAGATATTAATGAGTAATATCACAAATGGAATTATAATGACTTTGTACACAGTTAATGTTCTGTTAACACTTTAGACTATTATACCACATAAATGTTATGTCCTGAGTGGAAAAAAGGACCACGATGTCTCACTGTGGTACAATTGTTTTGAAACAGATAAATGGATTGGGATTCAGCAACTCCTTCTCAGAAAACCCCGTACGAAGACCATCCAGGAGGGTGGACCTGTCTCCGCCACCAAGCCCAAAGTTTTCCCACAGTCGCTTTAATTACAATACTTACACCCATGGGTTGCACAGCGTCCATTCACACGTGGGGGGAGCATCACAGGACTTTTCATCTGGGTCAAACACATTTGGGCGCCATGCTTTCTCGGCGTCAACGCCTGGTATTCGGAGGTACGCATCCGCAACTACACCGCGGAACTTCAGGTGGAGATCATTCAGAGAGACTGCAGGGCCACAATACACAGTTACAAATGCAACGCTTCAGCAAGCTCTTGAACGGGGTTCTCCATGGAGCCACCAACAGGAGAACTGGACTCCAGGGGACAGTAATATGAGGTTTGGATTCACCAACCCAGATGGAGGTTTAACCTCGCTGGCTCCGGTCAGGAAGGATGGACAGAGATACCTGAGACATAAGTCACACACTTCTTCTGTTGGTAGTGCAGGGGTGGACATGGAGAAGCAGGCAGAAGCAGAACTCCCTATGCAGTGGACCCAGAGTGCCTTAACATTGTAAGATCTGTGTTTACTTTTACATTTAGTGAATTCAGTGTTTGTCCCTACGGTTCTGATTTAGGCCATGGCCTGCATGAGTTATTTATGTCTTCTCACACAGGATGCCGGACAGCAAGCCTCCAGAGATGACGCTGGAGAGGGCTGTGAGCCTTTTGACACAGGATAATGAGGAGACGCTGATGCTGGCAGCCACTTGCATACAATATCAATGTTTCCAGCAAGCTGAAGCCAAAAGGATGGTATACACTGGGAGGGGTTAATTTACATACAATCAAAATGTAGCCTCTTTGGTGTAAATCTGAGAAATGAATATGAGAAAATCAAAGTGGTAACAATTACTGTCCCTGTTTCAGCCTTGGCTGACGTCATTTTATGTCCACTTTCGTTCTTCGCCTCTGGGTTCAGGTGTATTATCTGCACGGGGTTAAGAAGCTCCTGCAGGTCCTCAACACTGGCAGCGAGGAGGTTCAGCGTGTCGCTGCCGCGGCCCTGCGTAATGTCGTTTACCAGAGCAATGAAAATAAGGTGGAAGTCAAGGACAACGATGGTTTGGGCGTCATTGTGAAGGCGCTTACAAGCAGCCACGACGTGGAGACCAGACGCCAACTTACCGGTCAGTTTGTCAGAAGTTGCATTTACTGCTGGTGATACTGTAAATGATATATGATTTACCATATGGAGTGTGCATGGTTGATAATCTGTTTTTATATAACCTTTCCTGCAAATTCATTACAAAAAAAAAAAAACATAGCAGAAATTTACAAGTGATTACACGAACAGTGTTTGAAACATTCCTGTGGATGGATGAGAGTGAAATGGAAAATAAAATTGATGAGAAGAAGCTTGGAGAAGAAAGTGTGGACCTTCCCAGCTATTAAGTACGGGTGTAGATGAGTCATGATTGGGGCTTGTGTTGCAACCAGAGAGCATTTCAGTTGTGAAAGGAAGAATAGATGAAATCTATCTGCAAAAAAGTGAAAGTAAAACTGAGAATAACAATACAAATGACCTCATAAATGATCGGTTGCTTTCTACCTCACTCCCAGGTCTGTTGTGGAACCTCTCCTCTCATGACGTTTTGAAGGAGCATTTCCCCAAAGACGCCACGCGTGTTCTCACCAAGACCGTCCTGGTGCCCAGCTCTGGGATTTCTGAAGGCGAGAACCCAAAAGATGAGCTGCTTGCGGATGACGAGGCTTTCTACAACGCCACGAGCTGCCTGCGGTAGGCATCTCTTCTTGCTCTGCTTCGGGAAGGTTTGCAGCTTGCGTTTATAGATTAAAGTAAATACAACTGATGAAGAACTTCTACTAAATGGACCGTTACTAAGCGCTTTCTGTCACCTGCACCCATAAAAAAAGGCATAAAGGCCGACTGAAGAAGAGGAGAAAGTTTATCCGCTGTTAGTTCTGACGAAGGTTGAGTTACTAATCCTGGTAAAATAATACGAGCTGCCTTGACCCCTGTTGGAAAAATAATTCTCTGAAAATACAATTTCCACACTTAGATTTCTGGTGATGGATCTTGATCTTTTATAGCCTAAGATTATGAATCATTTAGTTGCGCTTTTACTTGTTTAGACAGCGTGTGTGTGTTTACAAAGCAGGAGGTATCAGACACACTGCCCCCTTGGCAACTGCAGCCACATGAAAAGAGTGAAAGACTGAATTATTCAACAAGCTTTCTCGTCTCCCCGCTCTGCCAGGCTGAAATCGTTCTGTTCTTGCAGGCCCAGTGCTATCAAGTTCCTTTTATTATATTCTAAAACCCTCTCAGCTCCCAGCGAATTAAAGAAATTCCTCTTTTACTTCTGTTTCATTGCTGCACAAAGTGTCTATTGTGTGGATATAGTTTGGGTATTGAATCTGTTTTTCCTGTGGAGGTCTTCTGTAGTCTTTGAATGTTTTCTTTTTTCTGCTAGAGAAACACACATCCCACCACGATGATTGTTTTGACTGTATTTTTTTTTGTAGAAATCTGAGCTCTGCCGGCCCGGACGTCAGGAAAGAGATGAGGGATTGTGAGAATCTCATTGACTCTCTGATCTACTACATCCGAGGAACCGTAGCCAACCGTAAGACTGATGATAAGGTAAAATGAAAATGATAAGCATTCCAGACAAAATGCTCACCTTCACAGATTGTTGCGCTACCTTCATCTCATTGGTGTGTGGTTACATGGAATTCTTCTTATTTTCCCCTTATAAATCTCTCATCTATCTCTTAAAGTCCACAGATAACTGCGTCTGCATCCTGCACAACCTGACGTATCGGATTGAGCTTCCAGGGTACTACACCCACACCTCGGGAGAAATTCAGCAAAACTTGGCACACAACCAGGCATCGCTTGGCTGTTTTTCTTCTCGCAGTGCCAAGATCACCAAAGTAATCCTTTTTACGTAGTAATCCTCTTTGACAGTATTAAACATGTCCATGTGGTTGAGTCAAAAAAGAATTTTCTAAATTCCACATAAAAAGAGGCTGGTTTCTTCTTATAGAACATTAACTGTTAACTTAAACTCACTTATTAAGCATCTGTTTTTGTAAAAACAGATATTTATGTGCTGCTGTAACAGACACTGTTGTGATTTTTACTGGAGTTTTGACGCCTGGCCGCAAGGACCAAGTCTTAATAACCTTTAATATTCTGCTCAGTAGAGTCACTTGATACTTTTGTCATGACGAGAAGTATTTTAGGAAATGTATTGAGCTTTATTGCCCTGAGGCCAAGTAAAAGATTTGCTTTTGTCCCGTCGAGGACTTCCAAAAGTGATGGTGGTGTAATGAGGCCTTGCTCACGGGCTTTTAAAGGTTTTCAGACAGACATTGTTGCCAGAAACTTGAACGCTCAATATCATGGTCCAGCAAAAGTCATGCTCTTCATGTTGCTACTGGTAAAATAAACTGTGAATGTCTCTAAAGAGTGGCGTTCTGTATTAACAGCTGCCCATTATGAAGAACATGAGCCCTCTGACTTACAGGAGCTCTGTCTGCATGTCTTCACAGGATCTGAAGCAACAGCAACTCCTGCTGGAGGAGAAGGCCAACCCCTACGGTAAAGAGTGGCTGTGGAGCCCCATCACGTTCCGGATGTACCTGTCATTGGTGGCCTGCAGTACGCAGGAGACGACGCGCGCGGCTGCTGTCGGAGCGCTGCTGAACGTCACTGGTGGAAACGGAGAAGTAAGAAGGAAGAGCTCCTTGTACAGTTGCACAGACTCCAGCATGAGAGGAAAAGAAACAACTCAGCAACAAATCAGCACAATGATCAGGATTGTAATTGTAGATGTATCTACACTTCAAATAGGTTAGGATTATAATTAATATCATGCTGGGTTAACAACTCTATAGAGTTGTAGCTGAACTATCTTAGTATCCCTTGAAGGGAAAAAAAAAAAACAACCTAATGACCAAATGACTTTTTTTAGGGCTGCTTGTGGATTCCGTGACATCACAAACCCAGGTCAACCTAAGAATAACCACCAAATTTAACATTTTCAGTCTTTAGTTACCTTGGAAGTGAGTAATGCAAAGTTCTAAGACCAGACTTAAAAGGCACCTTCCCTTTAAAAGAAAGGGGTGGGGTTAGGTATCTGACTCCACCCCTAAAACCAGTCATTATGAACAGACAACAGTATGAACCCATGATTGAAAATTGTGCTTTTATAATCTATCCATATGGTATTTTGACGAAAGCAAGTCACATTTTATTTAAGCCTAATAAAACTGGATTTACTAAAACAGAAAAGGTCCTTTAAAACATTGTTAAACTCATTGTTACAATAAGTATACATGATTATTAACTCAAGTGATCTGGGCACTAAAGAAGCCAAGAAAGTTCTGTTGTTTACATTTTAAACAATTGTTAGTATAAAATGAATAATTTCTTTTGTTTTAGTTTTTTTATTCCAATGTGAACATGTGTTCATGAAAGAAAAATTTTTTTTTGAACGGGGCGCAGCCATGCTTCTTTAGAAGCTGACGGAAACACGCCCAACACATGTCAATCAAAGTTAGCTTTGCTGGCAGCTCATTCAGCTGAAATACCTGTAGAGCTGCCGTCAGACATTTACAGAAGGATATAACGTTTAATACGTTGACTCAAATCAAATATGACTGTCGTACAAAAAACTTCAACCCCTTGCAGTGCGAGAAATAATTTGTTCAATTACTTTTTTTGACATCTGATTGTTTTTTTTTGTAAGTACACAATCAAAGGGGGGAAGCATTGTCTGCATTTTAATGTAAAAAGTTGCATATAACCTTTGTCATTTTCAAAGAAAAAAATTTTTTTTCCCAGATTTTATGTTTTTGTGTGACTTTTAGATCCAGTGTGTTTAATAATGCAAGTCAAAATCCAAGACATGGTAAAGAGTTTTTAAGGTGAAATAGAGAAAAAAATCCAAAGTAGTCAAAACAGCCAGTTACACCCTAGACTCCAGGGAGTTCAACCTGCACATCAAATGGAAATCCTGCCATATTTATGGCGTGTTTTTTTTTTCTGCTTTTTTAGATGATTGACCCCATCGCCTTCACCATAGTACAGCGGGAAAATGGACTTCAGCACATTAAGAAAGTCTTACAGGAGAGTCACAGTCAGGTGAAGAGAATGGCCATATTGCTGGTAAAAAACCTCTCTCGCCATCAGGAACTGCACCCAGCCATCGGTAACGTCACCATTCAAACTTCAGATACTTTTCAAAAAATAGTCTTGTGTCTTCTTTTTTTTTTCCACTTGCCCTTCAGGTTTTTGTGCTTCAGACCAAACACTTTGAAATTTGAATAAAACGTTTTATTACATTTTTCTTTCCTCCTGCAGTGGACCAGGTCTTACCAGAGGTGGTGAAGACGTTACCTCCCGATGTTGAGGACGATGGCGATGGCGACCGCACCGACCTGTCCAATGAGGTGACGACTGCCCTGTGTGATATCCTGACTAACCTGAGCCAGAGTGACATGAAGAACGCCAAAGTCATCATCAACCACGGAGCAATCCCGAGGATCATCAACATCAGCTACACATACAATGGGTTAGTCAGTGCAACATCATACTCCTGTAAAAACTGAGCTATTTTAAGTGAATTTTCTTGACCCTTTTCTTCTTATAGTTCTGCAAAGAACAAAGCGGGTCAAGCAGCATGTGTTCTTCTGAGCACAATATGGAAATACATTGATCTCCATGGAGACTTGAAGAAAGTGAGTTATTTTACTCACAATAATTCCATTTTAAATCCTGTACAGACAGGGTCACGGGGGTGTGTATATATATATATATATATATATATATATATATATATATATATATATATATATATATATATATATATATATATATATATATATATATATATATATATAATGTGTGTGTGTGAATTAAAATCCACTTATATGATTGACTTACAGCTTCCATTTTTTACTCACCACTAGGGGTCACTAACATTTCAAATTATATACAAAAGCCATAAACTTCTACAGTGCAACAGAAATGTGTGTAATCAGTTTCCTCTCTTTCAACAGCGTGGCTTCAAGAAATCAGATTTCGTCAATGCAAGGACAGAAAAACTAAAAACTTGATCTCAGCTGGAGATCCAAAAACACTTATTACACTTAATTAACACTAATTATTTTAATAGTGTAAAATTGCGTGCCTCTGATGTTATGGATCATCTTCAGCAACATATTAAGGGAGTGTTGTCTTTTTTTCAGCACACAAAAAAAAAACATGTTTTAAACTGTTATTTTTGTAATGTTTTTTCTTTTGGTTGTAAATGATAAAGACGAGTGTGTCACTAAGGTAAATTTAAATGAGTGGTGTGCGTTGTGAAAATGGGGAAATTAATGTTATAACAAAAAAAACAGGAACTCCTACTTTTAGTAGTTTTAGTTTGAGCATTTTTTTCTTAACTTAACAGTTGATGATAATATTAAATTACGAAATGCTACATTATTTGAAATAACTACGAAAAAATTTAATCATAATCATCAATAATATTTGATCTGTCTATTTAAATGGGACCTATTTTTGTTTCCTCTCACATTTGTCAAAATGTCTAAAAGGCGTGTTTGGTGATTCCACAACAACATCTGTCCTGGTGAGGCTCACTGGGTTCATCAGAGTTGACGTTGACGTGGCTTAACCTGAAACATTTATGTTAGGTAAAGATCTTAGTCTTTGTACACTATTTATGCAGCATACTTTTCTTGAAGAGGTCTTTTATACGCTCTTTTGGATGCAACACCGCCTGGTAAACGACAGCCACAAAATTTGGTGTAACATCAGAGAAAGACTTGCCAGTTTGCTCTGAAGTCAGCATGAAGGGGACCAATGAGAACCGAGTGGGGTGGGTGGTAGGCAGGGGAGGAGAAACCGATCATGAAGGCAGACGTCAAAAAACCAAAGAGAAGCAGAGGAAGGAGAAAAAGGAGTTTATGAGGAATCTATAGTTTTATGAGACCACCAGTTTGGTGGTCCTATAGATGTTAAAAAACATTTTTTTTTATTTTAATTTAAAAAAGCCAAAGAAAAGTAGTATAATAGGTCCCCTTTAATGAAATGTCAGAACACAGCAGTCCTTAATATTGCAAGGAAACTGTTATTGCATGTTTCTCCACAAGAAAATGCTTTTTTTTTTTTTTTTTTTTTTAATCGTATATATTTGTAATTGCACATCCATGAACAGTCTCTCAGCCATTTGCAAATAAAATGTGGATTTGGTGCATGTGCATGTTTCTGATGTGTGGCTTTCATGTTCATTTGTCAGACCTCTGAGTGACTTTGAGAACCAGGAGCTGCAGAAACCATGTGGGACCTGGCAGGGGCAGCTGCACTGCGGTACAGCTGAAGGGGTGAGGGTGGGGAGGGTTAGGGTGGCCGTTTTAAAAACAGGGATGTTGTTGGTTTTTTTTTTAACATAAACCAATATTCAGGTTCAGTTAGTGAGGTTAGTGATACTCCATAAGAATATAGGAATGGGAACAGCCTTATAATATAAAATATGGGCACAAGTCACAACTAAGATGCAGAATCCTTGTACTGAACTCATCCTCAGTGTCGTCAGTTTTTTTAAACAGCCAAACTCCCCCTGAGATCCACTTTGTCTAATGAACTTCTCATCAACTGGGAAATTTAGAAAGGGCTCACTGGGTTTCAGGCAGTGGTTAAGTCCTCTGAATCAAATTAACAGCATCCCACAAAGCAATTACAGCTTTGTGCCAGTGATTCAAGGAGCCTCTACAAGACATGTGTGAAAAGATTCAGTCTGCTTCGACAAGCACAAAGTAGCATGACACCACAGGAAAATCACTTTGAGGTCTAAACTGAAATTTATCTCCCTGTTTTGTAGTTAGGTGCAGAAATCACAGAGGATTTCGTATTGATCCCTGTCCGTGTGTTCACGTATGACAACATAAAATATGTTATAATTCACATTTCAACACATCCTGCAGGGGGCAGTGTTGTATCAAAAACATCCCAGCGGCAGCTGTACGTGAGGAGAAAACATGTTTTGGTGTTTAAAACTGTCCTCAAATGATCGAGTCCTCTAAGAACATTTTTTTGTATTCATAAACTCTTAATCTTCTGTATTTTCACACAAACCTTTGCTTCTTTAACTAAGCCTTGCTGTATTCAGGTACTAATCTCCATTCTTTTTTCTTCTCACTTTTTTCCCGTCTGTTTCACCCGTTTTGTGAGCTATTTCGATGAAGCCCGCGGTTTTCACGGCCTGATTTGGGCTGAGTGAGGAAAAAGATAAATTAGCTGCCAAATCCTCTAACAATAGCTTCCTTGTTTCTCTGCAGGCTGCTTTGAGAATCTGTCCATTTTCTCATTTCACAATAAAAGCTTACCAGACATTTCAAACGTCACAGGAAAATAAAAATCCTGTATCAGGCTTCAAAATTCAAAGATGAAGCCAGAAGAATATTTATAGGCCACCACAGAAATTATATATGACCAAAATTCCAAAAATAGCCTACGGAAACAGGTGTGGAGAAACATGAGCATAGGTTTGTTTGCTGCTGGAGCAGAGCAGTGGAGCAGGGCATGCCGGGGTCGTCACATAATCTGGCTGAACATGTTTATTACACACAGACAGAAAGAACTCATTCACAGATCTGCAATGGTGCCAAATGAGCAAAATTTACAGAGAGGCTGTTGTTGTAAATGTCACTCAGGGCAGATTGATTTCTGCTGACGTGAGCCTTCAAGAATATGTGAAATTTAAACCAAAGTTATTAACGAAAGAGAATCTGATTTCTGACTTGTGTGGTTTTAGTGGTTAAATCCTAAAACGAATTTACTGTAAAAAAAAAAAAAGGGACAGGCACCGTTACTGTGAGCACTGAGTCTGCACTGAGGTGGCCCGTCAGAGCCGAGGGCGCTGAGAGTCGGGGTCTCCTCTCAGACTAAATATATATTACTTAGGAAGAATCATGGGAGGGGAAAGAGACAGAGAGGCAGTAAATAAGTAAAGGTGTGAAACAACTCAGGTCAGGCCTTAAAATGAACCCCAAGAATACATCATAATAATGATAATAATAATAATAGCTTATACAACTTCCTTTTGATATCCTTGTGATCATAAATATCAATTAATTTCATTATGAAACCAAAGGAGGCTGCTAACTGTTATATTGTCATTGATTTCCGGAAACCACATCCAGGTCCTGTTGGGGCTACAAGTTTTTATACTCTCTGATTTTAAATCACTCTTCTCAGATTCATTTATTTCAACACTTGCAGATCAATAAAAAAGATGCTCTGCAGCTCAATCCAGTCCACTGATGCAGAACCTGTTTTGCAAAAGAATATCAGCAATGGATTTGTTTTCATATCAGACCTAAACTTGAAAGTCTCTTTGACAGATCTTTATATGATCTGGCTACAGTATCCAATGATTTAAAAGCATTTAGTAATGTATTATTACTTTTTTAATCTTTTAGAGATGTTTGAGACAAGATATTATTCTCCTGTTATTCCAAAACGTCAGTGACTACTGTGTGGTTGCTAGGGTTACAAAAATACTAGGTTTTAGGTTTCAGATTATTTTGCCCATCAGCTAATGCAAAGCAACCAATGGATAAAAACACACAGCGACTAAAATAAGACATGAAATAAAATATAGCAATGCAAAAATGACAAAGACAATACAATCACAAACATAGTTTAAATGACTAGAGGAGATGTTAAATGTGAAAGCAGCAACCTGTAGGACAAAGTGAGCAGAGCTGGTAAATTATCAAAATGACTCTACAGGTCATCGATTTGATCATAAATACACACAAAATGACCAGGTTGTGGTAAGGTTTAACAAAATGAACAGAGATGGATCATGACCATTACTGGGCCATAAAATGATCACCCAGAGGATGTAAAAAGATCAAAATAAGAAACAAAATAATTAAAAATGTAGGCAAAAGTGGTTCTAAATTCCACAATGACGCCAAATGATGCAAAACATCTGCAAGATGCAGAGAAGACACACAACAACTACAAACCCAGCATTATTTAAACCAGTTAGACTCCAGCAGTTTGAAAGTTTTGCTGTGCAGTTGGACAGGTAGAGGGTCTTGAACATGTTTTTGAGGTTGTTTCACAGTTTACCCATGTCAGTGTGCAAGGTTTTAAGTTCAAAACTATTTGTAAGTACAAATCAAAGGAATCTGAAAGCAGCCGATGCTGTTTCTGATCATGTGAGCTTCTCTTGGAGGCTTCACCATCATGCTGCTCTGACCTAAAACAGTGAGGAGAGGATGGTAACATGCATAATTAGACATTTACACAAACTACAGATGCAGCTGAATGACCATAAATCAGACATACAGGACATTTTAAGATTGTAAAAGTTAAAATTGCTCTCTGTTCGTGCTGGTTTAAGCAGCAGACTTTTAAATTATTAAAAACGTAATGTTGGTTTTAACCTTCGTTAACGAACCCTGCTGCAGGCGCTGGCTACTCGTTAAGAGGCATTACTTTCAGCTGTGTGTAGTTTTTAAAAATCCCGCAGACTGCATGAGAAAATGAGGACATGAGGTTCGGTGATTGTTTTGTGTGTGTGCAGACTCTGAATTAGGCAGGATGAATATTCTGAAAATGAGAAAAATGTATTTCTATGCACTGTGCTACAACAACAACAACAATAATAAAAAAGACCAGAAAACTGAGTAGATTAGTTTTAATAAAATAAAGAAGGTGTAACAAAAAGATCAATTGATGAAGTTTGGCTGTAAAGCTTCAGAATACCCCTGGGTTTTTATTTTTATGATAAAACTGGAATATTTAAAATAAAGAAACTTAACTGAACCAGTCACAAGAGGTAGAGACCCCGTGTGAAAGTGGTGACATGCAGGCATTAACCTAATCCTGAGTGGTCACAAGCCAAAAAGTCTGGGACCGTGGAGTTTAATGTCACTTTAATGTGGAATCAACCAGATAACAAGCGTGGTTAAGAGCACAAAAAAGAATGCACGGGGTGAAACTGTGGTTGTAAGGAACTGGTGCCAAACTGCTAGAAACAAAGGACAACACAGAAAACAAAATTTCCAAACAGATGTGGAAAGAAAGTAATTTAGGAGAAGGTTCGTATTCAGCCAAAGATGGAAAAATCCCATATTTGGGAAAGCACATACCAAGCATTTCTACCCAGTTAATGATTCCTAACATGTCGTCAAAGGAATACATGATGTCTTGACCAATGAGTTAATCTGATTTCCTTATAAATAACATTCCAGACTGTCTGTCTGAAAGGTCTGATTTATTTAACAAGTTTACTTCTGAAGAAAGCTACAGAAGAACTAGAGGGGCATTTGGAGAGCGCTGACCTCTGCCAAGGTCGAGAATCCGCTTTTGACAAAACATGTCGACGTGTCTCGGTCTTGGGACTTTCCACGGAGTGACCAGACATAAAGATAGTTTTTATAAGTCATTATTTTACATTTCACAGACAAAACACAATTTCACTCTTCGCACCACCTCTTTGGTAGCGAAACGTGGTGAATTTTGCTGTCTTGAAATACAAGACTACATGCAGCCGGGTTTCATAAAAATGGGCCAACAGTTAGAACTCCTGGTGTTTTTTTTTTTTTTTTTTTTTTACCCCATTGGCAATGATTTAAGCTCAAAATAAGATAATCTTTACAAGATTAATGGAATATTAAGCTTATTTCTGGAGGGGCTGTTTTTGCAGTGTATCCTCCCTGCGCGTCTTCTGAGCTGAGCCTCTGGAATGCTCGGCTCCATTTGACCTACAATTCCTCTCGTTTGTTTGTCAAAGGCTTTTGGAATGCATCAGAAGTTTTTCATTGATCATGTGTAAACACGAATCATCCTTGTTGTCATAACCTTAGAGTGAGGAGTTTCCAAAGACACCCCCCATCCTCCAACCAGTGTGCTTTTTTTTTTACAACACTGTTGGAAGGGAGTGTCCTGTGATGGACTCGGGAGTAACTTGCCTGCTATCTGATGAAAGCCGAGATAGCGCGTAGGGATAAGGAGCTAATTTTGCATTTCTTTTTCTGTGCTACTGGTCTTTATTTGAAAGCTGAGAATGTGACAGGAAAGTGGGATGACCAGCAGCAAAGAGCAACAGGCTACAGCCAACTGTTATCAAATTACAGATGAGAATCGGCTCTGTTGAGGGTTTTTAAAGACATTCTTTTAGCCACAGATGCTGGTCACTGTGCTGTTTTGGTTTTATTGGATTTAACAGCAGCCTTTGATACAGTTGCCATCAGATCCTCCTGTCTTGCCTGGAGAGCTGGGTGGGTATTTGGGGTTTGCATTAAGCTGGTTCAGGCCCTACTTAACTGACAGGAGTTTATGTGTCCATCTGGGAGCTGTGGAGTCGTCCATAGAACCTCTCACATGCGGAGCGCCTCAGGGTTTTATTCTTGTCCCTCTTCATTTTTCACAATATTTGCTTCTGCTTGGATCAGTTCTCCAAAAAATTTGAATTTCATTCCACTTTTATGCTGATGACAGCCAAATATATATTCCACTGAAGCATGAAAAAGCTTAGTCTGCTAAGCAATTACTAGAGTGTATTGATGAAATGAAGGCATGGGATGGCACTTAATTTCTTACACTTTATCAGGATAAGACTGAGGTTATGTTATTTGGGCCTAGTGCTGCCTCTAAGGTGCATGTCGACTTGGGCTTTTTAGGCAACAAGCCTGGATGTGAAACTGGACATCAACTGTACCTTTAATACTCATTCTGGTTCGGTGGTCACCTACGGAAACTGGCCAAGTTTAAGGCTTTTCTTTCCCGACATCACTTTCAGATTTTAATCCAGGCTTTTATTACAACACGTTTAGATTATTGTGATGCACTTTACATTACAGTCTGCCAGAAATCACTTGCTCAGCTGCTGCCTGACTTTTAATTGGTGCAAGGAAACGAGAGCATATCACTCCAATTTTAGCATCACTTCACTGGCTCTTGGTTCGTTTACGCATTGATTTTAAAATTCTTTTACGTGTCTTTAAATGTCTCCGTTGTCTTGCTCCAAAGTATCTATCTCACCTGCTTCAGCCATTAACTCCTTCACGCTCGATCAGGTCAGCAGATCAGTTATTGTTAGTCGTCTCTAAGACCAAGAGGAAGCTTCGAGTTGGCCGCGCTTTCTCAGTCACTGGTTCAAAACTGTGGAAAACTGTGCAGAAAACGACTCACTTCCCGTGTTTAAATCCTCTCTTAAAACATACTTTTTCATTTTGGCGTTTAAATCAGTTTGAGAGCTTACTTTTAGTGTTTTATCTTATTGTTTCATTTGTGTTTTATGCTTTTAGGTTTACATTAGTTTTACATTAGTTTTATTTTAAATGTTTTTCTCTGAACCCATGTTTGTGTGCAGCACTTTGGTCAACTGTGTTGTTTTTAAAGTGCTTTATAAATTAAGTTGAGTTGAGTTTAGTGCAGTCGGCTGTGATGAGGACTTTCCGTCTCCTTCCCGTGCTCATTTAACCACTTTAGCAACCCCAAAATTAATTTTATCATTTAAGTTACTGTTTTTTACTACATCCTGCATGTAAAGCCTCTAAGGAGCTCTGGCTAGATACCTAGAAAGAGCTGATTAATTTATGTTCACACTGGTCTTTCAACATCTTTTGTCTCTTTTCGTCCAGCAAAAGAAGTCTTAAAAAAAAGTCATTTTCTGATTGGACAGACGGCTTTGTCTGTTCAGAGGTGGACAAGAAAATTGCCTTTCTAAAGGGTCTCTTCCTGTATTCTTCATATAATAGAAAGTGCTCAAAAGTTCCTAGAAATTGACTGAGACCCAGTTTCCAAAGGGTCTCAGTCTGCTTATCTGGTGTCCACCAATGTTCAGGTTGCAGCATTCACATTTGTTCAAACGAACCACATAAATAGTCCTGACTCCCGTGTAGTAGACAACAATCCAGCTTGATCCGCCAAGCTCCTTTCCCTTTTCTGTTTCAAAAATCATCCCAGATAGCCTCAGCGTGATGCTGATATCTGTACTCTTACATACTGAGAGATTTTTACGACTGCGGACTCAGAGTTAAATTTAGGTCAGGGAACTTGAATCCATCTTTCAAAGTGCTTAAGTGATGCCAGCAATGAAACCTAATAAATGCTGTGAACACAATATTCTTTTAAATTTCTAGATCTCAAAGTCTGTAGGCATTCCTACAATCCTGCAAGAAGTAACCAGTGGTCGGTTGTAAAAAGGACGAGGGGCGTGAAAAGGGAGGCAGCTTGAGAAGTGGGTAGCGTGAGAGTGCTTGTAGGTTTACTTGGCACCGAATTGGGTCAAGGAGGTTGTGTTGTGAACGGTGAATAGAGGAGAAATGCTGCAGAATTGGGGGAAAATAAGATGGACTTGTGACGTGAAGGTGAGCAACTGGCAGTCCCGTGGACATTAAGGAGCATATGGTCAATGTGAGCGATTAAAAACCAGAGATGCTGTAAACACGGAAACTCGTTGACCCTCTCAGACTCAAACTTCAAGAATGTATAAGTCTGGTAAAACGTCGTTCATGAACCTGGCGTGGCCTTGAAGCTAAAGAGTTGCTTTCACTTTCAGTAGATCACAATGTTGTGAACTGAGAGTTCGTGCAGCCAAAATCTTTTTTATTTTTCATGTGAAAAGGTTGGAGAATCATCCAGAGAAGCAAGATGTTGAAGCGTCACAGTTTGTACATAGGGACTGTGCTTAGAAAAAGCTTCTGG
Source organism: Xenentodon cancila (assembly GCA_014839995.1). NCBI lineage: Eukaryota > Metazoa > Chordata > Actinopteri > Beloniformes > Belonidae > Xenentodon > Xenentodon cancila. The sequence goes on along the minus strand of CM026219.1, from coordinate 10,597,999 downwards.
ATGAAAATAAGATGTTTGGAGCTTAAATATCTCAAAGCGAATCCAACTTCACCAAAAGTGCGCAGTCATATTGACGGATGTTTTACCGCTTTGATTAACAAAGTCATTAGACTTGACACTGGCAGCAGCAATCTGGCTACGTGTTACATAACGTTTGAAGCTTTGGATGCTCATAGCATCTGTCAACTGCTGTCACTCCTCCCAGCAAGGGGGCATCAATCACTTGTGGTCTAATTGTCACTTCAGCTGAACCATATGTTAGGTATTAGTTATAGAGTTTGATTCTAAAAGGGTCCAAGGCGCACAGCACCAGAATAAATGTCAGAAATTAAATATTAAAACTGGCTTGGAAGCCAACCATATCATGGGATTCATTAGATTTGTGACAACAGTAACGCAAACAAATTGGTTCGATGAAAAGCTGCGCAAATGCACAGTGAAGATTAGTATAAACAGGGCCTGGAAGAGCAATAAAAATACAATTCTTCCTGTTTTTCCTTTTTCAGAGTTGCGCTAAAATTATGCTGCAGTGAAAATCTGAAGGACCTCTTTGATTCTGCTCAAAGTCGCAGAAGAAGTGGGGGGAATAGAAATAAAAACAAGATTGCAAATATCAAAGTGTCAAACTTGAGGTTTTAAAGCTGTGGGTGACGTCGTCATGGCGACATCCAGTTTCCAAATATGGTTTCTATATCCTTGTGTCCAACTCTTGAATGATTCAACCATTTCATTAAGGAGTAAACTGATAATAATCTTATCATACAAAGGTGTTCTGCTTAATTCATGATTGTGTTTGTGCTCAAATTTGTACGGATGGATTTACAATCTTATTTTCTATGATGAACAGAAATGATTAACATAGCTGCTTTACAACATTTCATCATTTCCACTCCCCCGAGACAACAGTGGGGTGCTTTCAACCACTGGGTGCTAAATTGCAGTAGGATTTCAGACAATAAAGTTTAAGTGGGCTTTGAGACAGTTGGACCCCAAGGAGCCTCCTCAAACTCAGGTCCTCTAGCAGAAGCCTGGGAGCTCCTGGTGGGTCAGCGCAGTATCTTATCCTGAAGTACACTTACCAGATCTGCAAGTGATTTTAAAGTGGCAAACAAATTTCCAAGTTGAGTCATGACAAAATTTTTGACAAGCATTTTTAATGTTATCACAAGCCTTCAGACTGGTTTCATGGAAATCGTGTTGTTCCATGATGTAATTAGTGTCAACCAGTAGCAGTGTGGTTTCTTGGTTGTATCTTCTAAATAGTGACCTCACACTATCAACAGTATTTTTTAAATCTTTTGTCTGCGACTTAAATCTCTGACTTAGTCTTTAAATATGAGAAGAGTTTTACAATCTTTCTGACGTAAAGTGTTCTGTTGTATAATCAACATTAGCTGTTCCTTGGACTCTTCTTGACATTATTCCTGGAATCCGTTGCAGTCACACTCTTGTTTCGGATTACAGCCTCGAATACTCAAAATACCACTGGCACCACTGTTGCTTTCATTTTGGACATTTTTTTATACTTCCTCTTTCAAGTGTCTGGTATTTCATCTTCTTTTAAACTGGCTAAAGCCACTCTGAAGTTTGCCTGTGAACATAGGAGACATGGGGATGAGTTATGGAACTGACCAATTCCAAGCATGAACCGTTTAGGCACAGAGATGTTTCCACAGTGAAACATGGTGGTGGGACCGTCATGCTGTGGGGCCATGTTGCTGCTTTGGCGTATGGCAGTGTTGTTTAATTCTGCTGTCCTGCACGTTTTAGATGCCTCCCTGCTTTCCCATCTGATTCACCGGCCCTGCGTAATTGAATTCTACTTTGTTTGCTTGGATAGTCCAGTTCATTTGTGTGTGTGTGTGTGTGTGTTTGTGTGTGGGGGGGGGGGGGGGGGGGGGTGAAGGCGCAATTAAACTCTGATGCAAACACAAACAGAAATTGGCTTGCATTAACTAGCACCGGCTGAATGTTGCACACTCCAATCAAACTGAGCCCCCACTCATACCGAGTCTGGGCTTTAAGGTATGACAACGTAAAATAATGAAGGAGAGTGGCCCATTACTAGAACTGGACAACCCTGATGTACAGGATCATGAGCATTATGCTCCTATTCGGCTACCAGTGTAGCTTTAGGTCACAACTTTGTCGTCTAGCGAGACAATGACCAAAAGCTTACATTTTAATTCACCCAAAAGCTTTTCAAGGACACACAATCAAGGTTCTGCAGCAGCCCTCTCATAGCCTTGCTCTCAACCGAACCTGTGGAGGAAGCCCAAGCCATGCAGTCTGAATAAACTGGAACAATGTTGCTTAACTGAATGGACTATGACCCCTTAAGACATACTTGTTTTAATTGAACATGTTAGTAAATTACCTTAATGGAGCTTAATGTTGTTATAAAAAAATATAAGAAAAAAAAGATATATACACCATAATAACAAAATACACCATACAATGAAGGTGTGAGATGGAGGCGTGTATGGGGGGGTGGCTTGTGTAGATGACAACACGTGTGGTGCCACATGTCCTCTGCATAGATCTTGTGCGTCTCGATCCACGTGCGTTGCCAGGGTATTGCAGCTTTAATTGGTCCATCATGCCTTGCGGTGTCCCACTTCTGTTTTCGACGTAATTTACAAGAGAGGTCCCCGCCACTGATGGGCAGAACCAGAACTGCAGGCTCCCAGGCAGATCTGCGGATGTGTGCAGCCTCCTGTCGGATGTCCGATGACCTGCCGGACTCGTGTTTACATCCACACGGCTGAGTCGCAGCGCGGACGCCCGCTCAGCGTTAGCTCTGCAGGCGCGGGTCGGCTCGGATTAACCATTGGCCCGATTTACAAACCCCGCAGAGGACCGGGTTTTATCCAGGCGAGAAACCGAAGGGCTGGATAGCACCAGGAGAGTTATAGATGCTCCCACGGATACCGAGCTGCGGCTGGAAAGAGGTATGTGGTGGAGATCTGCAGATGTGAACACTGTGTAACTTGAATGCGTCAATCAAGTACGCATTTTAAAGCTCCGTTTTGTCTGTGACTGCAGGCAGTTGGCAAGATCTCAGCTGCATTGAAGGTTTATTTCACACTTGAGCTTTCAGTCATGCATGACTGTAATATAGAAGAGCTGATATAACTAATCAGCTGTTGCATAACTTTGAACAGATTTATTCATGATCTCCTCATCTCATCCTCCCATCTGAGCAATAATATCCCACAAATATTATAAATCTGTAGTACAGAGGCTACACTCTTTTAGTTTGTGTTCAGGACAGAGCATACCAGAGCCATGAGCCAGCAGGAAGTGAGTGCACAGTGTCAGTGTGAGTAAGTGGTCAGTGTGTGAGTGGATCTGCTGAGCCCTGCGATGATGAATCTCTTAAAAGAGTTGGAGCTGTAAGCGCTCACTCAGCAGTGACTTTAATCAAGAGTTGCTTTAACTGAGCCCTACGGCTGCAGGACAGACTGGGAAGTCTCCCAAACGCATGGATAGAGGGATGGGTAAACTCATTCACAACTGCTGTGCAGTTGGAGTACTCCGCTGCACAAAAAACATCTGAAGGTTGTGCACAGGATGTCTTAATCCAGCACTAATGAACTAATAGTTACCCGATCCACATTTCTGTACACATGGGTCATCTTAGGCTCTGCATTTGTCCCGGTTGTATGTAATATTTGTTTCTTGTTTTCTCCTGGTAACAATAGAAAGTTAAGGAGTGTTTGTTTGTTTGTTTCTTGCAAATGAAGATTCTTCCAGATGAGCAATCAATTTGTCAATTCACCTGCTGGTTCTGGGGTTTTGAAACTTTGGACTGTTTACAATCACAAGACTATGAAAAGCAAAAATAACTCTAGTGTTCAGACAAAAATACTAGATGAAAAGTCTTTTTTCTTGTTCTTTCATGAAATAACTAAGAAAGCATGTATTTTTTTAAGTTTAAGACCCCGTCTGTCCTTAAAATCTCCCCCATCTAGGTTCTTAGGCCCACAGCTGAGTGTCCAAGCACCCTACATTCAACCTTTTTCCTTCAGTAAGTTTTATCAGGTATCCACATCCTTTCATGTAGACATTTGTCTGTAGGAGGTGTTTGTGCTGGTCCAATGGAAAACTCTTAACAGACTTAAGGTAGTAAATCCAGTCCAGTTTATTTTTCAGTAGACACCCCCCACCATGTGGTCAGATAAGCTGCCAGTCTTACAGGCTTATTGTCTCCAACAACCTGGCTAGTTTTAATTTTTAAGGCTGCAAGGTGCCAGTTTAATCTCTTTTAATGTAATGTCATTTTTTTTTTGAACAGCAATGGGAAAAATAACTGACAAAACCCCACCTTACATTGTACTGCATTCTCCCAATAACTTGAATCCGAGTGTCTACCAAATGTTACATGTGCGTACTTGCTTCTGCACAGAGAAATCTTACATTGTGTCCTGCAGAATAGATGACTGACAGTACCTGAATGCTGTGCTCACCAGCCTGATTACTTCCTGAAGCTTTTCACTCAGGTTATTCAGGCTTTTTCTAAACCGGCAGCCGCGTCACTCTGCAGCTGTTAAAGTTGACGTGGAAGCAGTTTACAAAAGAGCAAAGCTGCAACTCGCAGTCGGCAATGTTTGAAAAAAACTGAGCCAGTGCTAGAGCCTGTGTGACATATTTTAAATTTAGTAAAAGGTATTACTTATTGGAAGGTGAGTATTTTATTTAGCATAGATACTATTATGGTATCAGTGTAATGGTATGAAGCTGGGAGGATGAATAGGATACTACTGCATAATAAGAGGGCTGGGTGCCAACTCCAAAGCACAAAGTCATGGGTGTATTACTGTATAAGTGAGGGCCATTGAGTTCCTGGGACACTCCATCAAGGAGAGTGACATGTTGTCAAAGGACAAGGGTCAAAAATTAATTTAATTTCCTTCTTGTATCTGAAAGACCTGCCGACGTCAGCATTTTCTGTTGCTTTTTTTTTTACCCCTGCTGTAGTGGCATGGCTGCAGAGATGACAACGTCAGTCATTTTGCAGCATGTCAATACAAATAAGACAGAACGGCATAAAATGTTGTACACAGAGCCACAGTCCCCAGGGGATTAGTTCTCCCAACTTCAGTAATCCTTTGACTTTTCCTTTGACGTCACTACGAGGTTTACACATGTGGTTTTAGGAGAGCTGTCTGCGCCACTGTTGAACAAATGGCTAGAAAACTGGTTTTGAACAGTCACATGCCATCTAAGTTGTAATTAAAATCAGAATGCAGTTATCTACAAATTATTTAAGCCCCATAAGTGTCCTATAAATCAATAATTATAAAAGGTCTCTCTGTCTGTCTGAAAAACAGTAACGCACAAAAAACCCCAAAAAAACTTTAAATTTGCCACAAATCAAAAACTATTTGTAAAAATTATTGGCTGTAAATTGTTGAGAGTGGATATGATGGTTCAGGAATGGCTTTTTGAATAAAGTAATAAATATAACATGGTAAACTTGCACATCAGGTGCAGCTAGCCTAAAATAAAAAAGAAGGACTTATTATACATCCTTATTTTATCTTTTTTATTTGTTAGGGAAGGCGTTGCTTGTTTCAGCAAGACAATGGCCGACATGTTCGGGAGCTGGAATCATGTCAAAAGCCTTCAAAAGTGTGGCAGAACCCCCCTTGATTCACACACAAAGTACTAGGCTGGAATCAAATTCATAATAATATTTCTAAATAAATGACCTTTTATAGCTTCTACTTTTAAAGTGATTATATAATGTCCAATGGTTTGTAACTCTTTAAACATTACTTGTAAGTCATACATCAGCAAGTGACAAAACAAACTCACAATATCTTATTTTCATGTTTTGACTTTTGCATCAAGCATAAAAAGCTTTTGTAAAATGAGACAGTACAGATGCATGTAAGGAATTAAAGTTTGATAAAGCACCACCACCTGGACGCAGCGGTTGCCTGTAGCAACGCTGTTGTGGCTGATCAGAGTTTAATAGGGTATATAATAGAATTTGTGACTCTGAATATGATGACTATGATGACTGATGTCTTACTTCAGGACCACTTGGCATGAGGCGGTTTTTTTTTCCCAGATTTATTTTGTCACATCAGGACGTAGGATGTATTATAGCTAAAAAAATCTTCAGTTAACGTGACACAAGAGTTTATGTACTGCATTTATTATTTATTTATTACTATCGATGGCTTCACTTGATCCAATTTGCTGCTCCAAAGGCATTCATATTCTGTTGGCGCCGGGATGGCAAACTCAACGTTTTTACCACGATGCTGAAATTATTTTACAGTTCGTCGCTTTGTCAGAATGGGTTATTGGATGCACAGAGAAGAAATGGATAAATACTCGATTATCAAACTCTTGAGATTGAAAGCAAATAAGCAGATTTCCAAAATGTAGAAGTATCCCTTGTAATCCTCAAACCTTTCATCAAAGAGGTCAAAATGCCAGGATTTGGTAATATTGGTTGGTATTTAGCTCAAAGGACCAGTTTATGTAAAAAAGTACCATTCAAATCCTAAAACAAATGACCTAGAAAAGCTCTCATGTCACTTCTTCTGGACAAAATTGCATGTGCTCAGATTTTGAAATAACCGTTTACCTGAGCTTAGGTCAACTCAGATCAAACTTAAGTTCCTGTAGGCAGGATTCAAAATTTCACAACTAATGTGAGTCAGTTTGGCAACGTGTTAAAGTACCAAGTTGAAGCCTAAGTCTAAAAACGCAGACATTCAGACAGATGGAAGTACTTTTACCTTTGACATGAGGAATATTTGCACATTTTTGTAAGAATTTATAACCAGGTGGTTGAATTTTACCTGATCACTTTTATGTAACTTAAAAATGTGTAGAAGTTAATCACCATGATATGAATGAGAGCGTTACTATTGATGCCGGTACATAGCATTCTAGTGTTGCAGGGTTTTCAATTTTCCATAGTTTCCCCCTCTTAACCCAGAATTTTCCAACGCCCACTGCAGCGCACACCTCTATATCTTCTTGTCGCCCACATTCACGTGAGACAAAGAGGACGCAACAGGAAGGCATGGCTTGCTCCTTAATTGTTGACAATTGTTTGGTCTCCTTCCCCAGACCATACCCTCCAATCAGCCCAGTCATCTGTGTTTAAAGCTCGGACAAAGGCAGGGCTGCGTTGCCATAGCGAGGGATTGTTTGCATCCAATCATGCTGGTAGCCATGTGGGCTCACACACACATTACAGCATGCTCTTTTCTTTGTGCGCCACTCTTTTCAGTGCATGAACCCCCCCACACACCCGTATTTCTGCTGCCATGGCCTCCTTTAAAAATTGGGCCCTGATTGCATCATTGTGTTAAACTGCTCGCTAGTGCTGCTACTTGGGAAAAGTCACATTTACTCATTATGTTTTGTGTTTTGCAGCAGAAATGAGAACTATGATGGCAACAAAATTGTGTTTGTTGTTGGCTGTCAGCCAGAGAAATTGTGACTGTGAGGCATTCAGAAGTAATCAATGAGTGTGCTAAACTTTAATTAAGCAATTAAATGAGCTGAGCATGGCAGGAAATGAAGTGTTCAGTTTGTTTATGTCATTTTTTAAATGCGGATTTGAACTCGATGTGAAATAAATTGCTTTTTATTTTCCCCATTTCAATCATGAGACTTTTTTTTTTTTTTGCTCGTTTTATGGGATATTAAAGGAGCTTTGAGTGGCATTTTCTTTCTCATTTCTCTCAAGAGTCACACTCTGTGTCTGAGGAAAGTGTAATAAGGAACGCCGCGCTGTCACACCGCGTCTCCTCCCTGACTCTGCCTTCCTGTGGCATCCTGAGAATGAAACTTCAGGGGAGGCAGACTGAAGTCACGACTAAGATTAGCTCCGTGGTTTACAGCCCAGACAGGACAATATTCCTCATGTCTGAAACCAAACGGCTGCAACAAAAGGAGTCTGACAGCACGGATTTGGACTAATGGCTACAACCTTTCCTCCCCACAGCACTTTTCATCATATTGCAGCCATGAAGGAATACTGTATGGAAGACATCACATCTTTGTGTTGCTCTCTTTCTCCCTGCGCTTCGTTCATTACCCTCATCTGGTATTCAGCAAAGTGCACTGTGTAAGGTAAAGCACATGTGTAAACTGAAAATACCACAAATCACGATCTAAAAGTTTGTGTTGACTTTGTTGTTTGTTGAAGAGAAAAGTAAGCTCGTTAACTTCTGGCTAGTGAAGTTGTTGTTGTTGTTGCTGTGTTACGTGTTGCCATAACAGCGCCGGGCTGGACTACAAAGTCTCCGGAGTCCGATTCCAGGACAAACGGATGTTCTGTGTCGGTGAAACGTCAGAAGACTTCTGAAACTTGAATTGTGCAGTGTTGTTTGAGTAGCTGTTAGTGCATTTCAGACTGGGACTGCTGGGACTGACTCGAAAACATGACTTAAGTTCAAAGTCGAGATGCAAACTTAAATTTAAATTAAGTTCCTGTGGGTTTTTTTTTTTTTTTTTTAAGGAGACAAGTTATACATGCATGTTATGGCTCCATACTGCATACATTTCATCAAAACACCGGGGTACAACAGATCACTTTTTTTTACCAACATGTTTTAAATCACTCTTCATAATAGAATGTTTTAGGGGGTGGAGTCAGCCACTTAACTCCACCCCTCTCTTTTGTGGTCCTTGCATCTTTTATAACCGATGTGACAGCTTTGTGGTATCCACACCAGAGAAACGGGAAATGCTGCATGATGGGAGGTTGGCTGGGGAAAAGACGGAGAAGCTCGGCATCTACAAAGCTGGGTCTCTGATGTCACAGAACCTGGTCGACGTGAACGGCCTACTGAATGAGACATTTTCAGACTTAGGTTGGGATGAACTACGTTTGTGATTCGGTAGTCACTTCTGACACAGATATATGTGCTCAAAAATAGTTTTTTATTTTTATATGAACTTAAAGAAGGTTCTGGTTTGCTCTGGTCTAAAATAAAATGAAATATACATTGAAGGAGATAGAAAAAGTCTTGCTATAAAGGTTTATAGTAAGCCATCAAATATTAATAGAATAATTGTGTGAAAAATAGACTGAAAATCAGCTTTTAAAATGTCAAGAAATTATTGTAGGATAATTCCACTTCAGTCGGCATGTCGCGACAGAAACATCACATTTTCCTTTTTTTAATACGTGTGCGTTTGTCTGAGTCACAGGCGTGGATCCCGTGAGAATGGATTACTATGTGATGCTGGAATGTGGAGCTCTGACACTGGCAGTTTATTAAACGTTGACTAATGCAAAAGGAAATTCCAACAATCGTGGCACCTTCCCCACAGGTTCTGACTAACTGTGTGGACTCGGCTCGCTGAGCTGCTCTAAATATGGAAGTACACATTTACAATGAAGCACCCGCAAACAGAAACCCGTGTTTCTGCATTTTAATTTGTGTGCACTCGCTCGCCTGCGTGGCTTATTTATTTCGCACGCTGGCAGAGGCAGCATCAAAGGAACTTTTAATTTAGACCGAAGACACAAGCAGTGAGAAAGTGGAAATGGTATGATGAAAATTCAGAGCAGCGTTGGTAAAGGCTGCAGAGAGCAAGCGGGAGAGCGAGCGAGGTGGCTGAGGCATAGCGATGGTCTCCATAGTGATTGGAGTGCCGCAACGTACCAGCAGTGTAATGAAAATCGAAGCTCATTTCCTCAAGGAAACATACTTGAGTGGTGGAGTTGCTGGCTAAAGAACTCTGTTCATGACGTTACACCCTGACCTTATCGTTTCCAGGTCAGGGCCTCTTATAACCTCACAGAGTCAAGACTGAGTCCTGTTGCCGTCAACCACTGAGAGGATCTAAAATTATTCAGGCGGTCTTGCCATCCAGGATCAAAGCTATGGAGTCTATAAGCCTGGGAGAGTAAAACACCTGAACATCTGCTGCTGCACAGCTGCCTGCTCTGGTGCTGCTTCTGATGAAAGCAAACATCTATTAGCATATGTCAGCTTGTGAGTCCAGGAGCTATAGCAGAAGGAATACTCGAATCACAGGTATCCAGAGGTAGTAATGCAGCAACGTGACAAAATCAGTCTGTAAGTCGTGTTGGTGTGATAGCTGGTGGTGCCGCTAGTGTTTTCTTCTTCTTAACTCTTTCGGGAATAGTGGTCACTGCAGCGGACAACTGTCCCAAAGCCAGTTTTCATTTTCTGCACGTGTTTGAATAGTTTAGTTGCACAGTAGACACCTCAGTGCATTTGTCAAGTAACTAAAACGCTCAGATACATTTAGTTCTTCTGACTGCATGTGGGCTTAGTGACAGAGCCACGAGCAAACCTGTGCTGATCAATGGGGACGGTCCGGCACTTTTTATAATACCACTTTGTTCCACTAGAGGTGCACTTTAGTGCGTCTTACGCCAGGTGTCGAGACATGAGCTCGCTTGTGAGTCTCTACTCCCCCATGTGGTCAGATGTGATATTTCTACATAGGGTGCCTTTAATAAGTAGCTACCAGGTTGCTGGTGCCAACCAACATTAGAAATGAACAAAGTCTCTTTAAAAAACTGAGAAATGGAAGAAGCGTAAATAAAAAGAAATAATGTAATTTTATTTAATACTTGTTTTTCTTTTCTTCCAACTCAGCATTTGTTGTTATTTAAAAAAACTAGTAAAAAATTAATTGGCTGCAGCTGGTCTCTGAACGTAGAGATCATCATTTTACGTCAATATAAGCTCTTGCTTAGTGGAAGAGATAACTGTTAGTCCTGAAAACTGGCTCTGCCAGTCATTAAGCTGAGGATATATGTGGTCGTCAATGCTCGCAGCTTAATGCCGCCTCCCTTCACCTTAATTTATGAACACTGCTGATTAAAGTCTCACTAGAAAGTGAACTGTCTCACTATTAACACGTTCTTGATCAGGATGTTAATTTACTGTTGCTCATTTTGCAGTTTGGATAGTTAATTGTGATCGCAGAGGAGTGAATGACTTCTCACACAGACTAGAAGTCCTCAGTGTTCAAGTGCAGCTTGCATGAATGTGTGTGTGTGTGAGCGACAGAGATGGAAACCACATTTGCAAGTTTGTGGTGTGATTTGTAGCATCACTCATCATAACAAGTGTTCAGGTGCATCGTTTGAGCCACAGCTGTGAAAATCTAGAGTAAACCTGCACATCTGTTTATAAAAACCATGTCACAGACCTCTTTGTGAGCTGTTTCCATCAGTTAATTCTTGAAGGTTGTCCTCTTGCTGATGAGATAACACTTAAGCAATCACAGCATGTCTCCTGCCCTGATCTTTATACATGAACCACCTGCTTTGATTAGTTTATCCATCTGCCCCCCCAAGCCTCCACCTCGGACGGCTTGGGCTCAGGTGGAGCAGCTTTTGCATTAATTGCGGAGTTGGCGGTTCAGTCTCTTAGCTCCTCCACATGCCAAAGTGTCCTTGGGAAAGCCACTGAACCCAAAGTAGCTCCCGATGGCATGGACACCGCCGTGCAAGAACGCTCCATCACTGATTAGCGAGAGTGAATGAATGAGGCAAAAACTCTGCAGAGCGGTTTTGTAACCATGAATGTCTCCCCCTCTATCGCAGATCCCACTGAGCTCCTTTCATGCAAATCGACTCATTTATTGGACTATGACAGGCACCTGAATTTGAATCATTCTGCCTTGGAGCAAAGCGCAGGTCTTAGCCTTACCAGATGCCTTCAGTGCAGATGAGTGTGCAACATGACGCAGTCTCAGTAGGGATAACCACTGAGGGGTGCTGGTAGTTAAACTGCAGGAGGGATGGGGGTCCCATTCCAGCTGTGATGAAGATGGAAGGTGACTTCACTCCACATCAAGCGATATGGAAGAGAAGGATCCGAGCCGGGCTGATGGACCATTTAGGAGATGGGGAGCACACCGACCCACCAGGGTTGCCAAACTGTGCATTAGGCATCTGCTCTCTCGCTGCTCTGTTGCTCTGGCTGCTTTTGAGACGTTGCCAGGTTAATAATGACTGCCTCACGGCCGAGGTGCTTGTGTCAGCGCTTTGAAAATGGCCCTCGTTCTGCGAGCGCGTTCATTTTCCAGCACTGAACACAGGCAAATGAAACATATATTGGAAACTTTCTATTGCGCGGCCACAATTGCTGCACCACTGGGGTGCACTTGCGACAGTTTTATCAGCAACATTACATGGAACCGCTTCTGGAGAGCAAGTGTTGGCTCTTTCCATCCACGTTGTAGGTCTGGACGTGTGCTTGTCAAGCCAATTAGGAAAGAAAGTACTGAAAGGTGCTACAGCAATGAAGAGCAGGGGGGAAATGGTTTCACATTGAAGCACTTCAGCCTGAAAAAGAACCTGGGTTTGTAAGTGTGCATAATATGTGGAGATGAGTACCAAAACATAAATTAATCAAGCAAACTGTTTAAAAATCTGTTTGCCCAGCTTGTTGTGCATGTAAGCTGTCGTGAGTTCAGTCACAGAGTTTAATACATTAAAAAGACAGAGGTTATTGATTAAAACCAGCCATCAGCCTCTTGATTTCTGTACCTGTGGGTGCATTAATTAATTAGATCATGGGCAGAGCTTTGTATGCTCCGTTTGCCTCGAGTGTGTAGAAGATGTTTAACTTTTGTGATAGTTTTCGCCATCAAAGAAGGTTAGAAAAACAATTTTCTTAAATGTCACATTCAGATCCTAATATAGATTTGTTCAAATGAAGGCTTTATCTAAAATTATTGAAAAAAACAAAATCAATACGTTAATAAATATATACATGACAAAACCGAGCACATTTTTAAATAAATTGTATCGTCAGACATCCTCATATCATTATGTTTTATAACTGTCATTTTGTCATTGCGTGGCTCCCTGTGCTTTTTCCTCAAAAAGTGGATTTTCTCTGGTGGTTGCAAACAACATTCCCTTTGAAGCATAGTGAAAAATATTTCCATATGTGGAACTAGTAGGGAGTGTTATCCGTATACAAATTGCAGTTAAGGACAGATGACATATGTATATAAAAATGTGGATTAAAAGCTTTTGTCTTGATTTATAAAGTCCCGAGAAGAATACAGCTGAAGCGGTATCAGTTTAAAGCCACCCTATGTAGAAATATCATCTCTGACCGCCTGAGGGCAGACGTGATGAAGACTTGTGTCGGACACAAAGTGATCGTCTCCAGCAGACCTACATGCCCCCATGTGGTTAGACGTGGTATTGCTACATGGAGTAGTTTTAAAATTACTGATCCACTATAATGCCCTTTAAAATGTAGTGCAATAGAGCTTTAAGGTTAATCTTGGTGAATTTTATTCAGCACCTCTAACAAGTCTTGCTGGTTTTTTTTGTCTTACAGGATGGAAACTAGAACACATGTAGCTCCCCCTTGTGGTGTGGAGGAATAAAGGCCTCTGGATGAAGGCCATGGAGCTGAAAGTATGGGTGGACGGAGTGCAGCGCATTGTATGCGGAGTCACGGAGTTCACCACATGCCAGGAAGTGGTCATTGCCTTGGCACAAGCCATTGGTAAGTTCAAAGATACTCATTAGGATATCAAGGAAAAACAATTTGACTCGCGTTATACTAGTGTGTGGAAAGAATTGGTATGATATTAAGCATTACTGCAAATATGATGGGTAAAAACTCAAAAAATAAAAAATACACCACTGCAGATTGTATTTTTTTTTAAGACCAGTCCCCACAGGGGTACTCTGTCCAGTATCAGCTAGGCTGGGACACTGACTGGATTTGATAAATAGCATAAAAATGAAAAGTGACTTGAGGGCACAAAGATTTTCACCATAATAGGCTGCATGAAATGAGTGAGTCATATTCCAGTCTTTGGTTTATTGACATGTTCTGTGTCAGCTGCAGACGAATGTGTTTGGGTGAACTGTTTCATGCACACAAGCCTTTGTGAATTCAACACAATGATTCCTTCAAATTGAGACACGGTTGTTATTTTGAAGGACAGATTCATTGCTAGAGTTTTCCATAACCCCGTAGATGGACAGAGTTAAAACATGTGTGTCTTCCAGAGTGACAGCTCAGCGAGAATTACAGCGTTCGCTGTCCTTTGTGTCCGGTGTGCCTTTTGTTCAAGCAGGGCACTTTAATGTAAATGGCTGTAGTGATGAATACGCCTCTTTTTACAAGCATCCTTACCGTGTGAGACGGGGGTGAAAAGGGCTGTGTTGCGCTCTTATCTATATGTGTACAGACAAGAATGCAGGACTGCACAGATGCACACACACACACACAAAAAAACAAAAAACCATGAACCATTGAACCTTTTGGCCAACACAATCGCTGCTTGTTCAGTTGAATTTTCCCACAGTTAGGCTCTTTCACTGCTGGTGGAGTTCTTTGAATCTGTCAGAGGAAAAGTTGGGAAAAGAATTCAGAGGAACAGCTTTTATCCGCCTTCAGTGCTTTGCATATCAAGCTTTATTTACAGTTACATCTCATAGTAGAGTTCTAGATGGATTTTTACACACTTTCATGGACACGGAGGTCAGTAATTCCTTTCACTGTTATATTTATCTGCAGCAGAATGTCTGCAGCATTTAATGGCACAAAATCAGAAATCTGTTCACATGTCTTTATTTATCCAATTTTTTTTTTTTTTTTATCAAAAATGTTCAGATGTCCTTAAACCGATTTGAGATTATTATTTTCCTGTTGCAGGAAGCTCAAATATGTTTTCTAACTTCCATCTTTTCTGGGGGTTTCTCTGAATAATCATAAAAATAAAAAGTTAAACGTTATAGTTTAAAATATTTTTGGGGAAATCTGTGCAGACATGAGCGAGGATTGTAAATTTACAAAGGCCTTCGACTTTTTTTGATTACAAGATCACAATTCAAAAACGACTGTACCATCAAGGAAGTTGATGGAAGTGTAGCCACGTCCCCGAGATCTAGGGGAAGACCGCAGCCGTCATCCTTGGCTAAGGTGATTGGCGAGCAATCTAGGAACCACTGGAGCACAAGTAAGCCACAAACGGAAGCTGCTGGAACGCCGGTGTCGCCATCTACAGACTTCCACATCATAGACTGAGAAAGACAAGGCTTTGATCTAAAATCAAATTTGTTAAGTTTGATTGTCGTTTCCAGCAGAGCATAAAGACAAAGATTGAGTTGTTGTGCCAAAATGACCTGATCTGTCCAAAGTCCAAAAACTCTGCAGCGGTGGTGGTAGTATCATGATCTGGGATTACTTTAGCACCGGATTTCCCTCAGTGGATGTAATAAATATCATTCCTGAAGGAAAATGATTCCAAGTACACCCCAAATATGGTTATAGGATGTATAAATCAGGCTTTGGAATGATCCTTTTGATCTCAGCCTATAAAAGTCAAGTCGGTGCCTGAAAATCAACAGCTTCAACTCAAAGCCGTCCTGCCAAATCCCGAGATCAAATGTCCTTCCAGGAAGTGTTTGGTCAGAGTTCAGGTTGCTAGAAAACATCAGTTTAAATATAGATGAGTTTTAGTTACATTTAGGAGCTAGTTTCTTTTTTTTTTTTTTTTTTTGAAAATGTGTAGTGAATTGAATAAAGATGTGAACCAATCGATGTTGGGTGGATTGCTTGTGGTAAATCAGTTTTTGTTTTGTCCCAGGACGCACTGGGAGATACACTTTGATCGAGAAATGGCGGGAGACGGAGCGCCACCTGGCTCCCCATGAGAACCCTGTGGTTTCCCTCAACAAGTGGGGTCAGTACGCCAGCGACGTGCAGCTCATCCTCCAACGGACCGGCCCGTCGGTCAGCGAGCGGCAGACCTCTGAGGGACTGGCTCGCGTCCCAGAACGGGGGCTCTACCGCCAGAGCCTCCCACCTCTGGCCAAGCTCCGCCCACCAGGGACGGACCGCTCGCTCAAACGAAAGGAGCCCAAACGCAAGTCTCTGACCTTCACCGGGGGTGCGAGGGGTCTCCGGGAAATATTTGGAAAAAGCAGAGACACCGAAGGTAGTCTTTTTAAGTCATCTGGAGCATATTCATTCTTACTTCCAACCATTTTTCTTCCTTACTTCAGTTTACAATTTAACATTTCATATTTTCAATCACTTGTTCATTCATCTCCCACCTGCCCCTCCATCTCTGCCCTCAGCCAAACAGCCCCAGCAGCGCGGCGTAAGTCTGAACCTCAGCAGACTTGGAGGCGGTGGAACGGCATCTGTACCTGGGAGTCCGGCCAGAGAGCTGAGCCGACTGGTGCAGCTGCAGAGAGACAAACTCCAGGTCCTGGAGAGCCGTCTGCTGGGCTGTGAGGACGAGCTGCGAGACTGGGAGGATGCCGCTGGCGAGGCCAGTGAAGTGAGTCAGACGGCAGCTGTCAGCGCTGTTGCTCAGAGAAAAAATCAGAAAGCTTCGTCTGCACTTTCAACTCTCGCATCATCCGTAAATCCAACAACTTTAATTGTTTTTCACTTTGCAGGAAGGGACCTTGGAGGACGAGCTGCTGCTTTTGGAGCAGCAAGCGAGGAGGAACGATGCTGAGATGGAGGAGGAGGAATTCTGGCAGAACGAGCTGCAGATCGAGCAGGAGAGCGAGCGGCAGCTGCGGCAGCAGTTAGCAGAGCTACAGGGACGCGTGCGCGACTGCGAGGCCAAGCTTTCAGAGTACCTGGCACGCGTTCAGGTGAACCTGCTTATAATCAGCGTGAATCTTTAGATTGTGCTACTCTGGTATAACCTGGCTGTGGCTCCTCATCTTCAGATGCAAGTAAACCAGAAGCAGATTACTGTTGTTATTATTCATGGGGGGGTGATTTTTCCTGGATACTGCATTATTTAGGGCATGGAGACGGGCCTGGAGCAGGAGCGACTGCAGCAGGAGGCCGAGCTCAACCAGAAGGTCAAGGAGGAGGAGGTACAACTCAGTTTATTTCATTTCCAAACATATGGCAGCAAGCAAACTGGGTGGAATGTGCTCAGTCGTCATGAACTGAAACGTTGATCTCAAACAAACTCCTGCAGGCACAGATCCTTTTCCTCCTGAAAACGTTTCATTAGTCTCAGTGCTGTTATACTTTAAGGCACGTATCAGGAGCTTTAAAAGAAGATGCAAATCTCCACGGCAAAAGTAGCTGCTTCAGTTCTCCCTGGTTTTCTCCGTATTTCAGGTGCAAGTCCAGCTGGAGAAAGTTAAGACGGAGTTGGAAATGCAAAGCCAACTCACAGCGCGGCTGGAGAGCAGCTGCAGGGCTTTGGAGCGCTCACTGTGCCAGTCAGGCAAGAGATTACAGGTCAGCTCACATTTTACTGTGTAAACTTTGACTTTAAAAAATTTTTTTTTTTAATATAACACTGCAGCCTCAAAATTGTCAGGAATTTACAACACAATCCTGGCATTTTGCTTAAAATATGGTGTTCCAAATAGCTTTGAGAGATGCTGAAGACGTTTCCAAAAATGTGAAAAAATGAGTAAGTAAAGTTTTGTGTTTCAGTTGTGTGTGAAAACTCTGACATTGCATGCAACGAGACCCATTAAAACCTCTCTCCTTAAGTTGTAGGCGGCAAAAGAGATATTTATCTTCAGCTTGCAGGGATGTAAATGTGCAAGTGGATACTTGGTACTATTGGTACGCTTGATCTGAAGTTCTGTGTTCAGGCGAGGTCCATTATAGTCTGGAAGTGGATGCATGAGGTAATGAGAAGCGGAAGGGAGGGTATTAACAGCAATCTCTGAGTGATTAGTGGACGCAATCCCTTCTCCGAAGTTGCGTAACCATCTTGGAAAATAACTGTTTTGCTCAGCGGTCTCGACCAGGTTCTGGTTCTTCAGCAGAGCGTGAGCTCTTCTGCATTTCACCTATTAATTCCCCTCACTTAAAGATGACAGAACGAGAGAGCTGCAGATATAAAAATCATCCATGCTCACAAAGCAGAAAACTTTCAGTGGAATCACTGCACTAAATGCAGCTCCGAGTCTTTGCAAGGTCATTGAGTGTATTGTTCAATTCCCACTCCTTATATCAGCCGTGGCGCAGGCCTCATTTAGTTGTCATGGTGTGTTTTCCGTCACAGGAGAAGGAGCAGGCGCTGGAGCAGCTGACGAAGGAGCTGCGACAGGTCAACCTGCAGCAGTTCATTCAGCAGACTGGCACCAAGGTCACTGTGCTGCCTGCTCAGCCCACAGGAGAGAACAATGGTACGATCACAATCAGGCTTACAAGTACATATGACAGACTTTCTGACTTGTACATATCATCAGCTCGTTTAAAAGTTCAATTTCATAGCTCATTACCTCATATTGGCTTACGTGTTGTTGGAACATGAGTGTGAACACAGTGCCACCTTGTGGCCGTGTTCTGAAACGACACATTAAATGGGAAGTTGATGAAGCAGGGTGACTTTCTGGCAACGCTTCTGACTAGTTACTGATTTTTGTTCACAACAGAAATGGAGTGTGGCTCTCTGCGGCGACTTGGCTCCTCCCGGCTCCTACCCAGCGACCTTCGCGCTCTGCAGAGCACCGTGTCCTCCAGCCTCAACCCGGAGGGCATCTACGTTTGACTCCAGACACCCCGACGGTACAGATTCTGTATCTGAGAAGCATGAGCAATTTCTCTACAAACTGTATAAATGGATTTAAGCATTGCACTGGAGTGACACCTCCAGTTTGCAAAAAAAAAAAACGGTGTGACAACAAAACATGCATTTGTCTCGCATCTTCTCTGCACAGCCTCCACCTGGACCGACTCCATTCGATGTTGACCTCTAATTGTATAATAACCTTTAACGTGTTGTCTGACGGGTGAGTGAGGATTACCATCAAAACGCCAAGAAAAAGGAGGAGAAAATGATTTAAAATGGAATAAAGAAGAAACTAGCAGCTCTACTCAGCTGCACAGACAGACTTTGTGTGCTGTACATGCTGAGACTATTTCAGGACTTTTTGACTTGTGTGCTCAAACACAGAGTAAAAAAAAAAAAAAAAAATTGCATGAGCATGCACAGACACTGCACCTGTCCTACAACCATAGCCATATCTGACTGCCTTACTATGGTGTCCTAAAACCAGACATCAATAAATGTAATATTAAAACAGATCTCAAGGTAGCTTTTAAACACTATGCGCCATATAAATCTGATGAAATGCAAAGAGCACCAGTTCAGGTGTCTCCTGGTCATAACTGATGTCAGTATAACTCAGCATCGGGTCAATTGAATTTTTTTCTAACATGAGTTTAGACTTTTGTATTGATTTGAGTGGGAAATAAATAATGCTTTTATTCTTTGACAGCTATGAAAGATCCCTTACCTACATGAGAAGACCGTTTAAAGTAGTCTTAATGCGACACTGAAGTAAAATGCACGTAGACGAATTAAATGTCGAGGCCTTTTAAGTCTGAGCTGTATCTCTGCGATTCAAATGCAGTGTCGACGTGTGACCACCAGGTGGCGACAACGCATTGATTATTCAGGCGAGAGAAAGTAAACTGTGTGAAAGACGCTCTTGATCATGTACAACTGTGTATTATTTTGTAAAAAAAACACTCAGCACTTTAGATTCAGAGTGTAAAGGTGCCACTAATTTTTGTCATCATAATTTTTTTTTTTTTTTTTTTTTACATTTTAACAAATTAAAGATGTCTTATGTGAACCAAAGGTAGCGTAGGATAACAAATGGTTAGATGAATGTACAGTTTTTTTTGTTTTTTTTGTCAAAAAGTAATTGCATATTTCGTGTGGGCCGTTGCCATCAGGTACCAGATGGGTCTGCTGTATCACACAGAAGGGCAAAGGATGCAGAAATGGGTACAATTCAGACTCCAGAGTGATTTTTCTTTTTCTTTTTTTGCCATTAGGATGACATGAAAAATCCAAAATGCATGGAAATATTGCAAATGTGCTTTAAAACTTGAAGAAAAATATAGTAAAAACTCTTTTTTTCTTTTTTTTTCAAACCAAAGATAAGGTTGAGCATTTCTCACATGGAAAAGTCCAATGAAACTGTATTTTTAACTGGCTTTATGTGATCCTTCTTGCACAAAAACTCAGTATCAGTACCCAATAAAGGGTAAAAAGTGACTATGTAATCCCTCTTAATGATATTGAAGAGTCTGTAATTTACTGGAAAATTATTAAGATGGTAATGACTCACCTGCTCTTAGTGTTGTGCACTAATGTTGCATCAAATGAAGCTTTTTTCTTCATGCTCTCAGTTTCATTAGAGCTGATGAGAAAGGGTGAAAAAATGTAAAGTAGAGGCGACTATCACTCAGCTCTCTGCTTCAATCCAACACATTTTCCTGCTTCGATTTAGCATCCAAGAGAGGCCATTCTCTTGTTTCAGAGCTGCTTTAATTTGTGAAGCTATATATCGTTTTCCTTGCATTTTTTTTCCCTCCAGCGTGATAAGAGCAGACTTTGCAATGAATTCATTTGACAAGCTGTAAATCTTATTGTTCAAGCCGTTGTGAAGACTCTCGTGTCTGTGCTGTGATTATATAACAAAGTGAGCTCCTCACCCTCATCTTGCTTAGTAGGTAGCTGGAAACATTTACACCATAACTTTTCTAACTCCTTTTGTACATTTTCAGTGATGGAGGATTGCAGTGTCATCGTCATGGTAACAAACTCCATAAGCTGTTGCATAGAGGCTGTAACAAAGGAACCGCAGCTCATGGAAAGTTTTGAGTAATGGCATGCCTTACTGTGGACAGAATAGTAGATGTCTACATATCACATCAATCTCTGGACTATTTTTGCAGTAGATTGAAGTCTGATATATGCAGAGTGCTGACTAATAGACTATGTGTGCATGCTAATGTGTGCTTTGTTTGTTTGAACTCCCAATTAGTGGACACCAAGGATTGGTTTTGTCCATTTTTGCCTTGTTGACTTCTAATGATGGACAAACTTTGCAGAGAAATGGCAAAACCCTTATTACTATCATGCCTTTTTTTTTTTTTTCTAAATAAATTTCAGCAGAACTAACATTTGTGAATGTAGAAGAGCTTTGTTTTTGATCAAAAACAGGACAAGTTACCCATCATCGCTGGCTGTGTCTTAAAGATTAAAGGCGATGCCAATAATTGGCATCTTTTGTGTCATCAGCGGTGGTTTTCCATGAAAATGCATATAGCAAATGAGATGATGGAGCCATTATGGAAGCAGCCATCAAGTCGTTCTGAAAGCTATTTCAGTAAAGCTGCGGCTCAGGGATATTTCAAGAAACAGATTTACCCAGACAAGAATGGACAGAAAGTAATTATGGATAAACGCTCCTCTCGATGTCCCGAGCCCTTTGACGAGTTAAATCCTACGGGGACTTCAACAGTTTGACAAGTTGTCGCACCGAGATGCATCACAGCAAACACAACCGACGCAATCCTTTTGCATTGAAATAAATGTGGCTAAAAAAAGTGTTTGTTTGTAGACGCTGACCTCTTTGTGTCTTATTTATTGTGTTAGACACCAGAGTTCACGAGAGAGGCGCAGCTGAAGCTGTGGGTTGGTCTGTCCTTGAAGCATCCCTCATAGGGTTTACGTCAACACTTCACTGTAAATATCACAACTTCCATAAACTCTAAACAAATGTGGTTTATTCAAACTGTCATAATTTTGTACTGTATACCTACAAAGTCACCTACTGTATTTTTTTATCTGTCAGAGTTTATCCAGTTTTCCTCTTTGGGTTCAGGTACCATCTAATAAAAGTATTAAAAGAAAAAAAATTCAAAAGTTATGTAAAATGTATAAATAATTGATCAAACGTATTTAAAAAGATGCCAGAAATCAATAAACTGCTATACAATACTTAAATGCTGTGTTTAATATTGTGCGTAGATGCTTTGGGTAGTAGATACGAGTCTATTTAAGGCATATTGTGATGTTTTCTTACCACTTAGTTGCAATTACTAAACCTAACCATCTTAAAGTAAAAAAGCTGTTTTAATGAAGGTTTTGTTGAATAGATGTCTCGTTCTTTCTCCAGCTGTTATGTTATTCCGTAGAAAGGTCACAGGGATAAGTTGCACCCTGTCCCAGCTCTCTTCTGGCGAGAAGTGGGGGTTCACCCTGGACAGGTCACCAGTCCATCACAGAACCACATAAAAACAAATAACATACATGGCATATCGCTGAAATGAACCGTCTGCTGGTCTTTGGGCTGATGAACGGCAACCGGCAGCACTCGCGCAGTTTCCTCGTGTTATTTACACGCTTGCTGTTTTCTAAGATATTTTTCCAAGGCTTAAACGGACAAAAAAAAAAAAAAAAAAAAGAAGAATTAATCCAATTCTATAGGAAACGCTGCAGCATGAACCTCAGTGTAAATGTGAAAAAAATACAGCTTGTCAAGGCTTCTATGCTCATAATTGCACTCAGGCCAGGGGATAGGATTTAGTTAACGGTCCGTTACCAAAGCCCAGCTGACACACAGTAAACCTGCAGCTTATGGGGCCCCTACAGGTCTGGGGCCCAGGGGCAGGTGGCCGCATTGTCTGAGTGGTAATGAATGGACCGAAGAAATGAGATGGACCAGGATCTGCGTGAGCTGTCTTCCACCATTACACCCCAAGTTTAAAATGCTGCGTTTGGTCTCACTGGCACCACCGAAAAGTTTTATTTTTACCTTATTTATATATTTTTTTTCAGCTTCCCAATTAAGGTTTACTTCTCAGTCTTACGTGTTTCCCCCTGATTGAGTCTATTGAGTGAATTGCAGTAATTGAGATGAGAAATGCGAAATACAGACTACCCTCTTTAAACTTTAAATGCATTCTGATCTGCAGCCAGTGAATCCCTATCGGAGGAGTTTCCACGTACAGCAGCTGTCTGGATTGCATCCTGCTGTCCGTCCATGCAGCCGGCTGTGTTCAGCAGGACAGACTGACTGAAACAAAAGTTTCTAAGAAAAGACCCAATTTCACATTTATTTCAAGTTTTGAGTCTCACTTTCGATACTTTAACCGAGTTGGAGAACTTTGGCTATCGCGCTGGTGTTTTTAGTGGGAAAAGTAATTTGTCTCCCGGTCTCCCGTGTATTCAATCTTTAATACTTTAAATGGAGCTCAACAGTTAGGTCAGAGGGGCTCTGATTTCATCTGTGACCCTTTCACACCGATGATACTTGAAGATTGGAAGCCAATAATATTGGTAACTTCGTGCAAGTTTTCTCTTAACTACAGCCGTCAATACGTTGTTCAGAAACTGCCATCATCAGGCTTTTATTCAAATGCCCTTTTTATTTTTTTAATTGTGCATCTTATTAGGAAATGACACAATTGGCTTTATTTAAACCAGTTCAAAAAGGGATTTTAAATGAAAATAATGAAAATAATGATTGAAATTGAATTAAAAGTTAATATGATCATTTAGCTAAACGATATGCTGCATCTTTCAAATAAAAACAGTTGGATGACAAAATATTGACAGATTAAAATAGCAATATTAAACCCCTTTATCCTCTATTTGGTTTCCCACGAGGTCACATGAATCTTATTATATACCATAAATAACTTTAATTAAAAGAAAATGAGCAAACTTCAGTAATTCTAACAAAGGGAAAAGAAGATGTTCTTATCAGTGCAGCAAAACTTGAAATCCACTATTTCATTGGCTGCTTTACTTCGAAGACTTTTATCCGGACAGATCCAACCTCTGTGTCTAAACCGAGCTCTGCTGGTTCAATCCCAGAGCAACACAACACGCAATAACACCCAAGTAGTTTAATTTTATCAGAGGAAGATTTTGTACAATACCAGAGTGCGTCGAGACGTTTGTGAAAAACTGTCTGGATGGAGTTCAGAGTTTTTATGAGCCTTCTAAAGGCACAATATGATCAGGATGACTACACCCTCACGAAACCTAATTGGTTTACCTCACTGTGTAAATTATGAAGCAAATATTGCATCATAAATGGATTAAGCAATTGTGTTTAGAATGAATTATAGTTCACGGTAGAAGATTTATTAGAGTATGTTGTGTGTGTGTGTGTGTGTGTGTGTGTGTGTGTGTGTGTGTGTGTGTGTGTGTGTGTGTGTGTGTGTGTGTGTGTGTGTGAGCCATGGCTGATGCTGTCATTAAATAGCCCCTTGGCCCCTCTCCTGAATTTGTTTATTCTGCACTGGGCATGAGAGTAGGTGGCAAACAGATGGGCATCCATGAATTATGGAAATTATGGGCTTTGATTAACCACCACACACTCTGCTGGATAAAAGTAACTCCAGGGCTGCCAGGTTATGTGGTGCAGTGGGCTGTGCTGTCCGTCAGTCACCGGCGTGATGGACCTGACGCTTGATTGATGATGTTTACTTTTCAGACTTCAAAAAAACGTTTAACAAAACCGTTGCTTTCTTCAGGCCGTGGAAGGTATAGTCCAGGAAAAAGGGGATGTCCAGTGCTAGTTGGTCCCATCGATACTTTTTACATTTTCTTTCTCACTTTCATATATACTGTATAACTGTATTAAATGCTAATTTCTTGACACGAGTCAGAGTTCATGGTTGAGATGAACGACTGGGGGTGGAGCTCAGCCTGAAGCTATCAGGGACTGATTACCCCCCAACGAAAACTCACACATTATCGTCATAAAAGGGCATTTAACTTCACAACAGCACAAAAAAATAAGAGTCACGCGACATGACAAGCTCAGAAGTGACAATATGAACAGAAGATGGCAAACGTGAACATCTTGATGCAGTCTGTGGTGTGGAATAACCTCAAAATCTTGGAAGAAGACTTGGATATCGCTGCAATGAGCGTGACAAATGACCTCCGTGTAAGAGTTTTAAATATTTATGAAGCTTTGAAGTCCAGAAAATGAAATTCAGGGCAGATTTAGAAATAACATATATGTGTTGCCTTGAAATTCTGCCAAAAGTCCACGTTAGATGGTTGGGATGGATGGTGGCAAGGCTGACTTTTACTCAAGTGGCTGAGGTTCAAGCCCTGCGAGAGACCGTTTTTGTTTGACTCCCATATGAGTGGGTTAGTGTTTCGCTTTCGTATTTATTTATTTATTTTTACTTTTGAATCCAGTGTGGGTGAAACCTAACTTGACCATTCAGACTTTTGCTGCACATCACAACCATCTGCCAGTCTTTCCCTGTGGGTTTTTTGGAAAAGGGAAGCAGCTTTCGAAAAAAAGAAAAAAAAAATACTTGGCACGTAACTAGACGAAGCATCTGTTGATTACTGTCTACCTCAACCAATTTTTAACTAATCAGATCAATTAAGGAGCAAGTCTCGGACTGTTGGATGTTGGCTATCGCATCTAAAACCCTCCTGTAGCTGCCAGTGCACGGCACGGACTGGTCCGAACTTTTGCGTTTCAGCCTGAAAGGGACAGTTTGAAACGTTGACATGATGGGCCCGTCTCTCACAAGGCAAAGTGGGTTCATTATTCTTAGACGTTTTATCTCGGTGCGGTGTCTGGAGTCATGTGGGCTCTTTAACTGCCTGTAGTAATGAGGAGAGAGCTGAACCAAAAGGCAACGCTCCTTGTTCCCAATCGATCTGTTTTCCAACTGTCAGCCAGGGTCACAAACAGTAAGTAGTGACTGCTTTAGTATTCCCCAGGAAGAGCTGTGGATGGATGGATGGATGGACGGACGGACGGACGGACGGACGGATGGATGGATGGACGGACGGATGGATGGACGGATGGATGGATGGATGGATGGATGGATGGATGGATGGATTTTTAATTTGGGTGTTTGTTTATGTTTAGGCACCAAAGCTACTTGGTTAGGTTTAGGAAAAACTAAATAATCAGTTGATACAAACCGCTGCGATGTCCCAGATATAATGAAATACTGGTGGCTTACATCAAACTTTGTTGTCCTTTATCTTCTAAGGTTGGGACATGGTCTTGTGATGATCATGGTAAACCTGAACTGGGCTGGCAGGTCTTTTACACAGTTTAACACAACGGGCTTCAACATCATATATAGTTTTATAATGTAGCTGAAGAGGACGTACTTGGCTGCTGCCTGTTGTTCTTCTGTTTCCAACGAAGCAAATTTCCCAAAAAGATGAAGTATTACTTTAACTCATAGCTGAAAATACTTTGACTTCACTGCTGGATCCTGACTGGCCCAGTTATATTGAGTTATGTGGATTATTAACACTCTCATTGGCTCAGCTCCGAAAATGTATTAAAAGATGTATTTGACGTCTCAGTCCTCTTTCGCACCATGATTTACCTTTGGAGGGATCTGTCTAAAATTTTCAACATATTAATTCAGTAGTGCGCCGCAAGATAATTAATCATGCAGCCTATGTGCTAATCATTTAATTATGAAGTTATTTTTGTTGAATAAGTCTGATTTGCAGTTTTAATCAAAGCTCTTTTGAAAAAAAAAAAAAAAAAAAAGAAGCATTTTATTTGTTGGCAGTAGCTAACAATTATCTAAGCTTTTTCTGCCCCCTCCCCTTTTTTAGTATTTGATACCCGGAGCCCCTCTTTCACTCTCACACCCACACATCAGCTGTCCATGCACGCGCACACACACACACACACACACACACACACACACACACACACACACACACACACACACACACACGAGCGCTGTCCCCATCTCTCCATTTTCATAAATGAAGAGAGACAGCCTTATCCCGGAACCAACACGGAAAAGCAATTAAAAAGGAATTAAGAGTGTGCAGGGAGAAATTGGATATGATACCCGACGCCTATTGTAAATGTCAACGTTATTACTGTGTTGTTGTTTCCCATTCCTTTGGCCGCCTTGCCCGTTTTCAGGAGTGACAGTCCATAGCCTGGTGGACTTAATGAAGCTGTCTCAGCAGCCAAGGTCTTGGTATGTAAGGTGAAGAGTGCTGCTTATCCTCCTCTGCATGCAGCTCTCATTAAGATCAGTTTCTCAGCTGAATACCCACCCCCACCTTTCTCCTCTGTCTCCGTCCTCAAGAAAATGTCCGTTAAACTTATTTAACACTGTTGCCCTGCTCCTGTGTGGATCGCTACAGCGCTACAGGTTTATCTAATTGTGTTTTCAGCTCAGATGACACCGTGGGGGAGTAGAGACAGGCTTAGGAAATGGGCTCTTACATAAAACAAAGTCAAACAAACAACCAGAAAACTGCAGTCTTACAGCTGTTACTGCTATAGATTCGTTCTGTTTTTGTAAAACGCTACTGGATGCGCAATTGCAGGTCTGTAATATGAACTGTTTTAAACAAGCGTCAATGTCCAAATACTTTGTGTTAAAATCAGATTGAGGTATTAAAAAAAAAAAAAAAACAACAACAAAAAAGAAAATGGGATAAACTCCGACTATGAACTGCATCGTCATCTACTGATGACCTTACAGCAAAAAAAATTCTCCTTGTTTAAAAGGAAAAAAATAAAGGGAGAGCGATAAAACAATTATCATGCAGTTAGATACAATGTAATTCCAGAGACTGAGATTATACTTTGAGATATTCTAATAAATCTATTCATCAACATTAAGGGGATAGAGGGTCCACTGAACTTGAGTTCCTTTAATCATTTTATTCTTTACTGAAGATGAATTGGTTGTCAGGCGTGAACACATTAACATCAATATTACTGTCCTTTTCGTCCTGAGTCTTCTTTTAGTTTTTTTTTTTTTTTTAAGTCAACTTGAAGAACGCAGGTATAATGTCACAAGTTTTTGAAGATAAAAGACTCATGTCAGAGGTCAGATTAATATTAAATCACGGAGAATATTGCCGATATCAGAGCACATAAGTGCTTTTACCAGAAGTGAAAGTCGGCTGAGGTGCAGAGCTGAAACCCACATTTGAAACCCTTCATTATAGCACTTTTGACAAAAAACATTAAAAAAAAAACAAATACACACACTTGCTATCATCATGCCGTCTTAAAGAACACTTTCTCTTTGCTTCTCAGTCATTTTAAATTACATCAGAATTGTTTTAGTTGCGATTGTCCATTACAGCTGGTTGTAGTGAGTTATAACGTTTGTCGACACACTACATCTGATCTAATTTGTTTCCAGTTCTGTGGGGATTTGGCATGGAGAAATCCATTACAACCTTCCAAGCAAATGCCTTCAACGTCTACGCGGCTACCTTGTTTGGTTGCCCTCTGTCAATCCGTATAAGTGCAAAACATGCCCGTGGTGGAGGAATAAAGTTCTTTACTAATTGTTTCGCTTGATAATAATGTCACTACACCAAAACGTTCCTCCTATGGGAAGGAATTTTGTTGTTTATGTACTATATTGAAATTCTTCAAGTAGATAAACTGACTCATTTCTAACTAATAGCTGCCCATAAAATTTCATTACAGACAGATGTTGGTTTATTGGCAACCCTTGAACCCTGAGAAGCACCAACTCAGACGCTGTATGTACTTACTATGGACCCAAAGTTACAATACGTCTCGATATAACTGATTACCGCACTTGGTATATGTTGTATTTTGTCAGAACATTTTCCAAACAAATCACTGCAGCCAATAAACCTTTTTTTTCTGAGTGAATGAAAACGCCATTTCTTCCGTTATAAATAATAGGGGTGTGAAGATGACGAAAAATTGTTTGAAATTCAATTAAATTCCATTCACATCTGTCTGAGACGTCCCTAAAAACCCAAGACCAGAATCCAATAGCAGAGAGTGACAGGTATTTCACTTAGTTCTGGGATATACAAGGTGAGCATGGCTGTCTGTTAACTGTAATATGGGAATGTCTTGTTTTATCCAACTTTAATTTCCCTAAGGGACTTTTATTTTCCACCTTGTAGCTTTGGCTTAAGTGAATTGCCATTCCTCTGGGTTATGCCTACACTGAGTTTTCTTTAAAAATATCCTAGAATGGGTTTTTTTCTTTTTTGCTGCTGCTTTTTCAGCCTCCTGCTTTAAATTCTTGCAGACATTCACTCAGTGCAGCCACAGTCTGCTGGCCTCTGAGTAGCTCCAGTGGAGCGATTTGGGATTTAAGTGGTTTCCTCGAGGGCTCCACGGTGTTGTTTGTTGAGGGAACCAAGTGTGTAGCTCATTCATTTTCCACACCCAGACATGCCCGAGATGATCCATCCTACAATCTTGCTGAGGAAGTTAAAGTAAGAGGAGTACTTCCTTAACATTTCTGTGATTATGACACATCCCACCTGACCAAGATGGTGTCTGTGTGTGTGTGTGTGCATGCACACACCTTTCTTGGCTTCCTTTGTTCTCACTCTGCTGTCTTACAGTCTGTCATGTGTGTCCCACTTCATCCCACTGTATAATGGAAGTGGATGACAGCCACATCTGAAGTCAAGAGATGAAAGACATCATTTACAAGTTGGTGTCTGCTCTCCCTCTGCATGGTTTCTTCACAAACTCTCTCTAAAACACACACACACACAAACACACACACACACACACACACACACACACACACACACACACACACACACACACACACACACACATTGTATAGCAGAAGACTTTAATATCAGTGATTTGCAAAGCAAATAGCAAAAGTAATTTTTTTTCCATTTTGTTTTCTTCTCTCAGTTTTAAATAATTTTAAAGTGATCAGTCTACAACTCAAAGTTTTAAGTTGATAAATAAAAATGATACTATGATATAAATCAGGTAAATAAATGTTATGGGTCAGTCATTTGTAAATTTGTAAGTTTCCATCAAAGAACTACGTTTGTATCAGAGCTATATTAGTACACCAGTTAAAGGTAGAGTAAGCATTTCTATTATTTGTCGCATTCAGTCATACA
This sequence comes from Xenentodon cancila, assembly GCA_014839995.1. NCBI lineage: Eukaryota > Metazoa > Chordata > Actinopteri > Beloniformes > Belonidae > Xenentodon > Xenentodon cancila. Next base: position 10,568,341 of record CM026219.1, on the reverse strand, counting down.
TATCTCCTCACCGTCGCTTAGTTGTGAGTAAAAAAAAAGAAGGCAGTACGGGGAAATTTAAACACGGGTACAGTACGCTGCAGGTTAGAAATGTAAATGTGAAACGTAAAATGTGGAACAAAAATAAGGCGACCTCTTGGGAGTCAGTTCAGGCAGGCGTCTCGAGTAGTGTTTTATGCTCGCTTTTCCGTCTCGTTAATAGCTTTATTTTAGCAGCAAAAGGCACTCATCTCTCGCATGTCTTCTGACAACTCGCCTATAACTACAACTCGCTGCTGCTCTTAAACGCTGAGCTTTGACCTGTAGGCTCTGATTCTATGGATTAGAGGTTAAAATTATGTTCATCATCTTCAATATCTCTACATGTGCCCAATGAGTGTGGCTTGATTAGTTACTCAAACGCTAAAACTCAAAGTCTTCATCGCGAGACGTGACCAGAAAAAGATTTGACCTGATTTATACGAATTAAAATGGTTTATAGAACTGATAAATACACGCTAATGTTGTTGAGTTTATTTAATACATTAGCTTTTCTTTTAAGAAAAATACTCCTTTTTCTGTAACCTTGCAAGGAAGTGAAAAATGAGCTGAGTAGTTGCATATAAAGCTGGTGAGATCCAGTTCTTGAGAGGAAAGCTGACAAAAAGAAAGTCTCCATGTTTGAGGGGAGGAAGTCATGTTTTCGGGAGACACATGCCAACCACTTATCATCCACCTTTAAGCTTTTTCCATTTCTTTCTGCAACCAGATTTTGCAAAGCTGTCTTTTTCTTCAAATAACAAGAAACCTAACCTGCCAGGTCTCTCTGTGTTGCAGTAAGATCTGCTGTTCTGTTCTCTGCATCTTACTGTACCTTCTGTTAGGAGTTGGAGCACAACCTGCGCCAGTGTCATTCCCTCTGCGCCTTGTCTTGATGCCCTTGAGCAGTAATTGGTCGAATCCCTGCAGAATCTGACTTCAGGGCACACAAATCCACAACTACCCCCATCAGCCACCTGTCAATCATTCTGCCAACTAAACTAAAGCAGGGGATAACTGAGCAGGGGATAGCTGAGATTGGAATTTAGAGTTAGTGAGACATAAATCTTTCCGACAAGTTTGTGCTTGGCAAGGTGGCAGTCTTACAGGCAGGGCTATCACCAAATTGGATAATAGGGATGCTGACAACACGGTGGTCAGGAGGAAATCTAACATCTAATTTATCTTTCTCAGTCAGGGACGATGTGCAATTTTCTCGCTCCGAATATGTAAAAGTGACAAAAGCAAGCCGGTGCAGATAAAAACTCTGAATGGATGTAAGCTCCGATTCACAAACACGTCTAAACGTAGATGATTTGAATGGAAATCTGTGTTTTTCGTACTCTATTTGATATAAAGAAGCAATTTATTTTCTCTTGACGTTACAAGTTTTGATTTTATTTGAGGAAAACTGCAGCAGATGGGCCTTGTGGGATAAGAAGGTTCCCTTTAAGCCATAAAGGCTCACGCTGGATCCCCATAACCCTCAGTGTCCTCCCTGCAGAAGTGTCATTTTAATCATGACTCTAAATCTGCACGGGGTCCGCGAGCCGTTGACCCTGCCTCCTGACCTTCTTGCTGGAGGGGAGGCGGGCAGTAACACCACAGCTCAGGGATCGATATGGAATTAGGTGATTCACAAGTCATATTGCTGCTGCTCATTGATCACACGGGAGGAACGGCGGCTGACAGTAATCCCATTCAATGGTGATTAATGCCGCAAAATGATGATCTGCAACACCACAAACCCTCTTATACCTCTCGGGGACACTCGCTGCTTCTCCTAAAGTAAATACTTGGTTCTACAATGTATACTGAGGATTTATTGTCTTTTATGTCCAAGAAAATAGGCAGGACACTGAAAGATGTGGAAAAATAATCAGAAAGAAGGGATGCAACTGTGTTTTTAATAGTAAATATCAGCAGCCCTAACCAACAGCCGTTTATTTTAGATTGCGTGGTCACAGATGCACGTACAAACACAAAAAAAGATGCTTTTATTACATATAACTTGTTTTAAATCATTGTTATATCTTCAACCACAAAAATACAAGCTTAGATTACATTATTCATTTCCAAAAAGTCTCAGTTATCAATTATTAGTCTCTAAAAAATGCATCATTTTACCTAAATTGCACCTCCTATTGTGAGTTGTCTTTTTGATGATCGGTTCTCTGCAACCTCTCGCAATTAAGCATATTTGCAGTTTGAACCCAAACTGTTTTTTGTTATTAAAACATCCAAGTACTTGTATTGCATAACGGTGTCTGACAATGCAAACAGTGCCTGAACTTTTAAACAAAAGTAAGAAGAATAAAAAAAAAAATCATACAACAGATCTTCATCTCCTGGGTGAAAGTTCAGCAATTAACTTGTGCTGACCCCTCCAATGTGATTGTGGACTGTCTGCACTAATAAGTGATAACCCATGAGGAGGTGGAGAAGAGCACTAATTAACCTTATCTTTGGAAGAGATAACAACTGATAAAAGCCATTTAATGAGAAGATAACATTTGTGGCTGCAAGTCGAGCTCTGTCAAAGGTGCCTTTCATAAACTGAATATGAAAATGGGCAAAAGAAAGCTACCTGAAAGTGAAGCTGACCACTTCACGGTCGTGCATTGGTCTTAAACCACTTTCCTTTCCCGCTGTTCCCTCGTTTCTAATTTCTGTGACAGTTTTGTTGGAGATTAGTCATTTGATGGTGCATGGGATGTCATCATGGCTGACAGCAGTTCAGGAAACAAACATAAAGAAAAAGAGGCTGATTCAACTGGGCATGTTAGAGTTCAAGGGGCTTTTTGTTCTCATTTGACAGGAGGAGGACCAAAAAAACAACAATGTCAATCCTGGTTGGAAATGATGTAACCAAGGAAAGACGTTGGAGCAGAACTTCGGCTTCGCTGTTACACAGAAGGTGGATGTTTAGATATTTTCTCTGACCCTGACAAAATTTACATTTCATATACCAGTGACCTATGCTTCCATTGAAAACCGAAAATCGTGAAACTTTGGGGAAAGTTACAGTAGAGGATCACTGACGTTGGTGAGATTAATGATCCATTAAAAATTTATTGGATATCCATCAAAAAGAATGATGGACTAACTAACAGTTTGGCTCACACAGCCAAACCACACTGTCAGCATAGCTAAAATATTAACGCAAGATGGTTTATAATGCCTCTAAATGTTGTGCATAATGGTATTCTGGCGTTCGAGGACGTTTACACCATCTCTCCTGGTATCATGCAGCAGACCCATGCTGAGCAGCACTCACATTAAAATTCAGATTGATCAACTCTCTCCCATAATTCATTTCTGCTCTGGTGGGAGCATTGTTGCAAAGCACAAGTGGCCATCTAGTTGTTTGATGAGCATGATAATTATTTTAGCCATATGCCGAGGCTTTTCGCAGCACCTGATCAGAGACAAACATCAGGCAGAGATGGACTTGAGCTGAGGACACTGTTTGCTGCTCAAAAACCATCTTTATTGACACAATCTTTTTGTTTTTTTTGTTGTTTTTTTCCTAACTTGCTCCAATATCTTTTGCCTTTTTTTAAAAAAAAAAATCCTTTCTTTTTTCTTTCTTTTTAAAATCTATCTCTTCTCGGCCATTCCTCCCAGCGCCTCCACCCCCACCTCACTCACAGCTCACTCTCTCACCCCCAACCCCCACCCATGTCGAGCCAGAGTCGGGGAAAGTGTCACTATGGAAACAGGGGCAGAGGCAGTGGAGAGCTGTCTGTGGAAGCAGTGGGGAAAGAGGAGAGAAAAGGACTTAGAGCTGGTCAGTGTAAAAAGAAAAAAAAAAGGTAAGGGGTGTGAGTGGCTGGAGGCAGGGAAACTGAAAATGCACCACTGGGTGATATGCTCTTATCCAAAGCACCTGACTGCCCTACAAGTGTCCTATTTTGTTTGGTTGTTGGTCCACTTTTTCTAAGCAGTTTCTCCTCGCAGAGGTTCTCTTTGCAGTCAACACACCACATCTATCCTCTACACCTATTTTTCTTCTACATCTCTTATGTCATTGGCACCTTTAAAAAAAGAACCAACCTAATCTCATCTCCTTAGGATAAAAAAATACAATAAAATAAAACAAATTTCAACGAAAATGCCAGACATTTTCCAATTACTGTCTATCAAGTGTTAGTTTTATTGTCCGTAACATTAAATGAAATATATTTGGGCTTTGGATTGTTGATTACTACTAAATTCATATTTCAATATCTCAAGCTGGATAAAAGAGAATTAGTCCTGCATTTAAATTTTTTTTTTTTGCATATACAGTATCATACGTGCAACCATGGATTTGGGGAATTACGGGTTAAAGAGATCCAAAAACTTGCACACTGCAGCCAACACACTTTTAAAGCCAAAAGTAGTGATAAAAGCCTTGATTTTCTTTGTCACCCTTGAGTATGAGGAGTAGGGTGGTGCAGGAGGGGGGAAAGACAGGAGGGAGCAGGTTAGAGAAGAGGGAGGAGTAGAGGGGTAGGAGTGGGAGGGGAAAAGAGGGGTAGGGAGGGAGGTATGATAGTGAGAGGAGCTGAGGCAGTAGGAGAGCGAGCCAGATGCAGGGAAGAGGCAACGAAGGAGCAGGTCTCCTCCTGAGTCTCCATCCTGGACAAGACAGAAGACAGAGAGAAGCCGACAGTCCCGCCTCTCCTCTCCTCTCCTCTCCTGAAGTTACGACCGTCTGCTGTGAGGTACGTTAGCTCTCCCTGTCTCCTTTTACTGTCTCTCCCTCTTTTATCTCTCATCCATCTGAAGACTGTGGAGCAGCAGCAGTAAGATGCCGGGGGTGTCATAGTGTCTGTTCCCAAAGATCCTACCAAGTACAAGGCTTTTTTCAGCATCAGGTTGCTCTGCGTGTGTGTGTGTGTAAACACAATGATATGTGTGTATATGACAAGATGGAGCAAAATGGGGTGTGATTTATCAAAATGTCAGAAGCAGTTCTGCTCAGGTGCAGTTTCTTTGACATTTGGAGACTGGTAACATTCCTACAATCATAGTCCCTCTCAGCACAGTGTGACCTGATGTCACAAAAGACAGGTACAAGAGTTGCTCTGACCACAAACTTGATGCTGATGCTGTTTCCATTCATTCTTCCAACAAATAACTGAACCAAAACCAATAAAAAAAAGAGCTAAAATGATCCTTTTTCCTTCCTGCAAGTGTTCTAACAAAGGTAGTTTAACTCCCATCTTTTGTTACAGTATATTTTCTGGTTTAAAATAGCCACGATAATAATTGAACTTTTATTCGAGATGTAATATATGGAATATAATGTGGCAATAATTCAAAAACCACATTTTATCTAATGATCTCTTTTTTCAGCTAACAGGCTGGTTTCCTGACCCAAGCTTCCCCGAGTATCTGTCAGCCGCTCTCTTCATTAGTCTCATTAAGGGCAGTTTAATGTTATCACACACATTGGCGATATTGATCGCCTAGCCTATTCCCAAAGGGGGCGAGAGCCCAGACAAGGTCCCAGTCTTCATTTTAAACTGTGCTTTATGTGCAGCAGATCCCGTTTCAGAGCGGTCGCAGTGAATACGATAGCGCAGGGATCAGGGATGGTGCTTGTGCAGATGTCATGATGTCATACTAACTGCCCTCCTTTCTTCTTTTATTTGTTGCGCTGTAAAAAAAAAAAAAAAAAAAAAGCATATATAATCTGACGTTAAAATGAAGTAGTTTTTGGAGCAGACGGGGTGTGATATGAACCCGTGCGAGGCGCTGTGATGTAACAGAAACTATGTCAGAGCTTCAAACGGAATGATGTCATTTCTTGTTGGTTGCTTCAATTCATTTTACAGACAAAATTCACAGACGAACTGAACTAGTCTTACAGCTTCACAAGTATTTGCAGCTATCTTGTTGGAGAAAGTGCCTCATTATTAAATTTCAGTAGTAACACCATGTTCTCTCTGTTTGACACGGTGAATGTTTTACATCATACCTGTTGATAAGCTGTTATCTGAAAGCTTATTCCTCTACATAAATGCAATTTTGATTGCGAATTACAGTCTTTGTTAATCAAACAACAAATTGCAAGGAGGGAAAACAATAAAAATGCTTTTTTTTTATAGTGTTACGGAGATCAATTTCTTACCTGAATTTGGTTAATGTTAGAAATATTGATCATTGATTTGATGTTGCTTACGCCATCATTTAATCCACTTTCTATGTAAGCTCTCTGTACTACATTACATACCACAACCTGGTCATGAGAGTGGTGGGCCAGACCAAAGCAAGCGTAGAGTCACAGTAGATGCATGTATTCATGTGCCTGTGGGCTGCATCTGTGCATGCGTGGACGTGCGCATGGATGGCAAAGAAAGTATATGGAGATCAATGCAAGCAGCTGTTCTCTCTACACTTCAAACGCCGCTCTGTTGTTGGTGCAGCAACGCTCCGACAGGCCCTCGCGCAAGGGGGATCAAAGGCTAATGAGACAGCCATCGCACAAACGCACACGGCAGACCCATGAATATTGATACTGCTCAAGAGAGACGGAGGCGAGAGGGTGTCTTAGCTCGCTCAACGGCAGATTAAAGCGGGGGAGGGGGAGGGAGGGGGAGGGTGTCACTGCGTGTCAGAAGGACTTTGGGGTTTTATGAGCGCCAGGCTATGTGGTCAAGAGCTGAAAAGGTTCATGACAGATCTCATTTTGACCGGTAATAGGTGTTTAAGTTTGGCTTTATGTAAGAGATGTTGTCGGTGCTGTTGCTGGCACTATTACTCACATCAGTATTACTGCCCCCCCATGACCCTGAGGAGGAGTAAACGGGTGTAGATAATGATGGCTGGGTGGAGTATTACTGCACCTTATTATAATCTGTACAGACTCCCTCTACTACAAACAACCAATCTAAAAACTCTGAACTATATTTCATGATTAATAGGTGAGAGAAAAAATAGTTTCAGCCTCTTTGTGAAGCATGATATCACAGTTTCCTGCACAAGAAAGTCCCTGAAAGAAGGAACAGGCTGACGAACCTGAAGCTGATCCACAGACACCTCTTTTCTATCTTTGCTTTACAACTAAACGTCGCTCAGCACCCCAGTAAGTGTCCGAAATGTGCTGACACCATAGCAATTACAATGAACAGAACACCAGAACTTCTACCACAGCACACCGGGTTGTCTACAGTCGCCTTAAGGTGACATGATCCCTGCAAAATTCTGCATTATCTCCAAATGCAGGGTCGCTGTTTTGTCTTGCAGCGCACTCAACCTTTTTCCTTCAGTGAGCTACGTGTTAACATTAACTTCATCTTTTTCAATATCAGGTTAAACACTTATAACCATCTTCTGCCTCTGGCTAAGGTTGTTAAAAAAAAATAATAACGAGAGAGAGAGAGAGAGGGGAGGGGAAAATAAAGCTAAAGGTGACATTTTAGATCTAACTATCGACTTATCTTTTGGGTGGCATGTCATTTCAGCCTTTTTCTGCTTTCAGCCGGCAGGCGACGAGATACTGGAGGAGGACAAGTAGCGAGGCAGGCAGATAGGGCGAGGGAGACGGATGTTGCAGGAAGGCCGTCTAAGGCTTGTGGGCGACATTGCTTCCATCGCGACTTGTGGTCGTAAATCAAGCCTCCCCTCCGGGGCCTATCTTCCATTCTCAGACCTTCACAACAGCTTGTTCTCCAGCCCGTGACGAGAAGGGCTGTTGTCACAGCAGCTATCAATCGCGTGGTATGAGTTTGTGGGACCGGGGGATTTCACCCATCTGAGCGTGGTCACTGAAGTGTCCTGTCTTGTCTCAGTGTCTGTCTATGGGCTATATGTCCTGTCGAACGCCAAGGCAGTACAAGTTACTGTCGCCTGTACTTCACTTCGCTTCAGCCTGAACAAAAATGATATCTGAGATTCACCAGCTTAGAGAATAACTGTGGTCTGTACAGATAAGAAATTTCTCACATTTTATAGACTGAATCCTTTAAAGTTAATGATGTTTGGACTCAACTGGCAGCATAGTCAACACTTCCCTTTCGTTTAGTGCAAGCTGGGCCTGCTTCCAGGCCTAAATGGACAGACAGGAATCGGTGAAGAAGAAAAGAAATCCAACATTTAAAGGAACAGTTTAGAAAAATGGGAGATGGTTGCAAGCTGCAAAGTCACAGCCAGCTGCCATTTACCGTCACTGGCCGTACAGACTGCATTGGCCTGGTTTCACAGAAATACATGAAATCTCCACAGCCTCTTAACATTCAACAGTGTAGGCAGGTAATGTTTCAATTTGATGTGACAGCACCACGGAAATGAGCAAGCTTCTCCTCTTTTGTCTTGGTTATGAGGGTGCCGAGTCTTGCCCCAGGCGGTGGTGACAACGCCTCGGCTTCTGTGACAATGCAGGGGATTTAATCGAGAACTATTGTCATTTTTCTGGATGTCGGGGCTGGCTAAACCAGCTGGTTTCAGTTGGCCCAAGCTTTCTGTGATAATCTCTTTCTTTTCGTAAGTGTTTGCATCTGTTTGTGAGCACTTTCGTCACTGCATTTTTGTTTTTCTGGTAGGTTTTGAGTCTCTTCTTTGCTGTGTTAAGTCCTTGTGGTAGTCCTTAAGTCTTTGCTTCATTAGCCTCTTTAGTAGCTCTTACAGAGGACTCAAACAAATGTTTACTGAATAAATACCCCAAAATGTCCCGTTATTTCTCTTTTTCTGTTCCAACATAAACATTCCTGGATATTCCCAAGGCTAGCAGTCCTGCATATAGCTGCAGGATCTGTTCACAGCATTGCGAAACCTTGTTTGTATCTATAAATCGTTTCGGATTTTCTTTGGAAGAGACACCACTTGCTATACCAACATCTCTGTGAGAGAAAGTGGTTTTTTAAATTTTTTTGCAGAGATCGTGGTATAAAAATACTTTGGAAATCTCCTCCTCATTCCGCCTCCACTCTCTAGCTGCGTGTGCATTCACAGTGATCCCACCACGGTGCACTCCAGTGTGTGCGTTCACAAAGGCGGACACTGCAGATGTCCATTGGTGCAAATTAAAGCAGGACACTGAAAAGAAAAAAAAAACTGTTTCTAACAGGTTGTTTCCAAAGGATACGCACGGTAGTGCGTGCCTCAGTTCTGTGGTCAAAAGTCTAGTGATATTTATTAATTTATTTATGTAATTTTACTGCTGCTGCATCTTTAGCTCGGTCTGAAAAGCTCACTATTGGTGATGAAGTAATTTCATCCTCCGTGTGGAGTTTGCAGCTATCCTCGCACGGCTGTTACGCCTTTTCACACAACCCTTATTCAGACTGTGTTGCAGCATGTCACCTCTTCCCAAGGCAGTACAGGGGTGTAACACTCGCTGAAGAAAATGTTACTCCTCTAAGCCTCCAAGGGTAATAAAAGTGCTATAAAGGAACCAGCAGGGTGAGCACAGTTAGAAACAGAGTCCAAATTCATCATCTACTTACTATGTAATCTATTTGCCATTGTGTAATGATTTGTAAAGTCCCACAATGTGCCACAAAAAGCAGTGAACCACCTGCGGTCAGGACATTGGCTGGCGGCAGTCCTTTACATCTCCATTCTCTCCTACATAAAATCCAAAACTAGTGACTAGAGAGCACTGAACGGGTGTTCGATTCCAGACACGGCAAGCTAACTGGGCCCAGCATTCAACTGCTGCCTGTAGCGTCATAGATTAACTAAATTAACTTTAAACCTACCTGCAAAGTTACATCCAAGACGCAAAAATAAATCAGCTAAATTAACCACTTTATTAAAATAGAAACACATTTAATGATAGAATAAAATAAACAGCATTGGATCGATGCTAAGAAAATAAAGTATGACAGCATTTCATTGGTTTGTGGCATCAAAACTGTTAATCACTTAAATAATTCGATGCGAAGAGATGAAACTGAATCACTGTCACTATTTGCATATTATTAGTTTTTGACCTGCCAAAAAAAAAATTAAAAGGGACACCTTAAGATTTAGGAAGACTTTAAATAACAATTAGATGGTGCTGAGTTGAATGTTGCTACACATTTATGGAAACTACATCTGTGCATCATCGTGCCCTTTGTTCATGCATGACTAGACTGACAATTTGTTTTAATGAGCGCTGGGGTGAAGAAATGCATTTAAATCAAATCAAATGCAAATTTAATTTCTGGATAGTGGTTTAAAAAAAAAAAAAAAGTTTAACTGTGTGCGGTGATGGTTTTCCAGTAGGATTCTCACCAAAGTCAGACTACTTTAAAACCGAGATGTTGAATTATTCCACTCTTTAAAAGTCAATTAGCTGAAGGATTCATGGAAATCAGGGACAGTATTTGATCTCCTAACGTCATTTTGAATTCAAAAGGGAATATATTACACAAGCTCTCAAAATTAAAAATTAAACCACCATCCCTCTGATACTTCTCTCTGAATACTTAACATGATGAAAACCACGATTCTTTTACTTTAGTTTATATCTACTTATGTGTATTTAGCACATGTCCACCTTTTCAGAGGAAGCAAAGTGTTTCTCTGAAATAGGGAACGTCTATCTTAAATGTCCAACAGTAACATAAACATGTTTTATAATGAAATACAAAAAAAAAAAACAAAAAAAACACAGATGTGAATTTTATCTCACTGGTCACAGATGTATTACTGCCATGTGACATGTAAATAAAAATGCACTGACGGTGATAATAGCAGTGGTATTGCACCACCATGTCACCAGTTCCTCCACAGTCTTTGTCCTCAGGCAGTTTCAAAGCATTTCTTCATCTTGTTTCCTCACCCCGAAACCCACAAGAGCACACCCACTCAACCTCCCAGCCTGCTGAGAGCACTTGAAAGCAATTTTCTTTTAATCAAGTTCACTATAAAGGCCCCTCTGATGCCAGCCTCAGCAACACTTCCATTAGTTTTTTTCAGCTCCATTTTTCTGCATTACATTGATTTCTTTATGAGCGGCACGAAATACTGTTTACTGACGTGAGTGAGAATTTGCTGTGTTTATTGCTCTTTCTTTGATGGAGGCCTCATCTTTCAAACATTTGCATGCAGAAATCCAACTAATAATTCTTTTCATCATTAAATTATCTGATGTTGTCAATAAAAGGCCCATAAAAGATTCCCATAGAGCCAGAAGATGGGCTGAAAAAAATCCTAATGTACCAGACTATCTTTCAGAAACTCAAAGACATTGACTACAATATGAAAAAAAAAAAAAGGCAGTTAGTTAAACTGTTTTGGAACTCTTGCATGAAAAACGACTTTAATAGGTTTACTATTATTAAAACTGATGCCATTTTAGTTCGGTTTGCCTGATCAATCAACTGGTAATCGGACCTGTACTTGTTTTTAATGTTGTGAGTGATGAAAGTGGAGCTAACTCAACCGTGGGATACAGTTCGGATCAATATTGAATGAAATGGGCCTGAAACAGTCATTTAAATGAAACCATCTGAGACATTTACAGAGGAAATGGCGCTTTTGGTCATTTGATTACTACTCAGACACTTGAACTGTGCACAACTATAAATGAAATAAATGCATATAACTACAAAAGAAGGATAATCATGAAAAAAAAAGTATTATTTTGTTGGCTCAATGTAAGATTACTTCATGCACTTTCAGAGCTCTCCTCTACGTGTCCTCGTGTTTTACTGTATCATATTAGTGAGGAACACATTTTATAACCACTTAATAGTCACTGACCTTGAAAGTGAAGAGCATAATTTGAATGTTGCCCTGCTGCATTGTTAATTCAGGTGAGTGTTTAAACAAGAGCACCTTGTTCAAAGTATTATGAATGCAGATGTGTGTTTCACTGCTTCAGCGAGAATATCAAATCACAGTGACAAAACGGCGAGCCAGCAGACGTCGCATCATTATCACAAATTGTTCACGCGGCTCTCAGGACAGTGATTGACGAGATCCTCATGTTTCATTAAAACAGGCAAGAACGTTCAACCTTAATTTAAAATCTCATCAGTCAAATTACAAGTGTCATTGTCTTTACGCTGAAGCACAAACTGCACTTTTTTCAAATTTATTTTTCATTATGACAAGAGCGGTGTTTGAAGTGGTCCATTTTAGTACAAAATGCCGCAGTCTGTGACCTAAATCAGCAGTAAGTTAACTTTTTTTTTTTTTTTTTTTGGCCTCTGGGGCAGAAGAAACAAGCCAGAAACACATCACAAATCTATTAGATATAATTTTGAGCTGGTATGATAAAAGTATTACAAGTTGCACATATTCCTCTCCAGCAGATACAAAACAACATAAACTCTTTTCATTGTAACCTGGTCATAAACAAGAAAGTCAGTTAAATTCTGTATTTTATTGTTTCCAAATGCAAGATCACAGAGTGGATTTGTTGGTTTTTGCAATAAATAACACATATTGAAATAAAAGCTTTTATTTTTGTTATTGACGTTACTTTAGGCAGGCCATGTCATGTTGATGAAGACTGAAACAATAGAAAATATTTTTCTAAACGTGTAGGGATGCCAGTGTGAAAATAACTATGATGGTGCACAAACAGAAACTGGTCATATGAATGTTTTGATTGGCTCCTGCTGTCATGCACCAAAAGGAAGTTCAGCACTGTGGGCTACAGTGCTGCTAAAAGAACGGAAATCCAGCATTTGATGGCATCTTTACAGAACAACACAAACCCGTATAAACACCAACTACAACACAGGTCATAGGCCATGCGTAGTTGCTACGTAGAAGCATAAATCAAGCTTTAAGATGATGCCGGCAACCCATACTGTTCAGTTTTTGTGTTTAAGTAAAGAAGTTATGCTCTCTTGCATTCAGTTGTGCACCAGGGGCCCTTCAGCTGTGTTTTGTTTGGGTTGGTGTTGTGATTAGGGGGCTTTTATAATCAAATGAGGGATCTTTGCTGAACCATCAAGGTGCAATTTTGGATCACAAACACTTTGTTACCAAGATCTGACAATCTTATTCACTAAGGAAAAACAAAGTGAAAAATCAAACGCTGGTATGGGTGTTTAGCGTATTCCACAAGCACCCATATTATCCGTCCAATGTGGACTTTCTGGTTGCTAATTTACCATCAGTTGTCACACAATGTGCCCCGCAGTTTGCTTTTGTTTAGATAACTCAAAAACTCAAAAATCATAGTGAGAGCCTGTGAGAACTTGCGTTTTCATTTCTTTAAACTTGATTAAGGTGGAGCATAGGCGCAGCAAGAGCACATAACATTTTGGTGCAGATCTGGATCCATCTTGGGGGTTTAAAGTGCGTTCTATTTACCTAGGAAGTCAGCTGACACATCATGGAATGACATCACAGCCGAACCAAACCGCGTTTCAGTCACAAAGTCAGAAAATCTACCTACCACTAGCCATTATTACCAATGGTAATTCATGACAACGCTGAACGTGGCTTCTAGGACATACTGTACAAGCAAATGATCACAGGTTAATAAGTAAACAGCACTACATGTGTATCTGACCTGATGTGAATAAAATAACACAAAACTGTTATAAACAGTAAAAATTAGCTGAATGTTTACTTTGTTGATGAGAGTTGAAGCCATTTCAGATTCTCAAAGTCAGGGTAAGTTAGATTTCTCAGATTTTCCAAGCTGTAAGTCTGACTGAAGTTGACCCCTCCGACGAGGAACTCAGATTTTCTGAATCCCAAATACATATGGAACGGTTGATTTTGGTTCAAAGTGAACATTACCATTTGAAAAAAAACTTTGATAAGACTCAGATGAGAATCTCTCTGGGACTAAATTGTCTGTCAATTTTGTGCTTTTCTCAGACCAAGAGAACACGATGAACCGGAAAAGACTGGCGGTCCTGGACGCACAGGTGAGTCTCACCATTCCACATCTCTTGAATATCAACAACAAAGATCCTAGAAACGGCTGAGGGTGGATGAAAGATCAGTCACAATGATTTTGAGAACACTTCTGGAGAGTCAAGATAACCAGAATCCGAAGGCGGTCCTTAATTGTATTAGCAAGTTTCAGGATCTGCTGTACTGGAGCAGAAATGCAAAGTAATATTAATATTAATGATACATTCATTAGTTACTGGCTTGTTTAAAGTGGCCCATATGAACTAGGTGAAAATGAAGAATCTCAAAGATCACCACTCCAAAACTGTAAGATTTGTCCAGGAGATAGCTGGACTTTATTTTCTCTCTGTGAATTTTCAGGCAGCATACATGCAATCATGAGAGAAGCTGCACATTCCTCTTCTGCTTTTCAGTCCCCTGCTGCTGCAGTAACTTCCAAAAGGAAACCTTTTGTGCCCATACACCCATTTATTCACACTAGTACAGTCAGCGTTCTAGCAAAGTAGAGGCAAAATGACTTAGACTCTTCAGAGATGCAAAGGCTCCAGGAACAAAACCACCTCCTGCAATAAATATCGCTATCACACAATTTCATGGAATACATAATGAGCAACGTTGCACACTGCAATCGCTCAAGCATTACTATGGCTTTCACACTGAAAGTATAATCTGTGGTAAAAATGAAAAGGTACTTGATTAAATCTGAAAAAAAATGTTTTTTTATTGAAGTAAATAAACCACTCCATGAATACCATACTAAGAAACTGCAACAAAATTGCTGAGGCAATTGCCAAGCAATACATAAACTAATAATCAAGAGGAAACGGTGTAAGCAGAACTATTGTTCCATAGATCAAGTTTAAAAAATTGCATTTCACCCAGCTGCCTCTTTAATATGTTTTAATGAAAATCCTCCCACAAAAACTTAGCCGCTTTAAATGTTAAAAGTGCTTTAATCGGTAAAATAAGAAATGAAAAATGAATAAAACCCTGAAGTATCTTCAAGTTGGTTATTAACATGAAATGCATGTTGCAAATAAGTGAAAAAAGATAAAAGCTCAGACTTTAATAGCCTCATTTCCTTGAGTTTTTCTATTTTCAGCTCCTATCTTTTTTACTCTTTACTATTTTTCTCTGGCCTAGTTTATTTCCAGGGGGAAAACCCCATCGCTGTATGAGCCAAAGAGAATCTATGTCAGCCATTAATGATGAGGATACTCTGAGCTTCCTTTTTGTGGCTTTAATGCAATGCTCACCTTCCTGTCTGTTAATGAGATGGCTGCTGTCTACAGGTTGCTGTTTCATCTACAGACCAAGAGAAGGTTATAA
The DNA here is from genome assembly GCA_014839995.1 of Xenentodon cancila. Lineage (NCBI taxonomy): Eukaryota > Metazoa > Chordata > Actinopteri > Beloniformes > Belonidae > Xenentodon > Xenentodon cancila. The sequence continues at coordinate 10,553,191 of CM026219.1, read as the reverse complement.
ATGTGAAAGTTTTGTGCAATATGTAACATATCGAGTATCGGTCTGTGTACTCGGCACATCCTGCCGGAGGTGGTCGTACAGGAAAGATGATGTGAGTGAGGTGAAATCCTGTGTTTTGTCACAGTTTTTAATGACGGCGCCTTCTCGAAGTTCAGCTTGCGTCGTGTCGGCGCTGACCCTCGTGGGCTGAGCTCTGGTGACACCTTCCAATCTGTGTTAATGAGATGACTCCACTCTGTCTGCGGGTCACGGTGATATTTACAGAATCCGTTGTAACAGCGGAGATCCGTGCCTCCCTGTGGCGCGCCCTCGCCTCATTTGCATTGCTTTCAGACTTCCCTTTCTTGCTTTCACTGTTTCATCGTCCTCGCTGAGCTCCTCCATGATCGACAGGCTCCTTCACACTTTTCTCCAGTTTGTGTCGCACATGTTAATTAAAGCCTCTAATTAGCTTTCTCCACTAAAAGGCCGCATTAAATCAGAGTTGGAATGGCAAATGATTCCTGGCATTAGCATAATTGTGTTTTTGAAGTGTAAAGATTCAGGCATTAGGGAGTTTTTGTTTCAGTGATTTGTTGTGTTTGTGGCTCAGAGCCCAAGGGGCTACAGGAGGTTGGCCGGGTGGGTTGCAGGGCCCGGGGACCAAACAAGGGCCTTGTGCGCTAATGAGCCCTGCTACTCTCAGATGGAGCAAATACAGGAAAAACAAACCACCGATGTGGTACCACGAGGTGGTCCTGAGAGTGCATCAGAGCGGAAAAGGACTCTGCTGGTATGTGTGAGTGTATGTGTGACATTAACAGAAAGAACCAAAAAGATGATAATGTTGTCATCATTGGTTCTAGTGATGTTACTCCCACCTGCCTCGAACATACTTCTAAAATGTCATCCGGAGTCGCGTGGCCTGAACTTTTAAATCTGATTTAAGCTGTTTTCATTTGAGTGGTGTTTCAGTCACATTCACTTTAGCACAAAACACATCTACATTCGAACAAAACACTCCCCACTCAATATAATTTAAGAATGAGTCATCAGATTATAACTGTTTCAAAGCTAAATGAGCTTTGACTCACTGTTGCACCCACCAGAGAGGGGATTTCTATTACTAACGATTGATTATGCAGTCCAGATTTGTTTGGAGATGTGTTAAACTTCTTTTGTTCATTTTATAAAGTAATCAAATGTTTAACAACCCACAGACAGAGTTTTTTCTGCCTAAAAAAGTCATAATACAAGTTTTTCCATTCAACAGCCATCTGGGAAATTCCTCTAGTCGGTTAATTCAGTCTAGCAGGACTAAAGAGTGGATGAACGGGGTGTCCAGGTCTGCGAGACAAGTTCTAACACTGCTCTCATCTTAAACATAGGTAAAACTATCTTAATTTTACAACAACAACAGCAGTTTACTATGAATGATGCCGTGATTTTAAACTTGTTAACTTGTTGTTGTGTCACACCTTTCTTGCCATTTGGTAACATTATGATTTTCACGTCTATATAAAATGCTAAGTGCTTAAAAAAATGGTGCATCCATGAAAACAAAAAGAAAATAAAGAACAAAACATGAAAAGCTATATATATATATATATATATATATATATATATATATATATATATATATATATATATATATATATATATATATATATACACATGCAGAAATTGCATGATTCCTGCTGAAAGGTTTCAGATCATATAAGATTTGATCTCATCAGTTGTGGCTTTCCAGCCAGCAGTGTGTTCTGATAACATCTCCCGGTTGCATTTCAAATAACTCGCTCCCTTTACATCCTCTTTCCTCCCACCAGTGCTGCACAGCAACTGTGTGCCCTCGTTGCAGCAGCTGTAACAGTCCCGACAGGCAAAAAATTTAAGACATACTTTCTTCAGTGGGAAGTAATGGTCATCTTACACTGATTTGTGTTGTGACAGTTCGGTCAACCAGAGTGGTCCATCCATTTAAATGCTCCCCATCACAAATGCTGTGCTCTGAAAGGGAAATCCATAACTGCAAATGGTAACAGGACCACACCTGAGAGTCAGAGTTAACTGACAAGTCTTTAGTGAATAACAAGAATAGTGCTGTAAGTGCTTTACCAGAAAACGAATCTAAAAGTGTCATCACTGTCTTCCCATATTAAGTACTTTTTGCATGTTGATTTGAAGTTTCACCTGCTGTGAAACTCAGATTGCTTAGTAGCTTTTTTAAAACACAGGTACAATACAACCAGTTTTGTCTTTTTTTTTTTGACCATAAAATTGGTGCTACTTTTTATGTGAGATGCTTAAGTGGATAAATATCAGTGAAAATTTGAGTGTCACTGTGCTGATCATAGCTGGAGCAGATAAATATCCACAACTGCTGCAGAGTGAGTTAAGCTGAGAAGTAATGTTGAAATGTTCCTTTACTGGTAGTGCTCTAACATGTTTCTTTGTCAAATGATTAGGATTTAATTCACTACAACGTACCAGACAAAATCTTCGACACACCAACATCCATTTTGAACAAGTAGATGTGTCCACACTGTTAACTGGTACCGTTTGTTGCTGCAGCATTTTTTTAAATTATTTTTTAAGTTATCTCATTCCAAGATTCCAATTCAAAAGAGCTCCAACCAGGCTGATTCCTCTGCTTCTTTTGGGGAAATGTTTACAGGCTCCGTCTCTGTGCTGCTTCCAACATGCATCCTGACAGGAACTGAATCTATTAATCAGCATGGGTGATGCTGAGCACAACATGATGCTTTGTTGACATTTTTGGAATCCACTCAAACCTCTCCAGCTCACAGTTAAGCATGGCACTCTCTATGTGAGAAGATTTGAAAAGCAAAAAAAAAAAAAAAAATGTCAATCAGCCGTATTGAGACAGTCCGGTCCAGTTGTGATGACTTCAGAATTCACCTCCTTATTAGTGCTGGCAAATACACAGAGACTCTTGAGCCTCGGGTCATGTCCTCGATTGCAGTGTGGCATATCTGGATTCACCGCTGTGCACATCCTCACTTATCAAACATGACCGAAGCTGTCACCATCCAATGAATTGTGCCTCGGGGAAGACACAATGTACTTTTCAGGACCTTCCCCTTGGCGAACTTGCTCTTTGCTGCTGTGGTGAAATTCTTGACTGTGAACTTTCTCTCCCAAAAATACGGTGGCAGTGAAGTGACAGTTCCGGGGTTACATAGCAGCTGAGAGTGTTGTCATATGAGCTGCTATCGGGCCAGACAGCTATACATACCACAATGCAGCAGATTCTCACTCCGGCCTTGAATTTGCTCCAGGCATGGAAACCTATTAAGATGCAATGCGGAAAGCAGAAAAAGATTTGAAGAAATGATGTAAGGAAGGAGAAGCGTCGACAGAATCCTCACTATTTCTTTACAAGGCTGTCTTTAATTTCATTAACTTTAATTAAGCGATTTATATGTCAGTCATCAAATTATTTCTGTTTCTTTGGCACACCACTACTGTCAAATATACTGCCTGGTTCCCGGGGTGACTGATGCAATTAACCGGAAATTATTTTTTAATTGTACAAAAACGTCTCGTGCTCTAATCTGAGTTTTTAAACACAGGAGACGCAGATTTGCATTGAAACAAAGCTAGAAATGGATGAAAAATACATAAAGTAAGAAAAGAAAAGGATGGAGGGGGAGGAATGAAAGAAGCAGAGAGCAGACCACGTTTGAGAAATATGGAGGCTGTTGCTGCCAGGCTCTGTTTGGAAGTCGAACATTCATTATGTTTGTTTCACTGGTGCTGGTAGCCGAAGCTCAGTTGGAGATCCCAGCCAGGCAACAGAAAAACCAACAAGACTGCCACAGACTTGATTTACACTACAAAAAGACATTTCACCCTGTGTGACCTGAAGGCAGTTTATCGTTGTTTCTCCAACTTTTGCCAAGTTTATGTTGCTGCAGCTGCCAACAGGAAATATTACCATTGTAAAATGTGTGAGTATTGGCTGCTGTGCTCCATCCTCATCCCTCTTTGCTCGTTGCAGCTTGTGCTGATTGTACAACCAAGCTATGTTAACAGGATTAAAGTTTAAACTTTAATGAAACAAAAACATGAAGCTTTTTATTTGAATCCTTACAAGAGAGAAGAATTGCCAAACGAAGCCGTGCAGGTTTTAAGAAATCAACGAGTTACTATGAAGTGTATTGTGAGAAATATTTAGCAAAATAATGTATGCAGATCTTTTATCTTGGTAAAAAAACATTATTATCATGATGCATTTGGGTTTAAAGGTGCCTTAAGAAGATTTAAAGTTAAAGAGGGAAAGTTCTGCTGGGTGTAAAGACTCATAAAACCAAGTTCCTAATGATGCATAACGTTTTGGTTTAATATAATGTTAACTGATTAGGTACCGAAACTTTACCTACCCCACAATATATCTATTTATGGAGACCAAAACTGCTTAAATACCAGGCTGTAAGTATGTTTATTTCTTCAGTAAAGTTGGACATGAACAGCGATTTTCTTTATAACAGCAATGGATTTAGCTGTGAACACCTCTTGGGTAAAATGAGCTACTCAGCTCCACTCCACCCTCAAATTCTGGTGGATGTGCCTCTTTTGAGATTGGTCATTAAATTTTGCATTTCATGTAAATGTAAATTTTAAAATAAAGTGCACTCAATAAACCCTGAAGCACATTATAACCGTCTACGAGAACGTATGGTGCCGAGACTGAGAGCTCAAACCAGCACAAACCAAACTGATAAAAGTATTCTTAACTGGAAGTTTTAGTCTCAAATATTTAGCAGTTCAGCAACTGACAGTTGGTACTCGTCCCTCTCTTGGTGCAGTGCCATAGTAAGTAATGTTGAATCAGGTTGTCAAAACGCTGTAGATAGGAAGACTGAAGTAACGTAAGGGCCAACCTGTGAGGATAACATTCCAGTCAAAAATCTCATCACAATTCATTTATCATTTATCGCCTCAACAAACTCCTCCTGGTCCAGATCTTGCTTATTAATGTTCTCATTAATGTTTGTTTATGTGGTGACAGACCCTATGTTGCTCTGCTGAGACTGCTGTTAATGAGAAAAGGAAACTACTACAAGAGGGGAAAAAAAGGCATCAAGAAGTTTGGGTTTGGATGTGAAGTTTTAAACAAAGTGCTCGCAGATCATCATATGCTCATTTTCTTCTTTAATAAAATGAGCTACAAAACGTCTTGTGAGAATTTGGTGTAAACAGCGAAGCTAAAAAGTAAAAGCAAAAGACTATTGACCTCCGAGTTACAGTGGATGCAGGATTTGAAGTTGAGTGTAGACGTAAAGATGGGGAGGCTGGATGGTTCAACTCTGCCTCCCTGCAAATCTTAACGTCTCAATAAATGACATTCAGCCCCAAACTGAGTGACGGGGTTGCGTTATGTCAGAGTTTTTAAGTGAGTAATCACTTCAGATACTCAAATGTATGCTTTCAAGCAGACAAAATGAGATTATTTTTATAGCTCCCCTTTAAGTGGACTTTTCTAAAAGGCCTCGTGCTGTCATCATTGTTAGCCGGTGAACGTTCAACATTATATGATTGGGTGGGTGGTAGTGGGACAAAGTTCGGAGCGTTTGGCATTATGACTATAAAATGATGGAAAGGATCGTGTCCACTCGGTGAGACACTGAGTAAATGTGCAGGAATATTCATGGTAAACAGCAGGTTTGGGTTGGTGGTATGCAGAGCAGAGGCCTTTTTTCTAAATTCCTACCCTGTGAATGCTGTTGGACCGTAGAACCAAAATCACAAGGTACGTCTTCCTTTCCCTCAGAGCTTTGTTCTTCAGCCCAGGTCCTGAGAGGCCCCCTTCACTGCATGTTTAAGATGTTTTCCTGCTCCAACACACCTGACTGAAATGAATGGATCATTAACAAACTCTAAGACAAGCTGATGGTGATCCATCCATTTCTCCAGGTCCTGTGGACCTTCAGTCCAAGTCCTCAGGACCTGGATTGAAGAGCACTGCCTTAAAAAGAAGATCCAATACATTCATTGTTCGATAAGGTATGGTACAATTAAAGAACTCATTTTCAGCTGAATAATTCAGATTGATTTGATGAAGTTTAATTTATTTCTTAAGTTTTATATACAATTTCCATTCGAAATGAAAAACAAGCCATTTCTGAGACTTTGGTTAGGTACATTCAAATGAAAACATTTCACAAGAGACAAAAAAATATATTTTAGTCGTTTTTGGTAGTTTATAGAACAAGGACAAAATTAATTTGAAAGTTGTAGTTTGACTTTGTTTTTTACCTTTTTGATATGCAAGTAAATACATGTTTTTGTCAGCAATATAGTGTGACACAAATGTATGGATTTGATCAAGTTACTAAAGCCGTCACTCTCTACTATTCTGAGGTTGTAAATCTTTATCAATAATACAAGTAATACTTTTTATAACTATCTTCTGGCCTGTCTGAGTCTGCTAAGTTGTGTGTTGTTTGTGTTCCTGCTTGTGCAGGCAGGGATTTACCTGAACGTCTCAGCAGGTGAGTGTTCAGATCTGTTGTATTACCGACGTAGACGTTAATGCCCTGCACACTTTTATCCAATCAAAATGACATGATACTTCCCCATTGGCACCATCTATGAAGTGGGACCTTTTAACTGTTGTCACAAAAAATATTTAACAATTTGAAGTGATTATGGGACAAGATGACTAATCAGAGGATGTTTGATGAGGACGTTTTTTTTTTTTTAATTGTTTATCGAAGCATCCAAAATTCAGATAAGTGGAAGTTAATGTATGCTCTGGTCATAAAAAGTTGATTAGCGCCAGTACCAGAAAACAAGATTTCCAAAGTCATTTAGGAACCACAGGACATGAAACTAACATTAACCTGTGATGTTTTAGTTGTTGATAAGTGCTCTAAGACTCTTCTCACATTCTGTTGCCTGACAGATGGGCAAATGTCAAAGCATGGCTGCTTCGTGCTCTCGGGTCTGCGCGTTTCAACTTTAGATCGTTAGATTTTAAACGAACCATGATGTGCCAACAGGTGTGTGTTTAATAGCTGTTTTACAGCAGCATCAAAAGTGACTCATCTGACCTGAACAAAGGACCCAAACAATCTGTTCAGTAACAACATTAAAAGAAAAAGTTAAATTTATCACTTACAGAGAGGGAACTTTAAACGTATAGGTTCTCAACCGGAGTCATTGACCGCCTTCTGGTTTATTTTTATATGCTAATTCTCCTTAAATGAATGCAACATGAATATATTTTCAAGTTTTTGTGTTAAATTGGGGTTGCACATTAGCATACAATAGAAAAAAAAAATAATGGGAAACATTTAAAATTAAAATGTGAAGAGGCAGTGACAGGCAGAACAGATAGATCTAAACAAGCCAAAGGCAAGCTGACAGCAGCAAGAATAAACTGACATTTTCACGAAAAAAAAGAGTCCCTTGTTTAAATGGGGGGGGTGTGCCAAATATCACACTAGAACTATGGCAGGTTAAAACACACACACACACGTGCACACACATGCTCTGCAGCCCTGATTGAGTGTAAGTGTCTGCCTTGGCGGTCAAGGTCAGCTGATAATGGGAGAGATTGAGGACAGGATGAGGCAGCGCGGGGCTCGGCAGCAGTCTCAGGTAATGAGATTTACGACCCTGAGCTCTCGCTGCACCTCCCTAAACCTCCCACCCCTCAGCTAACATGATTTATAGATCTAATAGACATCAGCGCTCCCACCTCAGATAGAGGCCTCACATTATCACTGAGGGAAAGTCATCCAACCTACGGGGCGAAAACCCAGCTACAGCTTGACCACGGCGGCCTTTGTCATATTTGCTATGCTAATGATTTGCAGAGTTTGGTTTGCACTACTTTTTTGTGGAAAAAAACAACAAAAACCGACATAATTGAACAGAGGGAAATCAGAGATCTGGTTAGTTCTGGTTGAACTTAAATCAAATGCTACAAAAATAATGATAAAAGAGGGTCTAAAATCATTTGGATTTCAAACTTCCCTCTGTCTAAAACCTCATGCCCTCAAAGTATACATTTACATATTTTTCATTATTCCGATGCGTTCCCAATTCCCAGTTCGAGTGAAAAAGTGTGGAGCACGACATGGATTAGCACACGTAGCAGAGCTGGGTGATTCAAATTCATTACACATGCGTGTTACGCAACCTGCGTATACACGCACACTATTTACATCGGTATGCAACGCGCTCTTCATAAAAAAACGGCTATACAGACTCTCCGTTAAACCTCGGCTATCACATCAGTGGAAATCCTTCAGCTAGCCCCCGTGATCAAACGATCCTGGCGTGTCTCTGCCACGTAATCCTCCAAGTTTTGTTTTAAAGTTCACGCACTGAGCCGCTGCTCTGCGTTTGCCCTCCGCAGCTTCTCCGGGAGTCGTTTCAGGGTTTACATTAAAGCAGCACTCAACAGGTCCTCTGGGTAGCTGAGCAGTCGCAACACTGAAGACTGAACTGCAATGTGAGAACATGGGCTTTTATTTATTTATTTTTTCTCCATCTCAAGACTCTTTTTCAGAGCGTTTACATCCCTTTTTGATGTGGTTGGACTTCTGAATGAGCAAATCAGCCACACCGTTATCACTGGCAGCAGATGCTCGAATATTCCTGACCACTTTTTTTTAGAAATGAGCGTGAACAGGAACAATGAATACAACGAAATGAATGGATGTTAACAATGCTGAAGGAATAGCAGTCCAGTTTAATAACAGTGTTGAAAAAGGGGATTACAGAAATCGAAAAGGGGAGGTGATGAGCTCCCACTAACAAATAATTAAATTCCCGTGACAAGCATCCCCAAAACAGTTCTGCTAAAGTGATAAGACTCTTAACAAAATGACATTCAGCTAAAACAGAACGAGGCCAGCGTTTCTGCTCCAGTGTGCTGCACGGGCCACCGGTTCAGGAAGCTGCTGAACTAACTGCTCATGACCGGTACAGCCTCTCCTGGAGCAGCAGGGCAACATTCAGGGTCTGCTTTCCTCTGTTTACTGACTCCTGTGTGCATTAAAATAAAACAAAAACAAAAAAACAACAGTAACAATATGGTGACAGCCAGATTGCTTCCCAATAGATGCAGAGTTAATATTTGCACTAAGCCTGCTGTATGTGTTGAAAAATGTGGTGGATTGGATTTCAAGCACATCCTTACTCCCATAAACATCCCCTTCAGTTGTTTGTTCTGAGGCGGTCGCCCATCTTGGTGTGTTTTGAGAATTAAACCAATAAGCCCCCCTGCTAAGCCAAGGCGAGCAGTTATTGATGTGCTGCCTTTTTATTGTCTGGGGTTTATTCTGTTCATATTCACTGTGTCTGCCTTTGTGCCAAGAAGCAGTTACTTTGAACAGACTGACACCGAGGGGCTCGAAGACACGCAAGCAGCTGTGGAGTTTCAGGAAACAATATGTTGCAGAGAACGCATTAATACTATAGTATCTGTTTAGAACAAGAATTTGTATTAATACCTTTAATTAGTCATATCATTTGTCATAGTTTTTCACATTTTCTTTGGAACAAAATCATCATAAAACTTGAAAATAAGATTGAAAAATAGTCTATAGGAACATTACAGTCAACTGCTGACAATTGTGCAGATCAGAGGTGTCAACGAGCGCCTTTAAATGAATATTCATGATCCAGCAAAATATTATGTGGAGTTCGTGTGGTTAAAAATTCACGAAGGGAAAAACGATCCCATACAATAATAGAGAAATGACTACTACCACAAAGAGAATACAACATAAATCTGATCATTTTATAGCGAAAGTCACGTTATCATGTAAGTCACTTATAGTCTGCATGCAACTCATATTTGCAGGAAAGTGACCTTTAGCGTGATTCTTAAGCAGCTCTTTGTTTTCAGCTTGGTTTTAAAATTGACCTGACAACAATACCACATGAAAAAAACTGAAGCTAAAAACATTAAAATATGAACTCATCTGGAATAAGAAAAATTAATCTCAGTGTTCTTATACAGATGGTTTTGTTTCTTCTGTACACCACAACTCGCAATAACTCCTCGACCCCACAGCAGAATATAGATAATAACAAGCATACGCACATCTTCACATCTCACGTAACATAACTTACATATACATACACAAAACATGATATTCCTGCTTTCAAGTTGCCTATGCAGACATATAAATATCCAGAGCACTGGGCAAGCTTATACACATTTTATTTAACTTTGTCACAAAGCACAAAGTCCAACCCTGCAGGGGAGGTACTGAAACTCACAAGACTGTGGTATTTCTTGCATTATTTCCACGCTTACTTTTGTTTTCAGTCACTGCTTATTTTTACAGTTACTCTTTGTTCAGATTTGGGCAGTAATACTACCGAATGAAGTTCAGATTTAGGTTCAAATAGGTCCTTTTAAGGTAAAATTCTGAATTTAAGTGAGCCCTAAGTCTATAAAGTGTGAACCTTTTGTTAGGGAGCAAAACTACATGAATTAAAGCAGTTTTGTGTTAGAATGCAAAATAAATGTTTGATGCAAAATAGCCAATAATTTTAGCCCAGAAGAAAATCTGCGTATATCAGAATAAGTTGCTATTTTAAACCTCTGACCAGACTCAAAATTATTTTTCTGTATGTGATGGTGTGGATAAGTTCCCTAAAGGCAAAAAAAAAAGGTCATTTTAACTTTGTATGTGTACAAAAAGTGTATAATTAAGACAGTACTTTGCATAAGGTTTCAATGCCTCTGCTTTCAACAACTGTCTATTTTGCAATAAATATGTAAGTACTAATCCAGTTCTACGGAAGCACAGACCATTAACCCTTCCTTTTTTGAATATTCACAGTAGTTTCTGCAAATAAATAGTTGACTTAACAAGACTTAAGACAATGTAGGACTGAACAGATACACCTGTAAAAACAGACCTTTTGTGTACACGTTTTGAACACGTACTAAGTTAATATTACCTTAGTTTGTCTGCAGGGTCCCCATCCACACTATCACTAGAGTGGGATGACATTTTGCAGTCATGTCAGAGGCTTAAAATAGTCATTTATTCTGACGCTGGCAGATTGGCCTCAGGGCTAGAAACTGAGCAGTCAGGAACTGAGCTTCAGTTCGGCGGCGTCTGGCTTTCATCTCTGCTTTTTGCTGATGATGTGGTCCTGTTAGGCATCAGGTGATGATCTTCAGTTCTCACTGGAGCGACTTGCAGTCGAGTGTGAAGTGGCAGGGATGAGGGTGGAATGCCCTCTTTGAGTCGGGAGTGAAGCGGACGAGTTAAAGTAGGGTCTTGGTCGTGAGTGAGGAAAGAAAAGGACAAATGGATTGGTGCAGCATCTGCAGTTGTGATGTTGTGGTGAAGAGAGAACGGAGGCTCTCTGTTTACTGGTCAGTCTCTGTTCCTACTCTCACCTGCAGTCACAAATTATGACTAGTGACGGAAAGAACGGGTTTGTGAATTCAAGGAGAGCCAGTTGAAGTGGTTCAGGCACCTGGGTAGGATGCCTCATGTCCAACTGGGAGAAAACCTAAGATTGCATCTCCTGACTGCTCAGGCAGTTTTCCATTTTTCTCCACTAAGATGTTGGTTTAATATCTTAATTCAAGATCAAGCCGTGCATCCACTGGACTCCACAATACGTACTACAGTACAGTATATCATACCATAAAGGTACCAACCAAAGGTTTACATTTCTAGTTGGAAAAAGTTATTATTTGTCATATCAAAAGGTCGTTTTTCTCGGTAAATATGACATTGTGAAGAAGGTAAAACATCACTTATACAAGTGTGAAATTTCCAAACATTTAAAGTTTTATAGAATGCCAATAATATGGAAGTATGTAGCCTCTGTCCTGCCAAAAAAAAGCTTCAAGGACATTTTAATAAGGGTGTTGAATGCATTAATATAAAACAACATAATCAATCAAAGAAAAAGCAAATGTAACAAAAAACAAATGTTAGCTTGTGAATTCTTTCAGTGATGCACCTCATTCCTTCTGCAGGCTCCTGCAATCAATCATATGATTTATATCATTCATCTTGTCACACACAGACGGTTTGTAGATGCATGTCAGTGTCAGTGTTGTTGGGCTAAATTGTTCCCTTCACAAAAAAAAAAACAAAAAAAAACCCCAGATAAAACTGCCAAATCTCCATATTATTAGATTTCTGCGGAAATGTACTTTAAAACAGACAAGCTCTTACAGGCTTTAGCCGCTCTGATTTTGTTTCGCTTGTTTCTTGGCCACTCAGCTCGCTCACCTGAGGAAACATTCTCAGCTGTTCAGGCAATAATTAGTGCTGTTTACAGAATCCTGACAGTTTTCAGCTCGATGGAGAAAACGTACTGTTGATTTCTCAGCTGTGTCTCAGCTGCTTTCCAACTTTTTCCTTCTGTTGATTTGTTTTGTTGGTCTCCTAAGCTCTGAGTGACCTGTGAAGCTCAGGCGGTTGCAGAAATAATCCGAAAAACATTCAAATGTGCAAAATGAAAGGTGATGCAGAGGACAGCCTTCAATCCTAGTTGGGTAACGCGCACAAACTAAAAACAGCCAGCCACTTTGGGGACATGCACATTTATGTCCATGCAAAAAAAATATTCCAGCTGTTTCAAAATGTGAGTAGTGTTGACAGAGAATCTTAAAATGGCTGCTGAAAATCAGAATACTGGAGATGAACCAAGCTCAGCAGACGGTGGATAGGCTTGCAGTTGGATGGCTGGGTTCGAAGGCAGCAGCTTGTTAGGATGGAAATGGATTAGCGAGAGGCACAATGGGAGTCTTAGGCGTGTCTGTGATGTTGTGTAAAAGCCCTGTCTATGTTGCCTGGGCTGCTAGACTCATTTATGCCCAGCGGTGCATGCAGCAGCCAACTCTCTCTCACACACAGGGCTTTTCTAATTGCCACGGTTTCTTCTGTGCTTGCAGCACAGCCTTGATACAGCATCCATCAAGGCCATGAATTAACCTGCGGTGCCGCACAATTGTTCTGTTTGTCACATCCAGCTGGATTTGAAATTATTTCTCCAAAACCAGTGTGTTTTTAAGTGTAAGACGCATTTAAGATTTTACACAGGAATGGAGAAGGCCTGAACAATTCAAGTCTCATTTACCCGAGTATCTGAAGATGGCACAGAAAAACGGAAAGTGCCCGTATTCATTGGTTATTTTTTTATTTTCACTGCCTTCCAAACACATCAAGTGCTACATAACAATATTTAAAAGTAATTCTGGTTCATTTCAGCCAGCTGTATTCCCGTTAAAATGCCTCCGTGCGTCACACTTTGCACTATCAAAGAAATGAGATGAACAGCACAGCTATTATTGGGTCGACTGGCAAGAGCTCCCTACAGCTTTCCAACGAGGGTATTTGCACAAATCCTTTTTTTTTTTCTTTCCCCAAGTCTGATTGAAAGTAAACACAGAAAGTAGCCATCTTTGTGTTGCTAATTGGATGAGGCTTGGTGGTTACTTGCTGTCTGATTTTACCACCCTGAATATTCTTACAGATAAATCCCTTACATGGTCCAAAGCAGTCATTGTAATCTGATGGTTTATAATTATTCTGGCAGTGGGTGAAAAAGAGTCAGTCACGATATTCCTTTTTTTTTTTTTTGTAAAGATATTCACATGTCCATAAATTTATGCTCAAAATGCAAACGGCCAAGTTTGCACTCGAACCAGCCTGCGAGACCCGATGGGCACTGGTTTACTGGCAGGCAGAAGAAAACTTTTAGTCTTAACCAGTTTAACATTCGGAGCATTTTGCTGATGGCGGTCTCATACCAACAGGCCCTCGTCCTTGACAAAAAGTTATTAAACAACTCATCTTCTCATCTTTCTTCACAAAGTCGATGGAAGAGGTCCAACTCGAAGAGTTCCCTTGGAGTTCATTTTCGATGTGCCTTTTTTTTTTTGTCACATCTAAGAATGCATTTATCTTCAGTGTACCCTGAAGCCACGTCCACACTGCTGTTCCACTTGGACACGAAGGGTGGAGGATTTGCATTTCATCTAAAATTTTGACTGATTAGTTCTAGCTGAGCTCTGTCACGGCGCCTGCTGGTTAATCGGTAATAAAGGGAACGCATGGTGAAATTCTACAGAGATACTGTACAACACATCCCGTGTTCAGTTCACTTCAGCTTTATTGATATGTGGCATCAAATCAGGACAAATATCATCCCAAGACACTTCAACAATACCATTCAACTCTTTCCAAAGTAGTCCAATTAATACAAAGCCAATAAATTAACAATTTAAATACAGGGTGTGCCTTTTTAAAAACCGATGTTGGAGTTTTGCACAAGTGCAGCGAAATGTGAAGCTGAGTAGGAGAAAAGAAGAGGATGCTTGATCATTTTACTTTAATCTGGGTCTGTGATGTCACACATCTTGTCGGAGTATCGTGGAAAACAGGCGTAGTAGTAAAAGGTTGTTTTGTTGAGTTTTTTTTTTTTTAACTTGGCCGTCACTTCAGACACCCAAATACTGTAAACGCTTTCAAACACAGAAAAAAGATATTGTAATATGTCCCCTTTTGTGGAATATTTGAGAATAATGACACCACCTTTTAATATCATTAGAAACACGTACAGAGAAAAAAGAAGAAAAAGAAGTCTTCACACCCACAGGCTTGTGATCCATTAACTCGACCCGCATCTCTTTGAACCGTGCAGAGAAACACCTGGAGGAAACCCGCGCAGGAACAAGGAGAATTACAAACTCTGCACAGAAAGCTCATCAAAGGAGATGCAATCGAAAAAGTCAAGGTGCCATGTGACTGACAGTTGATACTTCAGAAATGTAGTAAAAACAACTTCATAACATCACTTGGAATCAAAGATCTTGCGACTTAAGGAAAGCTCATCTGAACTAATGAAGTTAAGACGACACCAAATGCCACCAAACAGTCCGTATTTGTGTGTTAACATCCTTTCAATGATATTATCAGAACTCTATATTGATTTTGCTTGCTGTGTCTCCCACCTCTTGGCCACACTGGTGTGCACAAACTAATAAAATTACATCAATAAGTCATGCTGTTGTGACACACGGTGGCATGTTTCTTTAGTATAATGGAAATGCTTTATTTTCAGTCAATATTGGTGCTGTAAATACTCTATAAAGTAATAAATGCAGAGTCTCCCAACAGATGCAGCTTTGCAAAATCTTCAGTAGCAAATTATTGAGCTTGGGGCTCAGTGTTATTTAATTAGTACTATAGTTAAAAAAGTGTAGAATACACTTTGATGACTTAAAAACTTTTATATAGTTTCTGGTTGAGAAAAAACACACAAAATGTCACCTTTTTTTTTTTTTTTTTTTTTTTTAATAATCCATCCATCCATTATCTGTACCCGCTTTATCCGTTTCCAGGTCACGGGGGTCTGTCGGAGCCTATCCCGACGCATATCAGGCGAAAGGCAGGGGTACACCCTGGACAGGTCGCCAGTCTATCCAGGGCCACATACAAACAACCAATCACACTCACATTCACACCTAGGGAGAATTTAGGAAGATCAATTAACCTACTCTGCATGTTTTTGGACTGTGGGAGGAAGCCGGAGTACCCGGAGGAAACCCACGCAAGCACGGGGAGAACATGCAAACTCCACACAGAAAGACCCACCGGGCCGGGAATTGAACCGGGAACCTTCTTGCTGTGAGGCAACAGTGCTAACCACTAAGCCACCGTGCTGCCCCTTTTTTAATAATAATAAAAAAAAAAAAAAAAAAAAAAAAAAAAAAGTTTCAATTTGCGTTTCTGGGGTAAAAGAGCAGCAAATGTGTTTATGGTCACGACTCAAGTCTTGTGCGAGTGCAGGCTGGGTAAATGAGAACTGACAGGCC
Organism: Xenentodon cancila; assembly: GCA_014839995.1. Classification (NCBI taxonomy): domain Eukaryota; kingdom Metazoa; phylum Chordata; class Actinopteri; order Beloniformes; family Belonidae; genus Xenentodon; species Xenentodon cancila. The sequence goes on along the minus strand of CM026219.1, from coordinate 10,537,368 downwards.
CCCGATCCCCTTTGCAGCGAATAAATGGATAATCGAGGATCCTGTTGCGATGCCCCCCCGCCTTGTGTCTGAGATGAGACACAGCCATCTGAGCACTCCAATGACACAGCCGTAGATTGATTTTGTGTGTGTGCGTGTGAGAGACAGGGAGAATGACAGAAAGACGAATTTATTCCCCGAGTTTCACAGTATCAGTCACACTATTTACATATTTATTTGTCGTATTAAAATGCAGCAACAGTGATGTTATTCTGTTGTTCCCTCTGTGGTGTCAGTTTGGTGCTTTTGCATTCACTGTGGACCTCTGAGAGACAGGCAGGGACACACGTCATGAGGTTCGAATCCAACTTAAACCCTTCATATTTTTATCTCTTAAGCGCTCAGAAATAAACTTGCGCCTCGAGAAGGACAAATGCGACTAGACCTGCAACTTCTATAAGGATTATAAACTGGTATTATTGCAGTCACGTTTCTCAATAAAATACAGGAACCCATTACGTATGCAATTTCAAGTCTGATTCTGAGTACCCAAAAGGATTGTAGGTTATGATTTTGGTTTTGAAATTGAGCATGGTAAACTGGTTCGATATGTTTGTTTTTTAATGCCATTTTGATAAGATATGGCCTTAACACTGACAACTTTAACATCTGGAGACTGTGGCTTTTCTGTACTGTTTCAAACCTTTCATCTTATATGGCTCCAATCTGTATATCTAGTTTATCTTTAGTTTGAGTTCCCTCTGCGTCAAAAAACAAAGAGCCGCTGTGTGTTTTTGTACAGCAAGGTTCATTCACAGAAGATGCTTCCAGCTGAAAAAAAAGTTCCTTAGAAAGTTGGAGGCAAGAGTAATGAAATGCTGAAATATTTGTGTCCATGCAGTCATTTTCATGTATTGCCAAGAGACTGCCAGAACCGCTGCTGAGTAAACCCTAGGGGCATTTAAACCAAACCGCTCTGAGTTGTGCAAAAGCTAAACAGACCCAAAAAGGACAACATACCTTCAGGAAGTTTGCTCCAATATTCACATGCACAGTTGCTAGAATCGTGTAAGATTATTACATCTCAAAATGTACCGCTTGCATCCGCTTAATCTACGATACAATGTCAAGAGTGGCAGGTATAGACTCTGCAATGATGAGACCTCGTGAATCGTAGCTACAGCAGATGTAGAATGCAGCATTAGTAAAAAAAATAAATAAATAAAATTTGCAAAAAAAGAAAGTGCTCTTTAGCAGTAGGTTTTATTTGTGTCAAAAATTCTAAAAAGGGAAGTAACAAAGTAGCAAAATGTATAAGAGGCAAGATGTATCAACTCATATCGTTTCATTTTCAAATTGACAGATCTGATTTGTCAACGCTGACGATCCATATGCCCCATGTGGACAGAAGTGGTATTGCTACCTGCAGTTGCGTTAATTGACTAGTATAAGATGAAGCCTCAGGATTTCTCGCGCTGAAAATTATATTCGGCAATTTTTAGTTGCAAGACCATGAAAAGGCTGTTCGACCCCTCATACTGTGCAACATCGGACCACCTTTTTGCATCTACGACAAAAGATGTTGCTCCCTGAGAATCTGAAACAAAGACAAAAACTCTTATCGCATTGTATCAGTGGATCCACAAAATAATTATCCAGCCTTAAATGTGTTTTGGATACTATTGTATTGTATCTTATCATATCAAATCGTATTATTTTTATGTAAAAGGGAATCTAATCTCTCTTCAAGTATTTCATCTGAATTAATTACTTGTACATTTATGTATTTGAGCATTTTAAATATGAGATAGAAGTAAAACAAATCAATGTAAAACTATGTTAAGATGGGAGTAAAAATCAAAGGAAAGCCAATCCTGAGACACAAAACTAAGTCATAATAACATGAAGCAGTTGTGGTGCTTCGTACAGACCTGAGTTAGATGTCTTAACCAAACCAGAAATCTAAACCGTCTAACAGTGAAATAAGGGAGGTTTGTCTTTCAATGAAAAACAGAAAACTTCAAATAGAATAATACTCAGAGAAGCTGAGTTCTTTTCCCTCTGTGTTTCAGAGACTCAATACAGATTTTCAAGTATAATGGAACAGAATGTAGAGAAAAGGCAACAGATTTAACAATTTTCAGTCGCTGGATTAATGACTGCAATTTACATGAGGAAAAAAAAAAAGGAAAAGTGTCCTTTTAAAAACAGGAAAAGGATGTTTCACTTTCTAGCCTGTGATCACGAATGATAGAGAAGCGTAATGACATAAAAGCAAGGAAGAAAAGATGGACTGGTGGGCAGGTCACGTCCATCCGCAATGCACTTATCAGGTGGGGATTTTCTGGAAGTGTCAGTCGGTATGAAAGCCTTCAAGGCTCTCGGGGAAAGGGGATGCTGCGGTAGTGACAGGGCTATCTGCCTCTGACAGCCCAAAGACCTAAAACCGGATGGCTGGGAGAGATAAGGCTCCGTCGGCAGTGGACACACACACACACACACACACATACACACACACACACACAAACGTGAGCACACAAATGCACGCTAACACCACTGGCATTCACTTTGCATGAACAAATTCCCAGACCAGTCGCTCATTCATTCACTCATGTGCATCAACACACTGCACTCACACACACACACACACACACACACACACGTTGGTTCCCTGTCTGACAGCCAGCGAGGCTTCCCATTAGCTGTGGTGCAGTGTGCTGGGTGAGGAGCGCTGGGGCGAGATACATCAATTTGCTTCCTCTAATGCGCTCGCTGCCCCCACAAGACATATTGATTATTTCTTCCCCGCAAAGCGACAAATAGCAATTTCGGGGGCATAATGGAGATAGATGGTTGGTTTATAAGAAGCCCCCAAAGAAAAGTTGTAAAGGGGTGGGTGGGGGGCCCGAGGGCGACGGGGGAGGAGGCAGGGAATGGGGATGCTCATCCTCCACCCACTCGTCATTGGCCTGTCTGTTCCTGTCTCTTACCTTTTAAGTTGCCACCACCTCTTCAGTGTCGTTGCCGCTTTCACCCGAGAAAAAACAGCTGCGAGCAAACACAAAGAAACCCTGACAAATAAAGAAGCAGGGTGCGGTTCGAAAAAAGAATCCCAGTTAAAGGTGGGTGTGTATGCCAGAAGGTGAGGCTTTTGGGTGCGCAGATGTTGATGCGCGCCACCAGTGAACATTCATTACCCGTCTCCTCCTAGGAGCATCGCTTCCTCATGTCTTAATGGTTGTACTGCAGAGAGCAGCTGCTGCCGCAGTGTTTGCTCTGCCTCACCCTCCGTCTGTTCCATCTACATCCTATTCCTCTTCTTGTAATCAGTGTGACTGAACCTTGCTTTTATAATGAATATTTGCTTTTATGATGAATGAGTAGGATAATGAATTTTTTATTCCAAGTGCGCTGCAGGATGGCATGGGTTTCTTTTATGAGGACAAACGGGTGGAGTGCGTTGGACACTCAAGAGGTTTGCATTTGCTGCCTTTGTCATAACATGTTATCATATAAACCCCAAACCACAAGGTGCTTTTCTGTCTGTCTGAAAAACTGAAAATTTGCTGTCCAAAGAATTTGAACAAGCACAATAAATGAGCATTAGAGTTTCCCAGTTAAACTTCCGGTTGTTTTTGTACATATGGCAAGCGTATCTACTTCGAGTTATACATGTTCTTATCTGACGACTATTTTTACACTTTTCTACTGCAATCCCAGATATTTCTCCTCCTCCAGGCATTTAATAGTGTACGCTTTATTATATGAGATGCTTGCCGATTTGAGATAGCTGATAGTGGCAAGCTGTGGAAATTTCTTCTGCTGCAGCTCTAGGTAGTAAATGAGAAGGTACAGTACATGATGTACTGATGGGAAATGTTGCTTGATAGTTCAGCTGCAAGAAAACTTCTCCCCACCAAAAAGATATCGTCTGCTCTTGATTGGGTTAAAATAAAATCCATGATACTGATAGTAGAAACTGTGATATTTGTAAGACCATATTGCTGATCTTGGCGTGCATCTGTGTCACATAAAACTGGCTACAACACACAGAGACTCGGAGAGTGTGATTTCTCGAGCTACTTGCAGCGAGAGCAGATGGTTTAAGTTCAGGCCCACAGACCTTGAGGGACCCAGCGAGTAAACATTTTACTGCGGATGCTTAAATTAAAATTTCACCTGTTTATGTCCCACCAGCAAATCAGTACGTCAGGGGTGTAATGTGATGTGAGATTTTCTAATGTCAGTAAAATTATCCGATCAGTCCATCACAGGGAGGTCCATATTAATGAGAAACGATATAGTAGCAGCTCTGTTTGGCTTTACTGACTTTCCTCATAGCTGATATGAAAACAGTATGTTAATGTTAATACCATGCATGTGCTATAGTCGGCAGACAAAGGAATGGTATAAACAGTATTTGTAAAGACAGTTTTGTCAACACACATTTTAGTGAATGCTGAACCCTATCAAGTGTCTCAGCTGTTGTCATCACTTGTTTTGTTTTGTTCCATGAACTGATAAAGTGTCTGCTGTCATATTGGTATAATGTACCTGGACGTGACAGGAAAAGAAATGTGATTAATGGCAACCGTAGCAGCTGTGCATTGCTTTTCCTACCACGATACGTCCTGTCTATGACCATCGTCCTGAGCTGATTCCTTTGTGTGTTCCCAGTTCAAGGACAAACACTTGCGAACACATACCACCTCTCACTGGCTCCCATTGTTTCCAGCAGCGTAATTATTACCAAACAAAGGTGATGAATGATGCAAGAATAGCACTTTCTTTCTCTCGCTCAAACTTTTGCCGTTGTGTCACTTTTTCCATCCTTTCTCTGCTGTACAGTGCACACTGCACCAACGCAAACTTCTACAAATCCGCTAGATTTGGCGAGCAGCAGTTTTGATCCTGGCCACAGGAATGTTTTGCACCCTGAATGTGTGAACCATTGCGGGGGAGGTTCGGAGTCTTTGATCTTCGATTTCTCTCAGTCAGCTGTCCTCCTCCTATTGCCTCTGACTCACTTTATCACAGTACCCTTGAATATTTCATGCAACTTTCTTTTTCTTTTCAAACCACTGTCATTGTTTAGTCACCAAAATATCTTGCAAATCACAACTCATGGCCTTATTTAGTGCCTAAATATAAATTATTCATTGTTTTTGAGGTGGTATCCAGTTTGTTTTCTTGCACAGATAATAGAGGCATGAAGTGAACATTTTTATTTATATATATATATATATATATATATATATATATATATATATATATATATATATATATATATATATATTCTTTTTAACATGTATAACTATACATAACACTGCTCTCACCCTTAAGATGATCTTGGCTTTTGTTTGAAAGCTTAAAATGTTCATATTCGTTCCATTTACAGAAACATCACTGCTGTTTAACCTTGAAAATAAGTCTGTAAAGGTGTCTTAAATTCATGAATGTGAATGAAGTAAGCTTGATAGAGCATCTTGTGTTGTTTTGGATTTTTTTTTTTTTTTTTTTTTTTTTTTTTTTAAGTAATAATGGATCACATCTTTAATTTTATGCAACAAGCCTGTAGTGGACCATTAACCATAATAAATAATAATTTCTTGGGCTAGTTTAAAGACTCACCAAAACTTTGACCATCCCAGCGGCTGTTATTCTCCCTATTCGACACTATCAGTTTGATTTGTTAAATGAAGGTGATGTCGCCTTTGCGAAGGAGGCGAGCTCTCTGCTTACACGTAAGCTGACACCCTTAACGAAATGGAATTTTTAAACACCCCAGACAATCCTCAGCAGACTAATAACGCCGCCTTCCCCAGAGATGTGGCAGGACCAAATTATAGGAAGCAGCCAAGACAGACAGAAGTAACACAGAACCGCATGCAAAATGAGCTTATTATCCTTGTTACTGTCAATGCAGCCCGGCCAAGCTGTCAGTGATCACAACAGACATGTTATATACGGCGGTGGCGTTGCAGGCGCCATGCCTGATAAGGAGAATGATCTCCAGCAGTGATGAAAACAGACAGGTTAGATGGAGAGGAAAGATGGGATGGACAGATGGAAGGAACAGAGGGGTAGAGCGGCGGATAGGAAGGAGATGGTGGCGCTGGTGGATGGGGAGAAGGATATTGGGTTGGAGGGGGACAGGAGGAGGAGAAAAAGAAAACAGCTAGATGAATGGATGGATGGTTGTGAGGGAGCAAGGGTGGAGGGAGAAATGGAGAGATGGAGGGGTGGGGGCACTGGCTATTATTCTGCATCGATTTACTCCAGTCAGGGATGGCAGGACGGGTAATGAAGTGTGGGATCTAGGGGTTGCCGCATGCGTTTGTCTGTGCCTTAAAGCGTTTTGGAGATATTGTGGGCTGATGTGTCACTTGTGTGTGTGTGTGTGTGTGTGTGTGTGTGTGTGTGTGTGTGTGTGTGTGTGTGTGTGTGTGTGTGTGTGTGTGTGTGTGTGTGTGTGTGTGTGTGTGTTTTTACACATAGATGGAAAAATCTTATCTGTTAAATTAGGCCTGTGAAACCTGAAAACTGAAAGAAAAACTGACTGACACTTAATTGGCAACAGTTAATTAACTGTTGGTCATGTTTGAAGCTAAATTCATCATCTGCACAACATCCTCTTCCTGCCTCTGCACCGTTTTCACTTTGGGCTTACTGTAGAAAATGTCGTTATTTTGGAAAAGGATAGAGAAGATTTTGTTATTTCAGAACAGGACTTTCATCAGGCAAATAAAGGGGAGGAGGCAGCAGGGGGAGGGAACTGACATAACTACAGAAGAAAGAAGTGAACCTCTGTTTCCATTCCTTCACTTTACTAACTCGTTCAGTTTTGGGGAGTTTTTTTTTCACATCTGTTGTGTCTCCTTTCTTTCCGGATCCTTTTTCCCTTGCTTTCCCTCCCTCCCGGAGCTCCACATTTCTTCTCTCCATTATAATCCGCTGCTCAACATGCTTCTTCTTTGTTCCGCGACCCTGACAACTTGTCTCGTTCCCCGTGCTCCGAGGAAAGCCCCGGTGCGTTTGGGATAATGGAATGAAATGTAGGGGTGATAAACCCCCCAAGGAAGCGAGGAGAAAACACAGGAGTGCGTCAACCAGGGTGATAACACTCTATTCTCCGGTTTCTGATGGAGGAGCGAGGATTAGGGCTTCACGGAGAAGGCTTTGCCGATTTGCAGCCCCTTTCTGCAGGCTGGAATGTTTACACTGTATCATGGGTGTCACAGGGGCCCCGAGGAAATATTCTCACATCTGTCTCACACAAAGGTCTTCATTAGTTCTGAGCTTTGCTTCACATTTTGCAATCATGGACAGGTAATTTAAAGTCACCTTACCAAAGTTTACTGCATCCGTGGATATTATAATTTCTGGAGAAATACCACTTTACTCAAAGATGTAGTTTGTTTCATCCGAATGCTCAGAGGAGTTAGACAGCTGTATCGCAGCCAAAGTAAGAATCACTGTTATCAATAAATACCACACTTGCTGGAATTAGTTCCACTAATGTCGGTACTGTAACATTTATAGTCTGGTGACATTTTAGTTAGTCTTTTATTACCATATAAGAAGAACAAAACCAGCGGTAAACTGATCCAAATAATTATGATTAAGCCGATAATCATGCATGCTTGCTCAGCTGTTATGCAAAAAGTGGCAAAAGCAAAGGCTGCTGTGCTGAATTCCCGCTCCGGCATCCACAGACACCATGAAAATGGTCAAAACCAGAAAATAGTGAATCAACTGAGTCGAAGAAAATAGAGAAATGCTATAACCACGGCCAAATTACTTCATAAAATCTGTTGCAAAACACATCTTCTAAGATCCTTAAGCCCTGAAGGCAAACCCCCAAACTCCAAGCAGCTCAAGAAACACCTTCTTACTTTCTTGTCAGTGTTTCCCAGCATGTTGGAGATGCAAAATTAATGCACTCCACCACCTACCGTGCAGAAGTGCACCAATAGTAAAAGAAAAGAGGCCCACACTGTAATGTGACAGGCCCTTAACCTTTTCAATAAGGCTAAGTTTTAGTGGCCCAAGACTGAATTTGCATGTAGAAGGCCACTTATCAGGTGATTTTACATCTACAGGCTTACATCTGCTTAAAACAAATCATAGTGAGTTTGCAAATACAGTGCAAATACAGTAATCATACTCCAGTGCAGACTAAAACAACTCAACTGAGACCCCCCAAAAAGAGGTGGTCTTGATCCAAATCATCGGGTAGGATACTCGTGGTGAGAAAGCATTCAGAAACAGGTCCAAAGGCCAAGAATTGCACACATTTTATAATCACATTTAACATCCTCAGCTGATTAGTGCATCAAGGCTCTGTATGATTATTTTGCAGGGCCTCTTGGGAGTTTTGCAATGCTGTCAGTGCTTCAAAATATTCCTGTCCAACCATTAATGCTGAATTACAAGGCGGGAGTGATAAATCTTATAATATAAAAGCTTTCCAGGACTGCAAACAATCGACGTAGCTTTGCTGCAGAACACTGGTATATTCCACACCACACGATCTTGTTCCTGTAATTATATTTTTCTGCTCCTGTGGCAGATACATCAAACTAATAAGTGGTGAGGATGTCCTCCTGTGGTTTGTTTTTAATTTCCCAATTTACAATAGCAACGTTTATACCTTAGATCTGTCGATAGCATCCACTTCTCTGCTCATTACTTGGGCAGGAACTGTTAGTGAGGAGCGGCCCTGTTTCAACAGTCCGTCTCCAAGACCGGATCCTGATTGAGATGACGTCTGTTTCATACCTACACCGCTCAGAGACTGCTGAAAACCCTCACAGCTGTAGCCACTACCACACATGAGTGGACGTGTCCATTATTAGTCATGAAATAAGATTCAGATGAGTGATGAAATGTTCAAGTTTTGCAGCTCTGACATGACGAACTGATAGAAAGTGACTGGTAAGACAGGTTATTTGCTTCAAAACAGTTACCAGAGTTCAAGTCTCTTGGTTAAGTTGCAGAGATGAAACTTGGCCATTTTCAGCAAACCTCCTATCTTTTTGCTATTACACTGCCATCCACCTACTCTTGACCCCAATCTCCCACATATCCACCCAAGCGGGGGAGGTGGACGCGGTCTAACCCGCCATATAACACTTAGACATAACTGACAATGGAACATCCTCTAATCTCACCTTGACCAGACAGAAAAGGAGGGGAAAAGTGAGGTGGAAGCCTCATAAGAAAACCTCCCACCCTAAAAATAGAAAAGGTGGCAATTAAATGCCAATCTCATCATCCCTCTGGTAAACGAGCCCTGCAGATTCCGCCCTCATATCCCCCCAAGGCTTTTTTTTTTTTTTTTTTTTTAACACCGCTTCCTCATCATTGCTGGCTATCAGCTTAATTACGCCCCCACCATCCCCAGATAAGAGAGTGATAGCTTTATCACCACGGCTCATTTCCAAATCCATGAAATTAATAAAGTCTACCTCCCGTCTCAGTTCTGGGGCCAAACTTATATTAGCTGTCACATGCGAGGACTCAGTGAAGCAGTACTTTGCTTGTTCACACTGCCGGCAAGCAACAGCTACAGGAAATCATCCTCTACATGAGGTTAAAGACAGCAAGGGGAAGGAGTTTTTGTGCTTTAAGCAAATGATCTCTGAACTAATATCTTTCACTCTAATGAGGGTTATGTCAGCGTGTTAGTTTTATGATTCCTGCGGCTTCATTTATTGTTTGAACAGTAGTCTTATTGTCCATTTACTTTGGTAAATTTCTCCTTAATTGCTATCTTGGGAGAGATGCTTAACTGTACATTTTTGTTTTAGACTCCACAAACATTACTATGAAATGGATTTGGTGAGATACAGCGAACCGACAGTCTGTTTTACTTCCAGCTCATTATAACTGATGGTTTCTCTATTTGTAGATCATCAATAAACCTCTAATCAAATAAACTTGAGCTTCAGCTGCTTTCCATTCCTATCCACCTCCAGTATGAGTTCTCCAGCGCGCCACGCTGGTCGCTGTAATCAGCGGGGAGACAGCTGGCTTCGCCGCACTGTTCCACCTGCCCGCTCCCCTGAGTAAAGGGCTGTGCTTCTTCGACCAAATCCGCTCTCTTCAAGGCAGACAACAGAGTGACTGGCAGGGGTCTCACACATCGATTTCAGGGAGAAGAGAAGGTTGGGCGGAACCCGTCACCGCGGCAGCATCGCTGGCAGCCGAAACCAGACTGGCTCCCACTTGGTTTGGGGCCTGTCATTTATTTCTAAACGACGGCAGATGGTGGGTTTGGCACTTGCGCCATCGTCTCAGTCTCCCAAGGTGCACTTCTGTGATGAATGTGGCGAATGGGAGCGCTGCAGAGAAGGCTGAGGCACATCTGCGCCGGCCGATAACAGGCAGGAAAACTATGGCTGGGCTTTCTAGCCTTTGACTGGCTTTCAAACATTACTCATTCCCGTACCGACCTCTGGAGGACTCACTGCCTTCTGGGTTTATTTGCTTCTCACTTTCATAGCTTTACTCTTAACCCCTCCAATCAGCAGGGCACCTTTCTGTTTACAATACAGGTGGACTTTCAAGTTTGACATTGCTACCTGACTAGAATAATTTGTACAACCGATCCTGACAGTATGAAACAACAGTTAATAACTAAAGTGATATTAACACAGTGTTTAATGTTCCGTTACTTTAGTTACAACGGGAGTTGATGAAGAAATCTCCTCAAAAAAAGATTCTGTCATGGAATACTAACAATAATAATAATACAATGTAAATTAGGAAAGACATCAGTAATAGATTTAGACAAGCAACTGTTGCTACTCATCACTCTGGCAACAGTCATGCTGTCATTTCTACACTATGTGGATAAAGTGGAACGCTTTAAAGGCATTTGCCGTTCTTCCCCTGAGTGCACATCCCAGGAAGTTCAGCACAAACACTGGCAAAAAAAACCCCAACAAACTCATTTCAGAGGGCACGTTGATTGGTAAATGAAGTTTATGACAGTACAATTAGAAGTACAAGTCTGGAAGGGATGTCTAACAAAAAATATTTTCCTTTGAAAAAATGAGACATGGCAGCATGTCTCATGTTTGCAAAGGGACATTTGAGCAAATCACAAGCCTTTTGACAGCTGACACCAAAGTGCTGATGTTTGGCCTAAAATGTGAAGTGCCACATTTGGTAAAAGGAGGGGACACAGTTGCTGTGCAGGTAAAGGACCGGGGGCATGAACAAATATCTACAAACATCAATGAATTGAAGCCACTTTATATAGAAATGTTGTTTAAAATTCCCACATAATAATGCAATAGACCAAAAAAAAAAAAATCAAACACAAAGTGAATACTTCAAATCATGTGGTGAACTTAGTTTTGTATAAACTGCTTTTGCATCTTGGGTTAGTTTTGTTAAATCAATAATGACACAGTTTAAATTAACGACAAAAAAAAAAACAGCTGCTTAAGATTAAAATGATGTTAAAATTACAATTTACAAAATATACTAAGTTTTTTGTTGTTTTTTTTTAAAGAAAAGAGTCTTAGTGCAAGGATTTGTGTTACCTTGAAAACTAGAAAAAGCATATTGGGAATTCTCTGATTAATAATTTGATTTTTGAGAAAGCAATAAAGCTGAATAAAAGCCAAACATGATTTCTTTTATCCAAACCCCTAGGCAAGTCTAGTAAAAGTTAAAACAATGGTCATGTCATTCAAAATAACCCACCTTTCACTTCATGTCGTGGACTTTATTAAAAAAAAAAAAGGAAAATCAATGACAAAGTTTCAAATATGTTTAAGCCCTCCAAAATCATAAAGCTCTAGTAAATATATTGTTTTAGTTCTACATTTCAGCTTCTTGCAGCTAAATTTCATCATTTCTCCAATTCTGTCTGGGCTTTAACAATGATTAAACTAGAATTTATGGCTGAGCCGTTGTATTGTATTGCGTTAGATTTTGAAGGTGATCTTAACAAAGTGGTTGGTGAGTGAATCATAATGGGAACGAAAACTTTTCTGCATACTACAATAGATACATATATTAACTTCATGTACTTTTAGTGTAAAAGGTAAAAAGTTACCCATTTTCAAAGGGAACAATACAGCACATGATGAAAGAGTGATGTAATGTTTTTAATTTCTTTTTACATATATTTGCAATTAATACTGAAACTTTTCCAAAGAAGTCAGCTTTCAAACTATGCCTAATATCTTCTTATGGAGCTGAGTGCAATTACACACCACTCCACTGCAGCAGCGTTTGACGCCGTGTGTTTTTGGCTTCCTTTTGTCGTACCAGCGAACAACCAATCAGGTTCCTTTTTCTCTAAACTTCTTCATTTGAAACGGCCTCGCCACCGCGGATGGTTTCCCTGGCTATCACTGGCTGTGTAGCCACAGTCTGGTTCCCTGCAGCTTCACTTTGTTGTACTTTTCACTCACCAACAAGAATCTAATCTTCCTGACTGTTTACATCACACATTGCAAGCGATCAGGTTCAATCTGGGTGTTGTTCATTAATCCACGTGGATGCAACTATGTTAGTCTACAAGCATAAGGCTGTTCTTTAAAAACCAAAATGCAGTTAATTGGTTACAAGAACATGCCAGAAACACAGGCAGCTACTGTTTACTGCTTTTCCTTTTAGTATCTGTCCATAGACTGTTGTTGTTGTCAAAACATTACAAAAAAACAGTCGTTTTTGCGCTCTGAGCCCATCACTTCTGGTACTCTGGTGCTCTTTAAGGCACCAGACCATTATTCAAACTGGGAAACATCTGTGAATCTTACTGGAATCACATTTGAAACCACTTCCATAGGGGATTGGAATCAAATTTGGAAAAATCACCTCAAATGGGTAAACAAATCTATTTAGATACTATCTGGATATGCTTTCAATCTGAACTATGCAAATCTGGGATCTGCTTTAAATTTGGGCCGTCTGGTAGTCTGAACATAGCTAACACCTGCACTGGTTGACATCCTTTATTCTGGGTGGGGTAATACTGATGCAGACGAATACCTAAAGGTAAGTGCCGACTTCTTACACATTAATTAATTTCACTTCAGAAATTAATAAAGTGTTTTGAATTGAATTGAATTAGTGTGAAGCATGATACTTGTTGCTGCGTGGTATTGCAATGTGGCTCGTGTTTCAAACACAGATATTGTGCATTTAAGAAAAGAAGTGATAAAGCAAATGGCAGGCTGTTGCAAAAGTGACAAGGATAGTCATACATCTATTTTGACGTTTGAGCTGTGTTTGATCACAGAAATTTTGCCTGTCATGGCGCAGCGTCTGCAGTTATACGGCCTTGTACCAGACCGTTGTGGTGAAGAAAGAGCTGAGTCGCAAGGCGAAACTCTTGATTTATCGATCAATCTACGCTCCCACCCTCACCTATGGCCATGAACTTTGGGTAATGACCGAAAGTACAAGATTGCGGAAACAAGCAGCCGAAATGAGTTTCCTCTGCAGGGTGGCTGGGCGCTCCCTTAGAGATGGGGTGAGCAGCTCAGTCATTCGGGAGGAGCTCAGGGTAGAGCCGCTGCTACTTCACATCGAGAGGGCTCAGCTGAGCTGGCTTGGGCATCTGTATAGGATGCCTCCTGGATGCCTCCCTAGGGACGTATTCCAGGCATGTCCCACCGGGAATAGACCCCAGGGAAGACCCAGGACACGTTGGAAAGGCTATGTCTCTCGACTGGGCTAGAAATGCCTCGGGGTCCCCTGGAAGAGCTGGAGGAAATGTCTGGGGTGAGGGAGGTCTGGGCATCCTTTGCTTAGACTTCTTTATGGGGCAAAAAAACGTCCCTTTAGCAGGAGAGCAGGAGGTTGGCCAACAGGAACCCCCTGGTGGGGGGTGTCTGGTAATCTGGATTTCTAAAAGGCATTCGGCACTGCCATGTGAACATAAACCATGTAAATACAACTCAGTTGGACCTATTGGACCATAAATACATTACTGCAAATACATTTGATGAAGTTGGAGATTACAAGAAAAAAGTGATGAATGGACCGATGAGCCAGTTCACGTCTTGTTCATTGGTGTATTACACCAGTGAAAAAAGTCCGGCAGGGGGCATTTCTTTTAATTTAATTTGTTACCACCACTGTGTATGTTTATAAAAGCAAACAAAAGCGGAAATAGCATTCCTTGTTTACCTGTTTCTTCTTTTCTTTTTTTTTTTGTGCCACATTCTTCTTTTTTGGTTCCTTGTATGCTGCTGGCCGTTTACGAACAGCAAAATAATGCACATTACCGCCACCTCATGGCCAGCTGTGCTATTTGTTTAGTCAAAAGTTTTTGTGTGGCGCTACAGTGTGATGTGGACACACCAGCCGAAAGGGCTGAGGACGCGGTAGGCCTTGTTTGAGGTTCCTTGTCTGGCAGGTTTACCCTGAACCCCCACTAATGGAAACGCACCTCACAGCAAGTCTCACAGCAAGAAGGTTCCTGGCTCAAAGCCCATGACAGGTAATTCTGCATGTGGTTGGCACTGTTCTCCCTGTGCTTGTGTGAATTTTTTCAGTTCCCTCTCACAGTCCAAAACCATACGTATGAGCACGTGTGGTCGTTGTCTGTCTGTATGTTTTTCCTTGTGGTGGACTGTTGATCTGTCCAGGTGCACTCCTGCCTTTCACCTGCAGAGAAATGAGATAGGTTCCCGTAGATGCTTGTCATCCTGAAAAGGAATAAACTGGTATGTGGATAATAGATTGAGAACGCTCAGACCACTTTCTACTGCAGTTAAAATTCATAACTACATCAAACAATCCAATTTAAGGAAAAAGAAAAAGAAATAGAGATCCCTTTAAGACTTGGATGGGCTGGGAAGGTTTGAGTCGTTAGTCGTTAGAATAGCCTACCAGCTGCAAAGTTGTTATCAGTGACTTTAAGAATGACTGAATTATTATGATAGAGCCTATAACAATACCATTAAAAAAAATCTTTTTAGAAATATATATATATATATATTTATATATATGTATTTCATTTTAAATAATTTCTTAATAAACATTTCTATACATATTTATCTTTATGTTTATCTTTACCTTTTTTTTTTTTTCAAATCTATTTACAAGATTTCTTCAAACTTTCACTAACTCTGTCTGTCACTGGAGCAGTTTACAAGCGTGCGCAGCCTCTGCCCACGTGCTGATCCAAAGACACATTAAAGTGAGCAATCACACTCTTGCAAAGGTCACGTCAGCTTCATCATCTTAATCACGGAGAGCCATCACTGTCCATGATTTAAGATTGCAGTAAAAGCATCATGACGCACCCGACAACATCCCTCCCCGTGTTATGTATCCACAGCAACAGAGGCACTGTGGTGGACCCACAACGATGCATCTTTGAGATTCTCTGCCCGTCGCTGCAGGGTGACAAGTCAGGCGTAAAGAGTCGATTTAGCTGCGGCACTGGGGAGGCTCACACATTAGCACGAAGGAAATGGGAGCCAGCAAATACTTAGTGGGTGATTGGCTCCACAATAACAGAATGCCCCCTTTGGCAGCTCGTCAAGCAGTGCTATACGGATGCCATTACAAACAGGGGGCCATTAGAAGGCACCGAGGCTTTGTGAGGCATGTTACATCTTTACGCCTTTAACCGCCGCAGGCTGTTTTAAGGTCGCGTATGATGAGCGGCGTACCACTCATCCTGTGTGTTTGTCTTTAACAGATAAATGGATAGTCAAACATGGAATATTTTCACACAACGGAAACAAATTCCATCATAAAATCAGTTACATCAGTCCCTCTGCGAAATGCAGCAATTAAATGGAAACATGGTACACAGTGTTTTCCCTGCGACTCAGGGGATCAGTCCTAGATTGGCGTTATAAACAAAACCTTTCCGTCTGCTGTGATAAAATCACATCAGACTTCTGTTTCTGTATCATATAGCGGAATCAAAATTGTCATATGACGGTTTAAAACCATTTAATGACTGCTACCCTGAGCGTATAACCTCAGCAAGACTTCATTTTTAAACAGATAAACACATCCTGAGCGCTTCCCTTTGCCCTCAGCAGCACTAAAGAGTGTAGAAACTGAGTAACAACTTCTTCACTTGTGGAAGATGTTCTCTGATTTTTATGCCTCATAAAGGGTGGAGGAACAGTAAATTCTGTATAAGTAGCTTCATCTGGATAGAAACTCCATTAATATGCTGTCAAAGCTGACCTAACCAGGTGTAGTGGGGGATATTTTATCACCATAGGTGCGCCGAAGTCTGTTTGAGATGACTGTATTGCAGGATGTTAATACGACTTAGATGTTGTCATATTAAAACTCACATTTACAAACCTTTGCTCATAATTCAGGCCACATATCTGTACAAAGTGGCCAAAGAAGCATGTTTATCCTTCAGCTTGCACCACTATTTCACATGGTTATAATTTAACTCATCAGCTCCGCTGCTTGTACACAACTAAAATTGGGATTTTTTTCTTTTCTTAATGAGGAAAGTAATTAGCAGTTGGTATTCACATGTAACATAACAGCAGATAAAGTAACTAATTAAACAATTGGCAGGCTGCTGCAGTGGGAGTGTATGCATTGAATACCTGAGATATTTTTGCTAACCGAATACATTTAAAAACCCAGGCAGAGTGATAAAAAATGAGGAATGGTAAAACATATGTTTTGTTTTTGTTTTTGTTTCCAGCTGCTCAACTCAGATTGGTTTTACGCTTCACTGAGCGACCAAAATGAGGACACCAAAATGTTTTTTGCAGCTTCGTTTTTTATCTGCATTAATACTATATCCCATATGCTGAGCACAGATGTTATAAAAGCAAAAAACCCCCTTATAAGTTTTCCTCTTTTTTTGGGGGGTTTGCCTCTTACATTTTGCTGATCTGTTCACAATCAAGTTATCTATACAAATGATTAACATTCATATTAGAAAACATCTAATTAAACGATCTTTTCCCAAGAGGCCATTTGCCAGGAAAAGGAGGAGGAGAAAAAAAAGCAATCTCCATGCTAATATGATGATCTTTCATAAACAAAGGTGACATAATGAAAACAAATGTCTGTAGGGGTGAGAACACTGCCGCTGCATTCATATCAGAACGCTGCAAAAACTCATTTCTGAGTAAGAAAAAAAAAAACTTGTTTAGACTATTTTGGTAGATTTAAGAATCCTAGTCAAGTAAAATTTACTTACACCGTAGGCAAATATATTTGTGCTTAAAATAAGACAATTTTGACTAGATTTATGGAATATTATGCTTCTGTCTAGTGGGGCTGTGTTCGCAGCGTATCTGTTTCTCCCTCTAGAAATGTCCAGCTGAAACTCCAGCAAACCGAGGGCTACAAAACCTCCTGATCACGCTGAACATGCCGTCATGGTGGTGCATTTGCATGGAGTCGTACCACCAAATAGCGTGTGTCATGTAAAATTAGCCGCCTGCGCTCCCCGGGCCGCCTGTGCACACTGCAATCGTCTCCTCTACCACCCATGAGATGATGCACGAATGCCCCAGGAGGGTTTTTTTTTTTTTTTTTAAGATTTTATTTTATTTATTTATTTATTTTATCCCCCCCCCCCTTTGACAGCCCCGCAGGCACCCTCACTGACTGGCATCTCATTAAGAGAGCAGAGCGCCGTCGCTTGTGTGTGTTCGCCGCCAGACAGGCCACGCCACAGGCTGCATGCTAATTGCGGAGGCGTAGCAAGCTTGAGACGACCTTGTGTGCTAAAAGAGGAAGCAGACAGAGAGTGTCTTTCCCTTTTCTTTTTTTTTTTTTTCCTTGGCCGTCTGGTGGGCAGGGGGCTCTCCTCTCATCGTGACCTTGGGCAGCCGAGTTAGCCACGTCCGGCCACTAACTGGAATTAGATCATGAAGTGAAAAAATAAATAAATAAATAATGCAGCAATGTCTTATTGCAGAGTCACATGATGTAATGAGAGCTGCATCTTAGTGACATGATTCTGACATTAATTTGGTGCTTACCATACATTTATATCATATATTATAATGTCAAATTATTCACTTGTACTACTGTTTGACAACTCATTAGGTTCAAAACTTCAAGTCAAAGTCGCATCAGAAACAGGCAGCGATTCAGCATATCTTGGCACTAATATGTATATTTTTGCATTTTATGTCATTAATTCAGAAAATGTCCAAGATATAGTAGATTCTCTGATTAGGTCGACTTCGCAAAGGTCATCTAATTTCCCTTGAACATAAGAAGTAGTTTTATCAGCCTTAGATATTGATGCATGCGATGCATATAAAAAAATAAAATCATCTAGTATAGGTGGACTTCTCATGATTTGTGTTTTTCAAATACTGAGCACTGTCTGGCTTTGTCCGTAATTTCATCATAACCTCTCCAGTCAAGTAACGCAACCTTTTGTCAGCGCAATCAATCATGGCACTCACATATGGCAGGTTTTCTCAGGCAGCAATACTCCAGACTCCTCAGATTAAATTCCAATCAATGATGTAGGCTTCAGAGGAGAAGAAGAAAGTCGGTTTCCAGTGGCGTTCAGAGCTTGTTACTCTAAATTTCTCTTGTTGTGTACAGTAAACTCGAAAGTTCAAAGATGGTCATTTCAGTAGGTAGGTAAGTAATTTCAGAACACTGCAAATAAATAAATAAAATAAAGAAGGAAAAAATGGAGTTATCGCTGGAAAAGGATTTTTTAAAAATACTGCTCAATAATGCTTTAGATTGTCGTTGAGGTGACGAACTAATCACTTATGTCCGCGGTAGCTGAGGTCCCTACATCGCAACATTCACCGTAGCCTGATGTGCTCCTTCCCAGAAATGCGACTGTGTGTCGGGTCAACACAGACCACAACAAATGTGAGTGGCCCACTTGTTAGGGTTAGGGTTAGGGCTAGGGTTAGGGTTAGGGCTAGGGTTAGGGCTAGGGTTAGGGTTAGGGTTAGGGTTAGGGGTAGGGTTGGGGTTAGGGTTAGGGTTAGGGCTAGGGTTAGGGGTAGGGTTAGGGCTAGGGTTAGGGTTAGGGGTAGGGTTGGGGTTGGGGCTAGGGTTAGGGCTAGGGGTAGGGTTAGGGCTAGGGCTAGGGTTGGGGTTAGGGTTGGGGCTAGGGTTGGAGTTGGGGCTAGGGTTGGGGTTAGGGCTAGGGTTAGGGTTGGGGTTGGGGTTAGGGGTAGGGTTAGGGTTAGGGTTAGGGCTAGGGTTAGGGCTAGGGTTGGGGTTGGGGTTAGGGTTGGGGCTAGGGTTGGGGTTAGGGCTAGGGTTAGGGTTGGGGTTGGGGCTAGGGTTAGGGTTAGGGTTGGGGCTAGGGTTAGGGCTAGGGTTGGGGTTGGGGTTAGGGTTAGGGTTAGGGTTAGGGTTGGGGTTGGGGTTAGGGCTGGGGCTAGGGTTAGGGTTGGGGCTAAGGTTAGGGCTAGGGTTAGGGTTAGGGACCCACCTTCTGATTTTTTCCCACTTCATCATTTTTCAAGTCGGATACAATGGCATGTTGGTACAGTGTCAGTAGAAATGACTGTTGCTCAACATTTTGATGGTTTAGTTACAGTGGAACACAAATAACAGCACACAAGTACAAACTATACTGTATTTCACTGGTAAAGGTCACAAACAGCATTCACAGTCACTCACTGTGGGAAGAAAAAGCTTTTCAGCCGTTGAGTACTTGAATTTTGGTTGAATTTTATTTAGCCAGCACATAAGGAAAACAATGTGTGCAGTGTTTTGTGCGTGAGAGAGATCCGACTGTTTTAGAGCCATTATTAGTTCCTTCCTGACACTCATTGATAAAGAGGCGCTGCCATCAGCCAAACCAGCCATCTCCTTCAGTCCTCATTATAACGTCGTCATATTAAAAAATCATTTCGGGCCTTTGCTGATGATCATTTTATTGCCTTCATGAAAATGTTCTCACTTTGGAGCTAACGGGACAGAGAAAAACTTTCAGTGAGGAAAATAATATAGAAAGAGCATAGCAGAGTAGATAACAGGGATTTGTTGTGCACTCGAGATGCCCGTTTACATTTTTACACCTTTAGTAATTTCATTTACCAATCAAACTATACCTTAATGCATACAAAGATGGTAAAAAGTGAACACATAGTATTTTGCGGGGTCTGCACACTTCAAACCCCCAGATGAATATGACATTTCTAATACTGAAGCGTTACTTCAAACAAGGAAATGTCCAGAAAAACGGTTCAATCGAGTGTAAAGTCAGTCGAGTCACCTGATACGCAATAGATCCAATATGGGCACCAAGTCACAAAAATGACCAAAAGATTTTAACATACCCTTGGCATTATATCAATACATTCTAAGGATACTTAGAGAATACTGAAATGGATCAGTTGTGGATCATCCTGCATATGTGTTATGACGAGACGACAGAACTACCTCTTAAAATTTGTCCCACAGAGGCGCGTGGAAATTAACACGCCAGAAGAATAAATCCAGAGTCAATTATCACGGCCGCCACATCCATTCACCACACCAACCATATATGTTAAGGTTACCAAGGTGACAAGCCTGAAGGATATTTTACATGCACCTCATGTCACCTAATTTTATAAAGCAAATACAGGTTGTGATAAGAGCTTGCACAAATGACCTCCGCTGTCACTTCTTGGTGGAGAGCAGCATCATTTATGAACATCAGCTACTCAGGGGCATTTTCTGACCTGAGCAACAAAACCATAAATACTTTTTTTTTTTAATGCCACATTTATTTAGTCTCTTATCTATCTTTATTGCACACCCACATATCATTTCATTCTTGCTTTAATACTTGGTTCTTTCCCTATAAGAAGATATCTTACAAAGTCGTAGACTGAAATATCTGATGGTGTTAACAACACCTTTCAGCTCCCCAGCTCAGTCCGACTATGCAGGGTGTCTGGAGCTAATCTTCCACTCGCTTACAAAATGCTTTCACAAGCACTTTTTATTGTAGAGACATGTGAAATGGAAAAAGCAATCCTGTGATACCCCTGCAGAGGGAAAACGGCAGCAGTTGGGACTGAGGACTATTAGCTGGAGTACAAAGGTCACTAACAAGAGAATTTCACACAAACACTTTTTAACAATAGCCTAATGAAAGTCTTGGTCTCTTAATGACTTCGGGACCTGTAGTTGCTATATGTTGTGTGTAAAGCTCAGTGAAGCTTGCTTTCTGTAGCAAGTTCTCAAATGGAAGTCCTTGTGACGGAAATTTTGAAAACGCGGTGAAGGACTGGGTTTAAATGGACTCGGTCTCACAGCTATTCGTCTTCATGAACGTTTTACTTGCACTAGCACCTCTGATCCTCTTGTTTCCAGTCGTATTACCAGCTCTTTTATTTCCACTTTGCATCTCTGTTTCTCCGAAAATGAAAAGCCAAGCAGCAGTCAGAATGCATACTTTACTATAAATTATACTATGAAGGTTCAGAAGAAAGTGAGTTGGAGTACGGACAGCTCTGCTGCACATCAGTCCGAGGTTCAAATTTAATACTGTGACATATATCTCACACTGGGGAGTGCTGACGAAATGATTTACATCTATCTTATCAAAAGACATCTGGCACCTTTTTCAGTGTCGCAACATTGCATGATCAGTTCGCGATGAGCAAATATATTTGTAATGTAAAGCAAAAAAAAAATACCCCTTTTCCCGGAGCTATGTGTTTTGTTTATTAAATATTTTAATTGCAAATACAAACTCGAGTTCACCGCAATTTATTAATGCGGGAAAGCATGAATTATGAGGGGAAATTAAACTAAATTCATTCACAGAGAAACGGCAGACGAAACACACTTAGAGCACACAAGCACACAGTTCATTAGTGTCCCGGCAGAATATACTGTACACATAAGTACTTGATTGGCCTCAAGGGATTTCATGTCTGTGCTTTAATTCCACGTGGCAAGTAAGCATATCCAGTTACGAGCCATTACAAGAATTTAATGCCAGGCTGTTTGTTGGGAAAATACATCCCTGCTTTGTAGGGTTTAATTGCGATAAAACAATTTCTACTGTTTGGGTCGTGGCCTCAGTTTGTACTCACTCGGAAATATTCACTTGAAAATATTCCACTCTGCTTTTGTTCATGGGCTGACTCAGGATCTTCAGCTGGCTCACACTCTAGCCCGCCAGGCGGAGTTGCTTGTGGCTCGAGTTTTTGGTTCAAATATAAACAGAGGACGCCAAAGCGACAATAAGGCATTACTCAACCCATAATCTACCATGTTCTTGGGAGTAAAAAATTTTTATTGTGAGAGATGATAAAAATGATGTAGTAGTGTGAGAAATACAAGAAAATCTCTTGTCAGAATTATTGGTGTTCATTGAAATATAAGTTCGGGATTTAGCAAATCTAAAGAAATCACTGTATGTAGCAAATACTACTTCTGACCACATGGGGAGCATATCAAAAAAAGATCCTCGTCACTGGTGTAAGACACAACAAAGTGCACTTCTTCTCGATCAAAGTATTACAAGAGATGCCGGACCATCCCCATTCATTAGCAGTCAGTGGAGCAGATCTATATGCTTACTATATAATATAATATAATAAAAATTATATTTTTCAAATTTTAAAATATTAATCATTCTTTCACAAGAGAAAGTTTTCATAAAGTGAAAGGTTTTGGCCGTCCAAGCTACTAAATTTACCCCTCTTGTGATAGATGTGATAAAATCCAGAGTCATAGTTGGTAAAACTGTCTCTAAAACCATAAAAACGTTTTTTTTTGTTTTTTTTTTAAAGATGGGTAGTTTCTGGCTACAGTTAAAGCATGTTGTTGGGTTTCATATGGACTGATAAAATAAGCAGAGGGAGGAGTGATGCTTATTTGTGATATCCTCATTTGATATTCTCACCAGTTGGGCATGCCTCAGTTTTGAGGTGTAATATAGGCCTGCCAAATCAGCGGTAGCTCCATTACTCATCCCCCTCTGTGCTGTCTCCTGGCTTGTGCTCCGGCGCTAATGCAGATTACAGGGATATATGAGGGCTATTTTGTTCGCTGCAGGGTGGAAACGATCGCAGGCAACCCCATCCCTCTCTGATGCACGACTCTACATCTGTTCCCCCAACTAAAGCGTATCTGGATATCCATCAGAGCCAAGCCCTTATCTAATCTGAGGCTGCTACATCTATTGCACATCAATTATAGATGTGTGTAAAGAAATGGGTCACTCTATCAAGCCATGCTCTCTATCCTCTGAGACATTGTTTAGCTAAGTGATTAGTGGCTTAACTTTAGATACACTTGGTGCATTTTTGTAAGAGTTAAATGGTCCATTTATGATACATGAGTATGGCTGCATGAAGGCCTCCAATGAAGGAGAATAATGAGCAACTAATAATGGTTTTGGGATAATGATAATGTAGCTCAAACTTTCTTTAAGCATACAGAAAAAAGTTTAGTGAAGGGGATTTATAATAAATATCCCAATTTTTCGTGCTCTTTTAGACCCTTAAGAGGCTTTTATTTGTGGTATTTGTGCAGGTGGAAATCCTCGTGGGTGTGAAGTGCATGCATCATGATCAATACACCCATTTTCTCTCCTCTAGCTCTAAGACAACCCAAGGTGACGAATACGCCGAGCTGCATTCTTTGTAAAATTACTTGAAACTTAAATTCATTTCCACCTTGCTCCCTGACAGAGAACACAGACATATTATTCAAATTTCTGTCTGTTCAGTGAGCAGGACACGTCCGCAACCTGCACGTTTAATCTCTATGCAAGTCTCTCCTCATATGTTGGGTAAATAGACCATTCATCATATTATTGGGCTTTTACAGCTTGACTGTTTGAGTGATCTGTCTCTCAAACAGCCCCTCTCGCCGGCAACCCAATCAATCATTTTTCAATGAAGATGTCAACGCTCATTGTGCGGAGTGTTATCCTAAACAATTTCTGGAGCCTTTTAGATGATAAATTAAAAGCAAAACTTTTTTTTTTCTTTAGGTGGTCATTAGGATGGTCGATCTTCTCCCAAAATGAATTTAACTCTTGAATGTTCCTCATGTAGCGCACGGTTTTAACACCCTATTGTCAACGATTTTTAACTCAGTGCAGGTGCTGAAATATCTGCGTGTGCTTGCCATTAACTTTTCATTAGGCACAGTAAACTGCACAAGTCATCAACAAGTAGTTGCTCCTCAACATAATTGGTTTGTGGTTAATGTCTGTTTCAAAGCGGTAAGTGTTGGTAAAATCACAGCGTGAGCTCCGTAACACTTCAGACTTTGTCTGCAGAAGCACTTTTTAAAGACCGACAGCTTTTTGAGACTGGCAGTTGAAACTGCGCACCCCAGTCTTCGAGGGCGTGCGTTGTTATTCAAGATACCTACTGTATAATGATCCCTAATTCAATAATGGAGCAGGGAGATTGTCTCGTTAAATAACCTGCCGCCGTGCCATCGTAAGGATTTCACTTTTGGAGTAGAGTTCTCACATTTCCTCTTTCTTCTCTCCTGTTTTTTGTTTGTTTGTTTTCTGACAGTGTCCGCCAGGAGTTGATGGAGAGACCTGCAACGGCCGCTGCTGCAGTAATGACGACCATGTTCACCAAACACAAAGTACAAACAAAAGACACAGGGAGCAACTGACCAGCCCAACCCATGCTCCATCACACTTTATTCATTTCATTAAACTAACTATAACTCTGACTGATTCAGTTACTCTTGTCAGAGATAAAAATTTGATTAGTTTGAATCTTGTTTTTCATACCAAGTACAGTCAAATTACTAACTAAACCATCTTCATAACACTTTAAAATAAGATTTGGGGTATTTTTACTAGTAACCAGGTAAAAAAAAAAAAAAAACTGATTATATTTGATTAAGAAACTATAGGCTTGCAACAAAGAAAAAGGGAAATGCCTTATAATTGACAAATTTTTACAAATGATTTAGATTGAAGAAGATCATTACAAAACACACTTTTCAACTTGGTTCTGCTTAATCTTGGGTATCACATAATGATAATGAAACCCTCAGGACTGTTGGGTACGTTGGATAAAGAATAGCTTCATCAGCATACGCTGATGGTAAACAATCAGCCAAAACAAGAAAATGAGGTGCACTTTAGTTGCAGCTTTTATGTATGAAAAAGAAAGAGAAATGGCAACAGAGGAGACCATGGTGCCAGTCATGGCCGTCATTCCTTGTTGCATTTTAAAGCCACTCTGTGTAGGAATACCACTTCTGACCAGATAGGGGCAGATATTTGGACAGTTTTAGCTCATAATCTTCAGTTACCTAGGAGCTCATTTGCACCGTTTTTTGTCCTTTAGTATAGAAAGGTGCTTTGGGAGTGACAAGGATGGATAGGATCAGGAATGAGTACATCAGAGGGATGGCACATCAGAGGGATGGATATAAAGTTAGAGAGCCCAGACTGAGACGGTTTACAGAGGAGGGATAGTGACTTTATTGGGAAAAAGCATGCTGAGGTGGGAACTGCCAGGCAGGAGGCCTGGAGGAAGACCAAAGGGGAGATATATGGATGTACTGATGGAAGACGTGAGGTTGGTTGGTGTGAGAGAAGAAGATGCAGAGGATAAGGGTGGATGGAGATGGATGACTTGCTGTGGTGACCCCCCGAAGGGAGCAGCTGAAAGGAAAAGAAGAGAAGGTGCACAAAAATGTAGCATACAGTATCTTACTTCAAATGTCAAAAGCTTTGTCTTGTTGTGGTGAAGGTTTGAGTTGTTCAGTACCGACTGATGCACCATATTCTTTACAGATTTGTTTATTACAAAGAAGGTGTGAAGTGAAAGAATAAAGCAGTTTGCAGTAGAAGTATGTTCAGTTAAAAAAAAACAAAGTCAAAGCAAAAAAACATGTTTATGACACGGACTTCACCTGACTTATTAACTTTCTATCTCTATTATTTCCTATAGTTTTTTTGCTTTAAAAAAAAAAATTGGTCATATGTTCTGTACATAGTGTTAGCTTTCATGGAAACCTCATCCAGACAGTGACCTCTAATTTGAACCGCGTCATTAGCGGTCTTTAAATGTTCGTGTAATCACATACATTATAGATGTTATTATCAGCTGCAGCCTTTACGGTTTCTAAAGAAAGCCTCATTCTTTGTGTAGTCTGATTAGTGCGATCAAATCTGTTAGTACATCGCCCGTTCTTCATCTCATGCGCTCATTCGTCTGTGCGTCACCCCTTCTCCACCTCCCCACCCTCAGTGCACCTACATTGCATTATTAAACTTGAATGAGATCATTAGCATACAAGGCAGGAAACTTACCGCAGTGGAGTCATACATATTTATCTGGACGTGCCTGACTTGTGTGTGCACACTTGTACAGTAACCCCTTTGGCATGCAAGCGTGACTGGCTTCCTAGTGCAGGGGAGCACTGAACACAGACTACCAGGTGCACTTTAACATGAGCGTGTCTGGTTTTTAAGAAGTAGATGTTTATCTGTGAAGCATCTAAGGAAACGCAGGCTTTCGTTTCGACTGCGCCACTGCCTGCAGAATCGTGTGTATTTGGAAACGGAGCAGATGGAGTTTGGTTAGGTTCATCAGAGCAAGTTGCTTCCAGCATGTCAAATATAACTTACACTCAGAGGAATTTCCTGGATCTAGTAATGTGTGCCGTACATATTCATCCGCTACACACAGACTCACATTCTCGAACACACGGAGAGGCGAACGGGGAGCATGACTGACTCCTCTTCTCGCTCCTTTCCTCATTTGCTTCCCCTCTCCTCAGCTTTCCTCCCCGTTTCCCGAAGATCAGTTTCTACTTTTCCTTCCCTTCCAGCTGCGAAACAGTTCCCTCCTTTTATGGCTATCAGCATTCTATCCTCCTTCCCACTTTTCCTTTCCTCCTGTGAGATTGCTGTTGTGTCTTATGGCTTTTTATTCCTACGTGATGGTAGATGGGTTCATGTAGGAGTAGAAGCCACTAAACACGCGGTGAGCGCTCGACACGCTGGCCAACACATGCAGAGAGCTTCCTGTGGATATGACAGCTGCCATGCTCACATCAGTGGCCTACCCATTAAACCCCATCTAGATGCAGTATAGACACGGTACAGAGATCATATGATCACTGAGGAGAGGTGCGATCTCAGAAAAAGGGTTGTTTTTTTTTAAATTGAAAGTGTAATTTGATATTGTGCTTATGGCAGAAAGGACGGTAAGCTGACAAATCAAGTTGACGAAATCGCCAGATGTGAACAGACCTACTTTTCACACCAGCATGCCGCTTGCATGTGCCCTGAATTTCAGACTTATTCCTTCATTTCTCTGCCCTGGGGTGGTTGTTAAAAAAAAAAAAAAAAAAAAAAGAAGAAGAAGAAGAAAAAAGAAAACTGAACAGGAAACTTTTCTCAAAATAGAAAGAGAGGATGCTGCCATAGAAACCAAATGGCTCGCACAGGTAGGTCATCAAGCCTGTTCCCACATTTATTCTTGTGCTATTTATTAACACAGTGATGTTTAAGAGTAGTAGTTACTTGGAAGAATAGTTATGCTTCTAAAAGTGCTTTTCTGAACTTTAGTAATGCTCAAACTTTCTGTAAGTGCTTTTCTGAGCTTAAAGAAAGTTTGTGTATTACTAAAGCTTCCTTTTTTAGAATGCTGCCTATCTATCAGGGAAAATGGTCTTTGAACCCATCGAGCTTTTGGTTGAACAAACCAGAGTGGGTGCAGACTATTATCTTATAGGTCTGAGATGCTGGGAAATACCAACAAAAGTCATCCAGATTTTAAAAATAAAAAAAAAAAACAAAAAACGATTACACACCGCTCCTCCTCTTTATAACCACCTAAACAAACATGTTATTTGCAAGACTGTAGGGTTAAAGTCATGCAGCGACATGTAAACTGCGTCTATGCATCTACGAAGTGAAATGAGCCAGAAAACCATAGTCACTAAAAACATTTTGAGAACCGATGCAGATATTACGCATGACTGTAAGATCATGGATCAAACTCTGTACATATCTGCTGTCCACATTTTCACCACAGGAACATTCGCTGGTCCTTTGTGCCTCCAAAGCAAAGCCTAGGTGCTACATAAAGTACCTGCACATTGTATGAAGTTCTGCCAATGATTTAACCCCAGAACAGTCCTGATCCTGGTCCTTTCAGGGTTGTGTTTGCAGTTCTGAGCATTCCTAATTCATCAAACACTCAGTGAACCGCATCTCCATGCTTCCGGTTCACATGTCATCCCCAGTCTGTATTTTAACCTGCAAAACTGACTTAATTTAAGGTGTACTCGGCGAAACGTTATTGCCTTTCACATTCACACTCCTGCACTCGTGCTTGCTTTAATGACTGAGGGTGAAACACAGTGCAATGTGAGCTCTGGAGGTACACCACACTTAAAAATTAATCAGCTAAAAGAGCAAATAAAAAAGGCAAAAACAGGAGAAATTATTATATTTTCTCACATCCAAGTCACAAAATACATTTTAATACAACCCTGAAGCAATGTTCCTCATTGCATGTTAGTTGTACAGCTTCATTTCTTATTTCATATATATATATATATATATATATATATATATATATATATATGAATTATTTAAAAAATTCTTTAGCCTTTTTTTATCCACAAACCTATATTCAACAACTGTCTTTTTTTTACATCTCATTTTTTTAAAGATATATGAATTAATTATTCTGTGGCTTGTTCAAAACATTTTCTGATTAAATTATTCCATCCCTCAGAAAGCTCAGAAACTGTAACTCGGCTGGATGCGAACCTTTCCGTTTCCCACCTAAATTGTGTTCAAACTTTGCCCACACAATAATGGAATTTATACCAGCGGAAACTTCACTTCTGAGCTGAACTCTGGTGTCAACTAATTAAGCAAGAAATTCAAAACACTCTGTTGGTGGGTCCATTTGGGTGCTGTGGGGTTTTGGGTTTAAATGTCAACTTAGTGCTTGTGTTTGCTGTGAAATAAGCTGCTGGCCCTCGTGCCTGAACAGAATCTAAATAAAGCTTAAACAGGCTGAAACCGAAGACTGAATTATTAATCCCTTGATATTACAAGAATCTGACACATGTTTGCAATTGTGGGACATCACTTCAGCACTGATATGAGATGGATAATAATTCAAGATGAAATTGGAATAGATGAGATCTGCTGGAGTTTAATGATTTATTCAAGGCTGTAAGCTGTTATGATCTAATATTCAGTGGGAGAGTTGGGAAGTTTCTTTTGCTTGCATTATCAGTTTAATTTATTTTTCAGGTTCCCACTCCTACATAAGATTTTTTTTTTTTTTATTGAGTCATGAGGTGGTCTGAGAGAATAGTCAAACAGGAGGCTGAGGAAGGATTCGATTTTACATCTGCAGGGGTCCATGGGAACCCAAATGTGGGAATCAGCCGTGATGGCATCTGTGGGAAAGAGGCTGCATTATTTAAAACAGCAGCGGCATGCGAAGGTGGAAGTTGAGCTGGAATAGATTGCTGCTCTCCTCCATCACCCCCGGGGTTGTGTTCCACCGTTATGATGCGACTGTGCTGTAAAACTGACATCCCAAAATGTCAAAATGATCTATGAAATAGGGCAGTTCAGCTTAATTTTCATTTTGACAGCTGTGCATTCTTTTTCTTTTCTCTCATATTATGGTTTTCATGACTCAAAGTTATGATTTAACCAAACAAGGTCACACAATCCTCATTTTTGGGTGAAAACATGAAAATCATCAACATTGGCATGAAGGGATTTTGCTCTGACAGTTGCAATAATGTAGTGTGTTTGTGTACAGTGGGTCTAATGTATGAGTGTTGTTCTACTTCATCTACACCCTCCTCAGGCTA
The DNA here is from genome assembly GCA_014839995.1 of Xenentodon cancila. Taxonomy (NCBI): domain Eukaryota; kingdom Metazoa; phylum Chordata; class Actinopteri; order Beloniformes; family Belonidae; genus Xenentodon; species Xenentodon cancila. The sequence continues at coordinate 10,507,632 of CM026219.1, read as the reverse complement.
CACTTTGATTTCCCCGTAATAAATAATGCTCTTTTGTCTTCTGTGCTTTATACTTTCCCAACTGTAATCTCACTGCTGCTCAATAAATTATGGATCTCTCTAGTTCAACCTGCTGCATATCTCTTGTTTCATTTGTCTGTCAGTTTATTTATTAATTTATTTATTTTGTTACATTTGGCTGTTGTTTTCTAAAATAGCACACGCACGCATCCCCCGAAATCTATGCACAAACACACATCAGATGATTGATTTTTCTCGGTAAGAGTACTTTCTTCTGAGGTAAGCAGTTTAACACAAATCTCACTGGGGAAAGAGAAAAGTCAGTGCAAGGTTGACACCTGGTTTATGTGCATAACACGTGAGCAGCAGGAATACAGCAATAGAGACAAAGAATATTAATAATAGAACATTTAGCTGCATATATGCTGTAGTAGGGGGTTGATTAAACATGCACAAGGCTAAAACACCAAGAAAAGACTAAATAAGGGCAGTTAACTCTGCGTCTCAGTGTCAAAGCAGTAATTTCATACCCTTTCTTCAAAGTGTTACACATTTCCTGAGGTATTAAAACTTTTGTGAAACGAGTCAGTCAAAATAAGTTAGAAATACACAACAAAAGCTCACTTTTGACCATGTCTTTCCAGCTCTGTTCGGTCGGTTTCAAACAGCAGAACAACCCTTTCCACCCCATCCTGATCTTCCACAGGGTGGTGTTGTTTTAAAATTGGTCTTACAGTTTTACACCCTCCTGATTTACAACACTAAATTACTAATAAATATAAATAACTCTTCTACATCCATCCTGTTACAGTCCCTTCAAATCTGAACGACTCAACTAATTACGTATTTTCAGATTCCAGGTAATACGTAGAGCCAGTATTATAGGCTGATATGCTGATTTAACCACGTCTGCATGTAACCGCCAATAATTACAAATTAAAAAAAAAAAACATAATGTGTTGATGTTGCATTGTTTGTTCACTAGAGGGCACTGTGCAACTACCAATTTGCAGCAAATTTTAGAATTCAACAAATTTTACACGAATAGCGCGTTTTCGTTGTTTTGTTGTTCAAAAAGGTATTTGTTGTGAAAACAAATTTATTTTCAAACTGCATTGTTATGCCTCTGTGACTCATAAATAATACACAGAAATGGAAATCTATTTATGTTTCGCAATTCTAGAAGGAAACAATTCATCGCCCGATATATCGGAACATCAACCAATTATTAGTATCAGTACTGGTCTAAAAAAATCCTCCGTCGCTAGAGGCTATGAAAACAGTGTTGTATTGCATCGTATTTTTTAGATTTGGTAGTCCTTCAAATATCCAAATATTTGCTCTTAACCACAAAAAGGTTTTTTCACAATAGGTTCCCTTAAAAGATACTCCAAGTCACAAAAGTGCTATATGGAAAAACATAAATGCGTTAGCAAAATGATTTATGTAAGGCGAGCTGAAAGATTGTTGAAGTTAAACTAGTGCAGATGATTCATTGGCTTTCTCTTCTCGGAGATTTTGGGCTCGCCTACACACATCAGCTGCCTGCTGTCTGGGGGAATCGCCTCAGCCATCTTTTTCTGATGAAATCAGAGGAAATCCACAAGCTGCCCAAGGCAGACCACACACCCTACTTTTATTCTCTCTCTCTGGCTCTCCTTTCACATCTTTCCTATTCAATAATCTTCAGCGATAGGCTTCTCCTTTGAGTGCAGGCACACTCTCATTCCAATTAGTGAAAGGCAAAGAGCCCCCTTGTTTGTCTAAACCACACGCAGTAATTAGATAATCCCTGAAATTTGGGAAACTGCACAAAAGGGAATCTGTAATTAAAACACAAAGTCTTCCGAATGTTGACACAGATGAGTCCTGCAAAGTATAGATATGGAGGATGAGTCAACATTATTAGGCAGGCTTCTACAACGCCACAGATTTATACACAAGGACAAAATATGGCATTTTGTCCTAAAGTTTGGCCTCAGGAAGAAAATGGATGAAAAATCCATTACGAGATTAATAAACCTTTGCACAGTGAATTTGTTTAACTGACTTTAAATCCACATTCAACACGTCTCTCTGTGTTTACTGACAGCTCCGATCACGGGCTGAATGGATTTAAAAAGTGCAAAAAGTGAGGGAGACTGAAAGTTTTAGACATTTTTCACAGGTTACAAACATTGTGACATCATTGTGAGCGTTTATTTCAAAAGAACACAGAAAAAATGTGACAGCTACTTCTAAAAGAAAAATAATAATATTAATTGTAGGAGAAAGCAATTTTCTAAGTAAAAAGACTTACGAGATCATGATGATTAATGTCTTGAATTGATATCGGCAAGACTGCCACACAAAAAAAGTCACTTACGAATATCTTCTGGGACTAGAAAGGAAAAGTAAATCTCTCTGGAACCGTGAGGATATTTCTTTGTCTTGTGAAGATTTTAATGCTGTTGTGCTATATGGTTAAATGTTTCCTTTGTTTTAAGATGAATGACAAACAGCAGCAAAAAAAAGACTGATGAACTATGATTAAAGCATGTTTTATATTATGTCGATGTGAAATGCTTAAATGTTGACAGGAACATATTTTTTCAAGGTATTTGTACATAAACTAAACCAACCCAAGGATTTCACATTGTTTGAGCTTTCATTAGCTTCATCAAAAGTTGTCATAAATTAGACATACACATCAACGTTTTTACAGAGAAACTTAAGAAACTGTCATTGTCTACAATGAACAAAAGCTCAGACACTATAAACAGACCTGGTCTGTTTCCTCTGTTTCCAACTTTGTACCGACGTAGGCAGAAGAAATGCCTCTGCGTGCCATTGGATCCCCGTATCTAGTGTTGTGGTTGGTCCTTGGAGATGTGGGTGTACTCTTGATTCATGCCCTTTTTTAAGCAGCCCATACAGCAAAGGAAAACGTCTCTTTTATAAACAGTAAAATTAACTATTTATAAAAGCTTATTCTATTTAGTCTACTCAGATGGGCCAGTGGTATTTTCACATTGTCCTAACCCCAGTAATCCATTTAATTTGATTTTGATTTCTACCCCTGTAAACAGTTAATTACACATGGAAACCCGAATATTTATCCGTGTCTGTCTGCCTGGTCTGCTGAGCCCAGCACAGACATCTTATTAACATCATTTTCAAGGTCCCGCAATATAAATAAAAGGGACCGACCCACTATAGTTGACATCTTCATCTGATGTTTTACCGGAACCTTTAGACAAGGAGGCAACACCTTCTTTACTGTCGGGAATCCTCTGCAACGCGGGTGGAGGAGGGTTAAGATGTGGGCGCCGGACTAATGTTAACAGAGTAGCATCGCCAGCATTTGCTTAGCTGCTGTTTGATGAAGGCTTGCAAGGACGTTGGCAATTATGAAAGGACATTTTTTTGGTTTTGTTCACTTTGCTTCATCTTACCTGTTCATTTCACATTCTGCCATTTGATGCAACAGGTGGGTGTGGTTTGGGTGTGTCACTGGGATTGAGTGATTGCTGATGAAAGGCACCTGGATCCACTTGGGAAATGGGTGTATAAGTGGTGTTGGTTTGGTTTCTGTTGACTGCAAGATTAAATACAACAAAATGCAAATCCAATTACAAATTAATTCCGTTCAATAACTATGCAAGAGGAAATGTACTTTCAAGTTAAGAGTAATAAATATCCTTAACAAAGAGAACTAAAGCAATGATTTTTTTATGTTGCACAAGGCGCGTCAGACAGATCCCTACCTTCCCTTCAGTTGGCTGTTTGGGAGCCAAATGTGACCCTTACAAGGGGATTGAGAGGTGGGCATTCCCAATGCTGCATGAAAGAAATATATGGGTATAGTCTGTATACCTGTGAATACCCTACATTACAACATTGGTTGTACCACTGGCATGTGAAGCAGAACCAGACCCATTTCACTCCAGAGATTCTTTTGCAAAGGGAATGGGTTATGGTTCACCAGGCTAACTGGTCTTCTCTGTGGACGGAGTGCCGTTAAAGTTTGGGAAGGCGATACAGAACTTGTAAGAGTCAGTGAGGTTTTCAAAGGCAAATTCAAAAGTACAAATCCTGTACTTCCCACCTGCCTCCAAAACCAAACATCCAAAGCACAGGAACGAGAAATGCCTGTTCACTGAAAAAAAAAAAGAGTTTGACAAACAGATTCAGATTCAGAACAAAATCACCCATCTTTCAGTCCAATCCAAGACACCAGGGGAAACGATTTCACTGTCCCCTAAGGACGTTACAATGACTGAAAGCACTCTTTGGTTTCTGCCTACAAAGAAAATATAAAAACACGAATCAAATATGCACCACCAACAGGTTAAAGAAGCCAGAACTAAGTTATGTTAAGCTGCTCAACTGAAAAACTGAGCCTGCATGGAGACAAAAGCTTAGACGAGCGATAAGATGCAAAGCCAGATGTGGAATCCCGACATTCATCATACTAACCCTGGGTTCAGCAACCATTTAAATCATTTTTCCCAGTTTATGTATTTGTTGGGTTCATATTTTTTTCCTAAGATTTTTTTTTAATATCCCAGTATTTCCCCTCAGGCCTTTCTTCCAGATCTTATTAAGAAAAGTGCAGTGAGATATAAAGAAGCACCCTTAACTGCACAATGTGGCACCAGTACCAGATAACCTATTGCACACCATCTTTGTCACAGACAAACTTTATCAGGTAAATCAAACACTTTCTAAAGCCTGTTGGCTTTTATATTGGACAAAAGCTGTCAGTGACTTTCTGCTTTTCTTTCCAATTACGACACGGAGACACGGAATCTCCTTCATCACCGATCCAAAGGTGGCAAGCAAAGCATTCCAGCAAATCAGTTAATTCTTGTGGAGCCATTTCACTCAGAATCAGCCTTATGTTGGAGGTAAAAATTCAGGGGTGCATCACCTGTGGACCCTGGATATTTGTGCATAATCCGATACGTTTCATGAAACTATAGCTGTGTAGACATGTCAGGTTGGCAGTGGATTAGTCACTTTGATTAATATGTGTTCACAGCTGTTATTTTAATTTATGTATCATCCAAAGAGTTGCTACATTACCACGGCTTTAAAAAAAAAAAAAAAAGAGGAAAAAACTGAAATCAGAAGTCTCTGTCTTGCAGCCTCTGAATGATAAAGGATTAGTAGCTTTCATGGATCCATGTGGCATTCTGGAAATGGTCTTCTCGCAGCGTGACCCGTGGACATCTGATTGTGACAACAGCATGCTGAGGTCCACAGTTTTTTTAATTTATTTATTTTTTACAGCATCGCCCCGAAAACCATCACGAGACGGTTCCTGTTGGAGTCCACTTAATGAGAGTGTAGCGTCAGCATTCTGGCTGCAATTTTAGCATTTAGGGCTCTTTAATGATATGATAATGGCTTGGCTGTATTACCTCTCAGCTGCCCAAACAACATTAAATACCCTGCGGCTGATGAATCCTGCATCCACAAAAACATCCAATTAGAGGGATAATGTTTGAATCGAGATCTGCCAACAACTTCCCAGCAAAATACACAAGCGCTGAAAGAAACGATACAAGATATTCTCCACAAAACACGGCTAGTGGAGATAATTAGTGATGCTTTAAAAATCTATTTACGTCTGGTTCACAATGATTATGTATTATATTATAGATGTAAGAATACTATTCCAGCCTTGAATGACTACAGAACAGTTTGTTCGTTTGCTCAAGGGTACAATGGCAAAAAACGCACAGCTGTTCATGAACACCTGGTCAGCGTGACGCGGGTCAAACCTGCGACCTCCCAGTTGCACAACGCTCTGTCTAGTCAGTGCAGCTGCTATGTCTGCATCAAAGTCAGGGACAAAACACCTCCTTTAAGTTTCACTTACTGTCCTTTTTGCTTTTCTTCTTCTACGCATGGTTATGTTTTAAAATGAAGAGAGCAGAAGCGGGAAGGTACCTAATTGGCTCTAGTGGTGTCTTGGGTAAAGCAGATGTCTTGCACATTTCCTGCTGTGCTGTCCCGCCGGAAATGTAAAAGAAACAACGTGGATGAGCAGACACTTCCACTGAGGTATTAGATACAACTCAATATCAGCATCTGAGCGTAAATGCATCTCTGGTTCCACTTGCTTTGTGCTTTCTCATGCTTGCAGTGTCTTTTAGTTGAATAGGCACAAAAAGACGCTGTTCAAAGACATCAGTTCCTGCAGATAACGAACCAGATTTTATAGAAGTCATTTTAGAAACAGCGGAAAGAGATCTTCTCTGATCAGTTTGTGTTATGAATATGTTGAAATAGCTTTAAGGCTGACTGATTTGAGAAATACCAGACAGCGTTGGCAACCCTGCCTTGACCAAAAGAAATGTTGAAAAGTTTTGCATTCAAAAGTCCCAGCCTAAAAGCTGTTATGAAGAATAATGAGAAAGCATCAGAAAGAGCATCCCTGTATCATTAGTGGCTCACAATCCTGCCGTGATGCCAGAAGCAGGAATGTAGAGAGATGCTGCAGCTCCAAGTGGACAACGTTAATTTAACAGAATGCAGGTGAATTAATGACAGTTATTAAAGACTTATTAATGCATTTTGCTTTCACCCTGAACAGCATCACATTGCATCAAGTTTTTTGTGTTTTTCTGACTCATGCTCAGAGAGATGGCAGCCATGCTCCTAACATTTATAGTTAATTAAAAATAAAGGTTAAAAAGATCTGATTTGGACTTGTCACCACGTTAGCACAGTTTATTAAGGCAGCATTCTGCATTTCTGCAGCAGTGCTCTTCTATGTTTAGTTAATTTAAAATTTAACTGGAGCCAGAAAGCAAATAAGTATATATTATTCAGTTTAACGTAATCTCTGTTTTTAGACAGCAATTATACTAGAACCAAATGTTTGTTCACAGTTTATCCACTGATAAACTATGAATCAACTTCATTTTTGAAACTACAGACTATATTACTTATATAATATAGTCTAATTCTCACCCATTTTTTTATGATTTTAGATCAAAGACATATAACTGCCATCCTCTTTTTGACCAAATTTGTGATGAATGAGTTTCCCACCACTTCCACTAAGTCAACAAGATGAAAGGGAAACGTGTCCACACTTTTTTTCGGTACATCATCAAGGTACTTGCGGTGTTCAGCAAATAGTGATTGCAAGGACACAGTGTGCAACTAACCAATCTACTTCAAATACTGTATCCCATAATGAAATGCACCAGCACAGCAGAAGCAGGTCATGTGACTGCTGTGAGCAGCTTCCACTGCAGTGGCACATTACCGGTGAAAAAAAAAAAAAATCTTGTCTGACCAAACACAAGGTGACTGTAGGAAGAAAAACTCCCTTTTAACAGGAAGAAACCTTTGGCAGAACAAGACTCAGGGTGAGTGGACATCTGCCCTGACTGGTTGGGGTCTGAGGGGACAGGAAAGAGGAGAGAACAAATATGACATATAGGATATGAACAAGAGAAAAGAGAAAAACACCTGCTGGGAAGGACAAAGTCGGGTTTTTAGAGACATGCCTCATATTAATGACCTCCACCAGACCCGTATGCAGCACATACTGTCTACTGCATTGTATGTGCATTTTGTGGTTTCGAGAACAGCCTGTGATTGAGACTGAGCCGACTCAAAGGGACGACGGACGGTTCAGAAATGTATGACTTTCTTGTCCATAACTTCTTTTTGTCACTTATGGAAAATACCAAGATTTGAACTTACAACATCTTATAATAAAAAACTGCATGATTATGGCGTCCACACTCTAAAAAAATCTTTCTTGATGATAAAAAAATCTTTCTGAGATGAAAAAAAAGTTTGTCCACCTAACTCTCAATGATATAGAAGCAGTTGCTCCTTTCGGACTGATCCTCAGTCTTCTATGATTCTATGTATAAACATGACAAAGACTTGACCGTGATAATATCAATATCGGCATCAAAAAGCATCAACTTCCTCTCAAGAACCAGCCTTCTGAATCTAAATACTCAACACTCACAAAGCTTTTTTCCTTCCCCAGCATTACCGTTGTATCCAGCACAATTCATATGTCAAATATTCCCAACAACTCCCAACACTCCCAACACTCCCAACAACTCCCAACACAAATGCTCTCATGTCAGAACATGATTGCTGCCGACGTAGCAGCTCGCAGGGCGATGGTGGATATTAATGTGCAACATCTGAAATCAAATTCTTGAGGGGGGAATTAATTTTCCAGGAGTTCCTATTGCGGTGTACACAGAGCACAGCGACACAACATGATCAAGTCTGTGCAGGAGGTGGGACTCACAACACATTTGAGCCATGTGAGAGGAGGGGAAACAACAGACAGGTGGTACACTTTGTCTTGGACTGCACTTAATCGCGTCCTGGGTAGTTTCCACTGCAGCAGGATGATAAAGTTAATACATCACCAATAAGTGCATTGAAAGAAATTTTCCCACCAACAATTCAAGAATACATTTTTTTATGACACTAAAAGTGTTTTATAGAAAGCTGCACATTAGCATTTCTACCTGTCATGCGGCATATGGCATGGTTGTTGTAGTTCCTCTCCAGCCAGTAGGTGGCAGTAGTAAAGAAGACTGTAAAACCATTAAACAATTATGTTTGTGTTGTAAAAGTGTGGATCATTTTAATTATGGTTAAATTAGACACTAGTTTATATTTTGTTTTGTTTTGTTTTTTTACTTACTGCCTGTCACTGATCCATAGAGGGACACATTTTTCACAGCTGAACAAATTCTCTCAGCAGCACTGATTTTATTGAACGTGATCAAGGTTGACTATCAGTGTTCGATAGCCAGCTCCAAAACAATTCCAGAGATTCAATAGCAATCCCAAAGACAATGTAAGATGCTATACTGCGAATGGGTATGAAGAAAATGCACAGTATAGTCTTTCACTATCTTGACTATCTTGGGATGGAACGGGGGAGTGTAGATGATGAATCGGTGACAACTCTGAATCCCGCAACAGCAGAAAAGCCAAGAAAGACAAATAGAGCAGATGTAAGAGGGATAAAAAAAAAGGACTAAAAGTTGAATGCATTTTCTGTGGATGGATGGGCCAGTTGCACTGTTATCCCTACATCGCAACATTTCAAGTTTATCCGACAGCTGTGCTTGAAGCTGAACATGTGACTGTCTAACATCAAATCGAGGTTTAACACCAGGTTAAACTCTAAACCTCAACGATGACGGTGCCACTGACCCATGTTGCTCCAGAAAGGAAATTACTGTCATAAGTAAACAAAAACAAGTACAAACAGCAAATGCTTAGCAACTAAATTTTAAAGGACTCTTCTGTGCAACACAGCTCGTCTCTAGAGCAGATCCACGTGAACTGGATTCCAGTTCATTCTTGGATCTTTAGATTCATTTCTCCTTCCTCCAACTCTCCTGGCCTCTTCAATTCAAATTCTTCAGGTTCTTTATGCTTTTTCTCAACTCATGCATCTTTTTGAACCTATTAAAGCCATTCAACCCGTTACACCTTTAATCTTAACAGATCTTTGCTACAAAACACACACATACACATTTCCCTTCATGAACTGAGCTGCCCCAAACACACTTTCACACATATTACATATATTCTATCTTATCTCAGGGCTTTTTTCTTTTTCTTTTTTTTTGATTTTCTGCTAATTTCCTGAGCTATACATGCAATCAAAGTATTTTGAATTACTGCAGTATTTTTATAATCAGAATATGTGTTTTTATGGTGATTTCTTTTTATTTTTTTGTTTATTACCAGTGGTGAACATGAATCATTTTGTCCACCATGAAAGACTCTGTCAGGGTATCAGGCAGGTCTGTGCTCAAGCTCCATCTCGTTTGTCTCTTATCAGCCCTCATCAGCAGAGAGAAGAAAGAGATTGGAAGGAAGGGTGGCTCATCCCAGGCAAAGAGGAGAGGCTAAAGAATGCAGCATGCTTATCAAAAGGCCTGGGTGCTAAGCCTCGGTTAAAAATAGAAACCAGGGGAGATTGGCATTGATTTCTGCAGGCACTGACGTCCAGATTGACAGCAGCACAGCAGCATCGGGCTGTTGAGCCATCGAGGGAATCCGCTAGACTGCCTATGATGAGATGAGATGGGAAGATAACTTCTGACAAGCCCTCCACAAGCCACCCATCTCTAATCACCCCGCCTTCACGCACTCACAAACAGGCACACATGGAGAAAAAGTAATTACCACATGCACACACACACACCAAATACACATACACACATTTGGTGCCCTGTGAGCAAGTAAGGGGACTTTGGCTGGCTGAGCATCCACCTGTCCAGTGTCTCCTGCCAAGTCAAAGCTCATGTGCTCACACTCATACAAAATACCTCTGGAAGTCCCTCCACAACCGCCAGCCACTGTCCTTACGGGATATCTCGCTCAATTATCTTCCATCAGAAAATACTCCCTAATATCCATGAGGCATCTGAATGGAGATGTCAGTGACCCTTTTTTCTCTTTTGCTGCTGTAACTGAACCACACAAAGAAATAATTGTTATTACACTTGTGCAACTCAATATTGCTTGTCTCTCTGAGCACTGGCAGCAATTTAGTCAAGTAAATTAACTCCACAGCCTTTTGGTAATTCTTTAGACATGATGAAAATCTGCTTCAACACACTAGATTGTCATTTAAGAGAGCTAGGCTATAAGGTCCATATTTTCTCTTTGCAAAAGTTAGGACGACTGGCTCCAGGCCAAAACTTCCTGTACAGCTATGTGTGACTTGAGATTCTCATATAATTGTCTACAAGGAGGCATATGTTTCCCACAATGAATAATTTTTCTCTTAACTTGAAGCCCAGTGTTGTCCTTCAATGTAAAAAATACAATTTTTAACACCATGAACAAACAGGAGAACGTTGCTGACAATAATTCATAGAAAAACATGTAGAAAGGTCAAATAAAACTTAAAAGACAAAAAATGAAAAATGGTCATTTTGTGTAGGTGGAAACAATACACAGTCAAATGAGTAGCTGTTACTAGTAGTTTTTGTAGAATATAGACTATTACCAGAATTAACTGAACTTTCGTTTAAATTTCATTTATTTCTCCAGCCTCTAATGCTGCATATTTAAAGTCTCTGTGCTTAAAAGAGTGTTTTGATCTTCTCTCTCTCTCTCTTTCTCTCTCTCTCTCTCTCTCTCTGCACAGAATGATCTACGTGTGGATTTTGGCAATGTCAATGATTTTATTTTTTTAATTAAATGATCAAAGTAGATGGCGTTTTTGAATTGAAAACCTGATGTAAATCCACGGACTTGAAAGACAGATTTGTAATATTATAATAGACAACTGTTGTGACGTGAAGCATTTCAAAGAAGAGATTTTTTTCACAATTTAGCACAGTTTACTGAGGTTTTGAATAAATATTGTGAGTACTTTGGTCAAAATATTGAAAAAGGATTCTGTAAAGCAGCACTTTTTTTCAGCCATGTATTTCCAGCTCTATGCATGGAAGCGGGTTTTATGAGATGGAGTCATCCAGCTAACTGAACTCCACCCCCTTCTGTCTGTGCCTCTGATGAGATCATTGTACAGCATCTTGTCACCCTGCAAATGTTAATTTAGACTCAAATTTGAAATCCCAAGAATCCATCCATCCATCCATCCATTATCTATTCCCGCTTAATCCGTTCCCGGGTCACGGGGGTCTGTCGGAGCCTATCCCGACACATAGTAGGCGAAAGGCAGGGGTCCACCCTGGACAGGTCGCCAGTCCATCGCAGGGCCACACAGAAAGACATGCGCACTCACATTCACACCTAGGGAGAATTTAGAATGATCAATTAACCTACCCTGCATGTTTTTGGACTGTGGGAGGAAGCCGGAGTACCTGGAGGGAACCGACGCAAGCACGGGGAGAACATGCAAACTCCACACAGAAAGACCCACCAGGCCAGAAATCCAACCAGGAACCTTCTTGCTGTTAAGGGCAACAGTGCTAACCACTAAGCCACCGTGCTGCCATCTCAAGAATGAATGATGCAATTTCTTTAGCTTCAAGGGTCCCCTGTAGGCGTGGAGGTTAAAAGGCCTTTTATGCTCAACATTTGAAACGGATACATTTGAGACTGACGGCACTTTCTGTCCGTACCCTGCGTTGAATTTCTTTGTACGTCGTCTGGGTGCTTACCAATACCAATAAAACGGATCAACATAACTACAACCCCTGAGGTCAGTATTGAATCAATCAATGGAAGAATGGATGGACATCCGACAATTTTGAAAATTACATTCATGTTAATTTTACAAATCTTCATTAATATGTTACCTTTAGTCCAGTGGCCTGTTAGCACCACTGTTTTTGTTTCCTCTGACTCAATGAGCAAATAAACTATTTCTCTTATGGTTGTTGACTTCTCACTGCCCCCTGGTGGACATGCAAATGACACATGGCGGTATGTAGGGTAGTCACGGAAACTGGAACCGACAAATGTATGAATCTAGGAAAATAGAACATAAAGTAGGCTTTAGTAGCTATTAGTACACTGTCTGAGATGTAGGCCTATTGATGTTTGGTCTCATTCTCGCATGTTTTCTTCCACCGTTACTTCCTTGAGTGTCTTGAACACCTCGGCTGTGATGTCCATTGTAGCTCTGTGAACTATTGCCACCATTCCTGATATGTGACAAAGTGTCATGAAGTGACATGCAAAGTTGAAACTAATACTATGAAAAAGTCCTTGGTCTAGCTTTGCTCTGTCGTGACTGAGCACATACTCTGTACCTAGTGTGAAGGTTTGCACAGCCGTGTCAAACTGAGTTCCAACCACTAAACACCAAAAAATGTCAGTTTTATTCTCAAATACATATTCCTCATCCAAAGATTATCCATCTCTTTATATTGAGCTGTCTGTCAGACAGATATCTTTTAATGTGTCATGCGTCAAACAGGCCCAGATTTATAAAATACCCCAACAGAGATATGAACACTGGTAACTAATGAAACAGCCAGACGGGGTTGATAGAAAAGACAAAGATTGTCTTGTTATAATTCTTTTGTCAATGATTTCATAAATAATGGGCTTCACTGTCAGTCCATTCCTAGGAATTATGAAAGAATAATATCAAGAGGTTTTAATAATATGAGCATTGTTTTATTGATGTTTAACTTTTTTTTTTTTTTTTTTGCAGAATTTGTGTTAAATCAGAAGTCCTGATTCACTACTTTAGGAACCCAAATATATCGTAATAAGCAATTTAAATGTAATGGACTTTTTTTTATATAAACATTTAGAATATCTTCCCTGTAACCCTGCTTCAACAACAATGTAATTTATATTTATATATATGTATATACAATCATTGTACAACTGAAATTCCATCCATGCATTATTTATACCCGCTTCATCCTTTGCAGGGTCAAGGGGGTCTGCCGGAGCCTATCCCGACTCATTACAGGCGAGGTAGGGGTACACCCTGGACAGGTCACCAGTCTATCACAGGGCCACACACAAGGACAAACAACCGTGCACACTCACACCAACAGACAATTTAAAAACATCAATCAACCTAGTATGCATGTTTTTGGACTGTGAGAGTAAGCCAGAGTACCCGGAGGGAACCCACACAAGCACGGGAAGAACACGCAAATTTTACACAGAAAGACCCACCGGGCCGGGAATCGAACCAGGAACCTTCTTGCTGTGAGGCAACAATGCTAACCACTAACAACCCATTAAATGTTTTGTTTTCTCTATGAACATTTTAAAAACCATCAAATGTATGAATGAAAATGACACCAGATGACATTTATAAGAATATCTGAATACATTACTATTTAAAAAAAAAAAAAAAAAAAAAAAAAAAAACATGAAAGTATGAGTTTTCTCAAAATTTTCTACCAAAAAGTTGGGAGATTCTAATACAGAAAAAGGATATTGTCATTATTCTGAAAAAAAGATCAAGGTCATCTATTCTAATTTGCAGCATTTGTCACATACTCTCTCCAACCTTTCCCACCTCTGTTGATGATGAAATGATCCAATAAAGCTTCAATAATAATCATTAGAAGCTAAAAGTTTACTTGTTCACATAATTAAGTGATTTGCTGCAGTCTGCCATAAGGAATCTGTCAGCATTATCCTTGTTCGGTTAAAAATGCCTTAGAGACAGCAACTCTGGGCTCCTCTTAATTAGAAACTCATTGAAATTTATGAGGGCCTGTTATGAATTATTGGCTTTTGCTTCTGAAGAGGGAGACTATTGGTGATGGTTAGGCCGGGTAAACATGGTAGAGGCATCTTTCAATGTGCTGGTCCGAGTTTATCTGTAAAAATGAAAGGTGTCTGTCTCCCTCTGGTGGTCAAAGTTGTTCATATGAAGAACTAGTAAAGGTTGGCACCAGCCCAGCTATGTGATTGAGATCAGAAAAAGTTGATGTTTTACATTCAGAAAATGTGTTTGAGAGAGGTCTTTTGACTTGCATCATAGTGACTTTCACAGGCTCCACTTTCCTCCTCAACTGTGTTTTTTGGTTCAAGCCACTGAGATTTCTCCACATTGAGTTGCTGGGAGCTAGTTTCACCATTTGCTTCAGTTAACTCAAAATACAATCTCCAATCAAACCTAAAATCAATTCTTTAGATTTGACCAACACATTTCAGTCAGGTTGAGGTCTGGGCTTTGCAATAACTGAAACCCGATTAACATTACTTTAATCAGACCAATGCAGTTAATTTTATCCCCATAAAATCTGGCTCTATAACAGATCATTGTGATTGGTTGTATGAAATGCATCACTGATACACCAATAAGACCATGAAGAGATTGTTGGTATCTTCCACCAAGGAAAACTTATTGGATCAAGATTGTTATTAACATAAATATTTAATTACATCAACCTTAAAAGACCTATGGAACATGGCAATTTATAAAGCTAGATTGATCAGATACAATAGAAATGTTAATTACAAGAAAAGAAAAAGAGGCCATTCTTTTTGGCAGCTAATGGAAATCAACACAAGTCTGGCTCTACAATTGTTTCCAAAGGTGATATACTCAATACCTCAGTAACTGTAGTGGGAAGAATAAAATTAATTTAGTCTTAATAGACAAACATATATAATTGTGGAGAAGTACTAAAAGCTGCCACTCCTTGTCAGCCTGGCTACAGCACTGAAAAGAGGCCTGGAAATTTTTTTCGTACCAATGTGTCCACGATCCATAAATAATATGTAAAAACAAAAACTAGTGTTTTCACCAGAACAGCATGTTGATTTTTCTTTCCTTTTTTTCCTCCTGGAATTATTTGTTGTTGTAAAGTATTCTCATATAACTACAGGTGCTGTGACAGGCAGTAGCCCTTTATAATTGCCCTTTGCAAAAATAGTGAGTCTGGCGGTGGTGTGCAATGCAGAGGTAACACAAATTATAGATAGTGCATGTTTTCCTTGTGCTTGCATCAGTTTTTTTCCAGGTGCCGTTACAGTCCAAAAGAATGCATGTCAAGCTAACTGCTGATTATAAAGTGACCACAGGAGTGATTATGAGCAGCTTTGGGGGGAAATCGTTTTTGGTCTCTGAGATGACATGTTGCCAAAGTGGATTTGAAAAATGGACAGATAGTTAAGTCACGATGTGGTTTGGGTTACCATGGGGCTGCTTAAGAAATCAGCCAACACGCAATTTAATAAAAAAGAAAAAAAATCAAGAACATATAAATCTGGTAAAAAAAAGTAAAAATAAAAAAATGTGTAGTTTCAGTCATGATGCTAGAGCATTATGCATCTGGCTCTAGTCTGGAAACCAGGAGTTTAAAAAAAAGGAAAAGATGAGTTTCGGAGGTGTCTATTTTTTTAACTCGTCAAAACCTTAACACGAGTTCCAGATTTTGTTAGAACACGACACGACATTAGTGTGAGGAACTGAGGGAAATGTAGTTTACCGTTTGAGAGATTTCATTTTAAAACACCTACATAGTGTTAGACTAACCCCAGTCCAGCCCAGAAATGGCATCAATCCAACCAGATCAGCAATTATACCAGAAAAACTGTCCTACTGAGGCTACAAAAACACACGTACACCTTCAGCCAACATTTACAGGTAAAAAAAAAAAAAAAAAAAAAAAAAAGATAAAAGTTAAGTTACCAGCATGTCTTTAGTGAAATACAAGGGATTTCTTGTTGGTCATAATATAACTATTTAATACAATTAGAATGATAATATAGTTTTTTTTAATATTATTTTTATTGTTTAAACAGAAGATGTGGAGTTGGGTATGTGAGCGTCCCAAGCCCATCTTTACATATAGAACATATTAAAAAAAAACAACACTTATTTCCTTGAGAAAAGTGGACACAGGTGAAGACTTTAAAAACTATTTGAAACAAACCAGGCAATCGCATCCTGAAACTACTAGACGTTTTTGTGGACTCTAAGGTGTATTTTCAGGTTGGACTTTTCAGAAAATGCCTTGTGGCACGTTACGCACTGATAAGGCTTCTCGCCTGTGTGAGTCCTTATGTGTTTCTTCAGTCCTGAACCACAGTGGAACGACTTTTCACAATACGAGCAGGAGTATGGCCTTTCTCCTGTGTGGGATCTCCGATGCAACGCCAGGCTTGAAGATTTAGCGAAGCCCTTTTGGCAGAACTCGCACTGGAACGGCCGCTCTCCCGTGTGCGTGCGCGTATGCACCAGCAACTCCTTGGAGCTGCAGAAGGACATACCACACGTGCTGCACAGGTATGGTTTATTCTTCATATGGGTTCTGAGGTGCACCGTGCGCGAATACGGTTGTATGAATTTCTTGTTGCATAAAGGACAGGCGTATGGACGCTCCCCGGTGTGAATGCGCTCGTGGGACTTCAAGACCGATGTTGTGAAGAACTTCTTGTCACAGTACGAACAGGCATACGGCCTCTCTACAACATGATCTCGAAGATGAACTCTAAATGAAGACCTGCATTCAAATGTTTCACTACAATAACTGCAAGTAAAAGGTGGGACATTTGGGTGCTTGAGTAAATGATTTAACAGGCTTTGGCAGTTTTTATACGTCAACGGGCAAATGGAGCACTTGAATGGGAGTGACGGACAGTGAATACTCTGGTTGTTTGTTAATGATTGGCTGTAGAGAAGAGAGATCTCAGCTTTGCCTCTTGATGAAGACTGGCTCATACTCTGTTCTTCCTTGTTGCTATTCAGATCCAGATGTTCCGGCACCCCTTCCAGCGAACTCTCCGAGCATCTGGGTGACTGGAAAGCCGCTTCATCGGCTACCTCTGTCAAAATAGCAACAAGATTAGGTCCAAAAGTCTCAAAAGAAGGCGAACAATTAAAGAAAGGGAAAAAAAACATGCTCACTGCTCTCATGACATGACCCGGGATCTTCAGAACACAGAGAAGAGGAGAGTGGTGACAGTCCGTACTCCTGCTCCAGAGAGTTTGGATGAGCTTCAACAGAACCGCAGTCAGTCTCTTCATCATCGTCACAAGAGACTTCGATGCTGCAGCCATTTTCTGGACCGTTCTTCTGATCACAATGACCTTTACATCCCTGTAAGGTTTGTTTAGATCCGAGCGCGGAGAGGATGGTGTCTGACATGAAGGTGAAATCACCTGAGAAGCAAAAAACATCTCCGTTAAAATTAAAAGTAAAGATAAATAAGAGTGCGTGTTCATAAAAATACTAAACATAATTACTTTCGGGCAACTTTTGGTGCTCCTGTTGATACAACAAGATTGTCTTCAGATCTTCTTGATCAGCGACAAACTGCTGAAACTTGTAGTCGAGGCGAGAAAAGTCGAACATAGAGAACACCTGAGAACGGAGTTCAAACACAGACACACACTTCTTAGAACCCGTCTAAAGCCTCAAGATTCTCCTCTTTTACGTGACACTGAAGGAGTGCAGCTACAACTTGGTGAGCCTGAAACGATCAATTCAGAAGAACCAGTACTTGGTTCTCGATCACTCTGCTCCATACCCGAGAAAAACTTGGTACCGGGACAAACTCCTCCAGTTGGTAGAAGAACTCCCACACCAGAATCTGCAACGCCGTGTCAAACCGAGCTCCGTACTGAACCGGGAAGACCTCCTTTTGACACAAAACGTACCAAAAAACATTCGTGAACTGAATGTCATTTACAGAAGGTTGTTTATTTTAGAAACTAACTGTTTCAGATAGATTTATTTATTTTTTTTTTTTTAAATTAACTCACCTTAAAGAAAACTTCTTTTTCTGATTCATTATTCAACAACGTTTGAATAAGCTCCAGAAAAGTGACCTTTGAGAACTCCACTGCTCCGTCTTGTTCCTGTCACGAAGCCACGGAGAAGTTTTACTCAACGTGCATGACGCATTTATTTCTTCATGCAAATCTCAACTTAAGACTGCACAAAAACAGGACTCGACCTGCACCTACAGCATTTTAAAATATGTCTTCTGTTGAAGACTACTTACTGGCCTAAATAAATAAACAAACGCGTTGAACATTGTTTACTGATGTCAAATTAAAATAGTCACTGGCAAGTCTGTGCACACAACCCTGAAGTCAACCTGGCCTCTTGTGACCTCACCGTGTGGATATGTCCCGTTTTCTTTCTAAATGGTCACGTTATAAACCAAATATAAACCAGTATCGGTGTAACAGATGAAAAGCATATGCTTACCTCTTCGTGCATGTAGTTTGTATCCATCTGCTTGAAATTTAAGAGGTGATCCTGAAAATCCTTGGAATCGTCTTGGTTGTTCTTCAGCAATTCAAGGACGACCTGAAAAACACATATTTACACATTCACGCTTGTCTCTTAACAGTGAAATCAACATTTGATGACTGAGGAGGGAAGAGTAAATGTTAATTTTTTGTGGTTTTACTCAGATGTCCCGACACACTCACCCTGGCTCTGAGTCCGAGGATCAGCTGGCTCCTCTGCTTGTATTGCAGCAGCTCGGGAACCATCTCGATAACTAACGTGATGAAATCTACCAGCTTTCCATACTGGTCTACGTTTCTGTCCTGTGCGACCTGCCACATGCAGGCAGACATGAGCCGCAGAGGAGGAACCAGGAGGCGCAGGGATGACAGAGGCAGATGAGGACCTGAGACCAGAAGAAACCAGCGACACGAGCGAGATCAACACCTGGACTTTTAAAACCGCGCTTTTCACCGACACTAGCGGCGTCTGCAATTGTTATGCTTCTGCACAAAAGGTGCAAAATAGTGCACTACTCTTGTGGTTTCGAGCAGATGTTTGACTAGAACCTGCGAGAATAACTTTCACAAACTCCGCAGCAGTTGCGCACAGGCGCCGGCGGCCGTGGACCCCGCTGGTCCCTGTCGCACCTTGTCCCGGTCCGCCTTTGGAGGAGCCGTCGTCCACGCGCGCAGCGAGGAACCTGGGCTCGTTGTCCCGGTGTCGGACGTAGTCGGAGAGCCAGCAGAGCAGCGAGTAAATGCGGGGAGCCGCCGCGGGGTTGTCCGCCGCACCTCCTTTCTCCTGCAGCTTCTTCTTTATCCTGACAAACTTGTCTCTCAAAAACTTCCACTTGTGCCGACAGAACTGCTCATCTCGGCCAAGCTTTTCGGCGATTTCTCTCCAGGAACCGTTGCACATGTCGAAATCTTTGAAGTGACTAACAGATGAGTTGTACAGATGCGGGTAACGACGGACCTCCTCGCACAGCCTCTCCTCAAATTCCACCTCCATTTTGGCCTCTTGTACCCGCCCACCGCTACGCATGACCGCGTTGACGTCATTACGCAACTGCGCAGCGTCCTACCTGGACACCCACAGTCGGTGGTCCTGCCTTAAACCCAAAAGAAGAGTTTTCTGTACATAAAATACCAGAAAAAAAACAAATATAATATTCACTTTTATTATTTAAAAAGTGTGTTATACGGAGAAAATATTTATTATATAATATAAATGAAAAAAAAACACACAGTTTTCTCTTTAAGAGTTTCTAAATAATATTTTTGAGACTACATTGGGTCATTCTTTAAACGTTTTTATTTAGTCATTTTTAAATGTATAAAGTTATCTACTTATTTATATCTGATTGACTGGTGTCAGAAATTCTTGTCTCAAAGATTATAGATCCAGCTTTAGCAGGAATGCCAGATGGCTGACGGAGGCTTTGGTTGAGTTCTCCTGGACAACTAACATGAGGTGGGGGTGGGAAGGAGGAGGGCTGACAGAGCAGCAATATATCTTCATGAGCAGGGGTCAGGCACAGATTAGTTTTGAAAACCTGGGCAAGCGTATGACTGGACAGCAGAGACAATCAAATTGAGAATGAGCTGAGCGTGACACTGCCGGGAAGCCTGAAAGATGAAGAGCCGGAACATCCCATACTCCTGTCTATTAGGGAAGCCATAAAAAGGACTGGAAAAAAAAAGATTAATGTTATATTTAAGCAGTGCAATTATGAGTAATGTATTATTTCAAGTGAAACATAACAAGAAATAACTTACAAATAGTCAATAAATATAGAATAAACTGTGCTATAATAGCATTGTTATATTATTGCAAATTCTATACGTATCCAGCATTTTTCAACTTGATGAAGAGAAGTGAAATTTTCTGCCAGGTTTACAATTTCAGACTGAAAATATTTTACTTTGACACACAGGCTCTAAGGTGAGTGACGGGGGGATAAAATATGTTGAAGTTACTAAAGTGAGTTCTGGCAAAAGATTTTTACAAATCAGGAGATAATTTGAAAAATACAATAATTAACAGTTTTTAGTAACTTATTACTGTGTCATTATCTAGTTTACAAACACTAAAGCAAAATGTGCACATTTTTTGTTAAAAAAAAAAAAAAAGAACTCTAAGACTATACAGGTCTCAGATACCGCGATACAATATTGACGTTCCAAATGGAAAATGACTGGATGAGTCTGTCTTAAGGTTCCCTTAAGAAGCAGCGTAGATTTGTAAAGTGGCATCCGAACAAATGAAGACCTCTGGAGTAATGTGTTTTAGAAAGTTACCCAGTCGTAATTCACATCACCACATCCGATGAAAACCAAAAGGCATATCAGAACAAACACCTCAAGCCAACTGGCACTGTTACCCCGCTTGTGGTGGAGGGAGAACGTTTTTTTGTTTGTTTTTTGTTGTTTGTTGTGTTGTTCTGTGGCCCCCGGACTATAGCTACCTTCCAGTCGCTCCAACAGACCATGAACACATAACTCTAGAAAACCAAAGCATTTTAATATTAAATATAGTTTATCTGACAGATAAAACTTGGCTTATATGCAGTTGTACAACAAGGGAAGGATTGGAAGCGAATCCACAACAGAATGGACTGAAAGAGTAAAGAATCAAGGCTTTGTGATGGCCTAGACAAAGTGCACACCTGTCTGAAACACTCTGGGACCTTAAGAGAGCTGTGCATAAACATTTACAGGGAAACCTCAATGTAATTGTAAAGAAAAGGGGTTTAAAATTCATCCCAAATGTGTAGGCTGATGGCATCAACTCCACTTCGTTAAAGGTAATGGTAAAAACTCGAGTTGAAGGAGAATGCGTTTCCTTTTCATGTCATTGTATTCAGTTTATTTTGGGGTCAGTTTATTTCAGAAATATCTGATTTTCATTAGTCAGTTTTCAGTTCATTATTTATTATTACTTTTGTCAATTTCAAGTTAATAACAAATATGTCTGTCGTGTGTATTTATTAAATCACACATGGCTGCAGGATACAGTACAACTTAAGCGTGAGAACAGCAACATGCTTATATAACCCTTTTCTAGTCCACGGACCACTCCGGGCGCTTGACAGCACAAGCAGCTTTCACAGCCACACATTTATTAGTACAAGTATACATAAGAAAATAAACTATAATTGTGATATTGCCCTGTTTTTAAACTAATTTTTCACGAAACATGAACCAATTTTGAGATATTGAATTGCGTAACAAGTGCAGATACAATTAAATTACACTATGAATTCCACATTAGACTCCGTGTTTAGGCGGAATCGGTTTTTGAAACTGAATATCTTGAGATTTCTGATGATCGGACGGACGGACGGACGGATGGATGGATTAGGGTCACTATCACGCGTAATCTACGTTCCCTCTGGGTTCAGCTGCCAGATCACTTCTGCGATATTCTGTGAGGTTCTTTGATTAACTCGGGTCTTCATTATGATGCCACGTCTACCAAATTCCTGTCAGTAGGTGCTGTTTTTATCTCGGAATGTGATGTAACTCCCAGACAGCTCAACTTGAATTTAATCGCGCCACTGAACATTTTCCAGCAGCTGTTGGGGCTGTCAAATCGCTAATGCTGTGTGTCTCTTGGAGGATGTAGGGGTTGTTTTATGGAGGCGAGCGGCTTCCTGCTTGGCCTCTTGCCAAAGGCGCTCAGCTCCATGAAACCTTGCAGCATGATCTGTGTATGGTAGATAACTAAACAAAATGTTAACGAGCGCCAACTTTCAGCTTGTTGGCTCAGCATTGTGACTGCAAAACCAACTCGTCTTTACTGTCAGATCTGTGGAGTGCAGCATAAGCGCTTGTTTTGTAATTCGTTCATGGTACTGTTCACAGTGGAGCTCTGTTAGTCTTGAAGAGAATAAAGACCTTTCTAGGCACCGTAGTGAAAGGACTGACCTGTTGAAAGTATCTGTATTGCAGCAGAGCTGAAGAAGCATGCACACAGAGAGGAGCCAGGATGCATGAGTACATTCTCCTACAGTGTCCCTGACCACCTGCGCAGACGCACAAGCCTTCAGATCCCCAACCCCGGACTGGCTCTCAGGTTGGCAGTAACCCAGGCGACTGCAGATGAATCCGCTTGTGTTCTTTTATGAGCTTCTCGTGTGGTGGTGCAAGTTGCATTGCGTGAAACACACTCGCCCCAGATGACAGTAGCTTTACTGAAGCAGGTAGATGATGGCTTGAGGACCTAAACTAGGTAAAAGGGAAACCGCTGTTGTTCGCCCGAAACTTTTGGAATTGTACGTTTGCATTCCCGATGCTTTCATGGCTAATTTTTTATCCTGGGCTGTGATTATTTTAACTTTGGGCACTGTTGCCTCACAGCTAGAAGGTTCCTGGTTGGGATGGGATGTTCTTTGTGGGGTTTGCATGATCTCCCCGTTTCCACATCCTGTCTTCTTCTCTCCGAGTGCACTGGTTTCCTGCACAGTCCAACAACACACTGCGCTCGGTTTGGTGATTGTAAATTGAGTGCGTTTGAGAACGTGTAAGTAGTTCATCTGTGGCACTGTGGCGGACTGGTAACCCGTCCAGGGTAAAAACTCTGTCTTTCACCTGAAGAAAACCAGGATCGGCTCCAGCAGACCCTGGGTGGAGTCATTTCTTTCTGTTATCCTTATTCATTTATTTATTTGTCTAAATACAACAAGGGCTATAAATCAGTAGATAGATAAACAGAAGAAAAAATAACAAGTGTGCAGCATTCCTGAGACTCAAGTGGAAGATTTAAGTGAGTGGAAGATATAAGCATGTAAACATTCTTCTGTGATGCAATATCCTTTTATTTCAATGCACCAGGCATGAGGATCATTATTTTTGGTTTTAATTTGGATATTAATTCTTAATCTCACTTTGGATCGTTTGTTTTTTTTTAAATTAATAAATACTTCAGTACTTTAATACCTTTTGTGTCCATGACTTTATTTGTCCTTGTTCTTCCTCTTCGCACTTGCACGTTTCCAGTACACAGACGCCCAGCGGTAGTCTGGCGCCCCCTGCTGGTCAAACCTCCGAACTGACTGGTCGATCCGGTCTTCGTCAACCAACCAGGAAAGAGGGCTTGCCGTGATCTGGACTGAGGCGGATGAGACCAGAAACCTTTGTTCTGTCTCCCTTTTCCAGTGCGAGAAGACAACCGAGAGCCTGTCCATGCGTCCTGCAACGCTGCGCTCCAGTTTTGTAGGTTGTCGATCGCATATGGTTGTTGTAGTTATTAAAATTTAGGAGAGTTTATTGATACGGTTTCGCACGGGTCTACATATCTCCTCTTTTTTTTTTCTCGTCCTGTTAGCTACAACTCGAGGGCGACATCTGGCCATATTTGTTTTTCTCTGTCAGCTGCTAAATGGAAATTAAACACGGAACTGAAAGTGGAAGCAACCGAGGTGCGTGTATCCTAAAAACAATGTGGGTGTTTTATGATCCCGGATCTTTGTGCTGCGGATCGGCTCCTGCGACTTTAACGGGGATGACGGAAATTCGCCGCTTTTGTTCTCCATTAATACTCCTGCAAAGGCTCCGTAACTTGATTGTCAGCGACAGAAAGTAACGGCCGCTTTGTTTTTTTTTTTCCTCCACCCCCCCTATCGCTCCGTCCAGTCGGCGCTTTCGGATGCATCTTTGTGCCACATGCGTTCATAGCTGATCGGGGCTTTTTTTTAACGCTTTATTCGTCCCTGCTGCATCTGTCAGACATCCATCAGCCTATGCGGCCTGCAGTTCACAGATCAGCTATAACTCATGTGGCGAGTCTGACGGATGCTGGTGTCGGGGCACCTGAGAGCAGGGCTGTCACGTCATTATTTTACGCAGCGCTTTCACTACAAGTCCGCTTATGCAGAGCTGTGCTGCTGACAATCGTTTCAGATGTTGTGGAGTCAGAAGTGATGGCTTGTGTGTAACTCGTTGTAAACCAGAAACGGCTTCATTCCTGGATATATTTAGGTGCAAATGTATGAAGTCGTGCAAAAACCACGCCAGCACGTCTCCCGGTGAACATTACTTACAATCGTTACAATCTGAGCCAATGAGCCCACCTAAACAATCACTTTTAAGCATTTTCAAGCAATTTCAGTACAGATGGGAGCTATGCTGATCAAATTAATTGATCACATATAGGAAAGAGGAACCTGGTCCCAAGAAATGTAAAATCAAGTTTGGGCCTTTTAAGTTTTTAACAGTTGCATTTACTTATTTCTTGGTACAGAAAGTCGGCTTCCAGAAGTCAATTTTTTACCTCAAGTGAAATGATTAGATAAGTGTGTGTATTTCCTTCTGTCAGGGTAAAGCATAAGGGTGCAGCTACTGCAATTTGTTTGTCAAATCCAGGTTTTTGTTGTTGATCTGCTGATTTCAAATCTGATTTTCTCTTAAAGAGCTGCAGTGTTTTGTTTTCATCCGAGATGCACAGATTTCAGTTGTTGTTGTCGATTCCTGGTCCCGATTTTTATGAAGGGCTGGACAGCCGATGCTGGTTTTGTCCCATTTCAGTTTGTCTTCTTGGATTTATAATCGGCTGTGTTTTGTTAACTTGATCAATGGTGAAAGAGAGCAGAAGCTGCAGCTTGTGTGCTTTACTGGATTTATTTTCAGCCCCTTAGTCTTTGCTTATACATTTTTTTTTGTCTCAAATGCTTTGGTTGTTGTTGTTGTTGTTGTTTCCCCACAAGTTGCTTTTTTATTATAATGACCGACCCCGGTCCGAGCCAGTCGGACTCAATTCCTCCGCTTTCGATCCCTGAAACATCGTAGATGTATTATCTGCTTTGTTTGGGAATTCTGGGCTCATGTGATTTTATGAAACCTCTGTCTCGATGACGGGGAAGAGCAGACGCTGTGAGGAATTCCACCGTTTGCATTGACGGTCTTAATGACCAGCAGCAGAGGCTGCAGGCTCCTCCTGTTGACTTGTATTGTCCCCTTGTAGTCTTTACAAGCCGCACAACGTGGATCCTGTTTACAGGTAATACAGAGTCTTAGTTATGGATAGTCTTTCCTCACAGGGGAAGAAAACTCCCACATCAGAAACATGCTTGCCTTGCGGTGCACAAATATCTCTCACCTTTCAGCATCTCTTGGGACGTTGCACCAGGACCTTGGTTACAGATCCTCTGGGTCCCGGGGTTTGGTGCCGTGCTTCCTCTAATGCTACCGATTTAAATTTGGAGGGAATGTTTAGAGACCAGGCCTTCCTTACGACGTGTTCGTTTAAAGTCGATTATTTAGAAATGCAATAATTTGCTGTCTTACTTTGCCTACACTTGATTAGCAGTGTTGACGGTTGATGAACGCGACAGTTCTGTCCAGGTGACGAGCTGAAACGGCTTCGTAAAATGCGCATGCACTTTTGTGTTCACTTCATGATTTTCTTTCTCCTCTCCCACACTTCAGGTTATGATCTTCCGAAGCGTCATCTGCGGCTCCTCGCCCCACCCCTGCAGCTTCTGTCAGCTGCAGTGTGGCAGGTTGTGCAGCAGGGACTTGTGGATCACTATGGGAGGCTGGAGGAGTTTGTTACCATGGTGACAGAGCTGGTCCCTGAGCTGATGAGCTACAGTCAGAGGGCTCAGCTCATCCTAGGACTCAGGGCCAGGGTCAGGCACATTTTAAATACTTTCACACCCATTTATGATGTTATTTTTAATAGTAAGTTCAGCTCTAAGTACTAATTTAGATTTTTTTCAAACATTATGTTTCAGTGTATTACACAAGAACATCAAAAACATTAATAACAGTTTTTCAGTGGTTGAAGAGTTTACAGACCTTTTCTTTTCTCTCCAGCAGTTATTAAACCTCTAAAAACTCATCTCTGTTTCTTAGAACCGTATCTCTGGACACATTTGCCACTAAAACCCCTCATAGTGACCGTTTCCATCTGTGAACGGAGAGCTTTGAACATGCTCACATCTCCGCCCATCTTCTACACTAAACAACAACCTCTTTTGGGTTAATGCAGCTATATAATGTGTGAACAGGAGAAAAAGTGTCAAAACGAGGGAGCTGAAGTATTCAAGGCCACGTAGTCGTGGGAGTACCGGGGCGGTTGTGGATTCCCTTTGTATCACTTTCATCAACATCAAACCGGTAGCCTGATGTTATCGCTCACTAAGCATCGTTCTCACCTCTTTCTTGTATGATTGTAGGGTGTTTTTTAATTCTCATGGGTTGAGAACAAGGTTCTTGGTCTTTTTAGACGTTAATGGCCGTGGGACGGGAGAGAAACTGTTTTTAGTGCCGGGATTTAAAACGAGAGCATGACAGGATTAAAAAAAAAACAACAAAGAAAACTTCCAACATGACCAAACTAAATGGTTAGAACTGACTCGTTTTGACTCAAAGTCACATGGCAGCTGTCCAAAAGATAAACTCTGCAACTCGGTGTCGTTTATGGCATTTTTCTAAACCACAAGCTGAACTTGGGCAGTTGTTGTCAGTCGTTCAAATCGCTCTACATTGTTGCTGGAGTCTCAGCTTCTTGTCGAATGAGCGATGGGACGCCCCCCGTGTCTAAATAAACTAAACCCTTTTCTGTCCTGGCTTAAGATCTTTTTGGTAACGGCCTTCAGTATCTGATTTCACAGTGTCGGATCCATAAAGCGAACTAAAGCGTCACTTAAACATTCAGTCTGTTAAGCCAGGCCTGTCCTGGCTGGAGCTGGTGCAGAAATATAGTTGATAGCCGATTTGCCTCATGGTATTTCTTGTAAAAGTATCTTCTTTTTTTTTGTTTATAGGGGGACTTTCAAATGTGATGTGTCTGCATTTTGTGTGTAATTAGTTGGTGCTGGAGCTGTGTCGAGGGGAGCACCCGGTGGACATGCAGACCATTCAGCCACATCTGGACAGAATAAAAGCTCCTGTCAGCACTGCCAAGGATCACCATGTGAGTAAGCCGTTGCTAGGAAACGGACATCTGCTCCTCTCCGGTTTGATCAGTCATCACGCGTTGATTCGAGTTG
This sequence comes from Xenentodon cancila, assembly GCA_014839995.1. NCBI lineage: Eukaryota > Metazoa > Chordata > Actinopteri > Beloniformes > Belonidae > Xenentodon > Xenentodon cancila. The sequence continues at coordinate 10,479,990 of CM026219.1, read as the reverse complement.
GTCAGATGTTATGACAGAATGCAAAACATCTTCTTTCTTTTTTTTTGTGTGTTTAATCACAGATAACTATCAACCAGGTGGAAGAGTCTGAAGTGAACTTTGTGGAGCTGGTGCATTCACTACTGGAGGATCCCACAGAGAGGAAATATTTTTTCCAAGTAAGAAATGGACTTTTGTGCTTCTTTGTGGCAGAAAAGGTTTACAAAAGTTGAATAGCGGTTGGGTTAAAGAGTTATCAGTGTCCTCTTTTTTTTTTTTTATTTCAACACTCGTGTGAACGGTGAAACTTTTATTTTGAGCATTTGCTGCAGTTTTAATATCTATATATTTTTGCACTTGCTTCAAAGTGACGTGACAGGAGTCATGACAGTCTCCAGTGGGAAAAAAAAATCAGTTTTGAGTCGTCTCGTACGACTGAGGCATCCGTCATTTAATATTATATACAGGGTTGATTCTACTGAAGTAATCAACAGCAGCACGTTTTGAATAACAAAGCTGCTTTTCTCAGCATACTTTCATCTGAAAAACCCAAATGCTACTTAATTCATGATAAAAATCCACACATTGTGAAAGCAATCACTTCTTCTTTCCTTTGGAGCAGATGCGTCAGACTCAGACCACCTCCCATCCGGTTTGCAACAACATCTAAAGACATTCACAGAACACAACTATATACTTTCTTAGGAGCCGTAAATGGACCATCGCTGCATGTCCCACAATGCATCTTGATTTCCTTACTTGCACTGGGTCGGCATTTACCAGGTGGATGCCAGTACCTCAGTACCTTTTAAGGTATTTCCCTAAATATTTTTATTTTCTTTTTTGGGGGGGTTGAGACCTGGATTGGACGCAAAATGTGCAAGAAAATAAAAACGTATGGGGTAAAAAAAAAAACTAAAAAAAACAACGTTTTTTGCACATATTGGAGAAAATCCAGTATGTTTTGTCTTTTTTTTATTTGCCTTGGAAATCATTAACTTTTTAATTTTAGCGTCGCTCAGTCAAATATGAACTGCATAAGAAAAAGTAGATTTAAATAAAAAAGCAGTATCAGAAAAGGAAGACATTAATGTTACCTGGTTCAATATTTGAACATTAGACACATATGCAGTTCTAAGAATAAGATTCTTGAGATTAGAGGTTAGATTGAAGTAGTGGGAGTGGCAGTTTTATTGTGGAAAAGCCCCAGAGTGCTCACAGGAGATAATTTAGCACATTTAAGTCTGGTTAGTGTTACCTGTTCCTTTTGTTCTGACAGTTGGTTGTAAACTGGACTTTGCATCTTTTTAAACCTGTAATCAGTCCATCTTCGTGGTCTCTGGGAAGAGGAGAACTGCTCCATGTCTCTGCAGAGCTTAGCAAAAAAACTGTGTATCTGTCACTTTTTTAGGAATCCTGTGATGGAAACGTTCCCTGTCTGGGTGTCCTTGCTGGGTTTTGTTTATTCTACTAATACCTAACATAAACAACAGAAGATGTTCCTGGGTTCAGCTTAAGTTCTCCGTCTGCTTCTTATCTGGAAGAGAAGACTAGCTGTAAAGGGAAGGAGGGGGGAAGAGCCAGGCATGAGTTGCTGCTGTTATCACAGAAACTGTGTCCTGAACTGTTCTGCTCTCTGGAGCAAGCTGCAGCCACTCCAAACAAACTCGCAGGGAGCGCAGCCGCAGGGTTTCATTTCACTCTTTTTCAAGGTAACGAAGCGCTGATTACCACAGCAGCACCGACAGTCGCAGTAAAGACTCCACAGTCACTATCAGCAAGCGCAAACTTATTTTACGTCTCTCTTTTAACCTGCATGCTTCCTTTTGCCGCATGTAGGAAATCTTCCCTGTGTATTTTGGCCCCAAGTATGATGCAGCGCTGGAGATGCTGGTGTGGGAGTTCATATCACGACTGGAGGAGCTGCTGCCTGTTCCAGACTTCACACAGGTATGCTGATAATGTGTGCTGCATTTAGTTCAGGGACACAGTACATGAGATTAAACCAAATAATAAAACCATACCATAGAATAACATGCTGCGCAATAAACCAAACCATAATATACAAAATATGTGGAGATGCTGCAGGGTGGGGGTGATGTGATGGATGGAGGGGGTTCTGGTGATGATGGGGCAGCTGAATTCTGAACCAGTTGAAGTTTATGGAGGGATTTGTGAGCGAGGCCAAAGAGCAGCGAGTTGCAGTAATCCAGGTGAGAAATGACGAGGCTGTGAGCGAGGATGGCAGTGGCTTGAGGGGTAAGGGAGGTCCGGAGATGTTTAATGTCACGTAGGTGGAACTTTGCAGACCGGGTTGTGTTACTGATGTGGGATTTGAAGGATAAAGCACTGTTATGGGGTGACACCCAGACTCACAACCTGCTGGGAAGTGGGAAACGGAGCAATTGTCGATAAACAAGAGAAAAACTGTCAGTTTTGGATAGTGTTGATTTTGTACCAATGAGGAGAATCTCCGTTTTATCACGTTTTCAGTTGTAGGAAGTTTGAAGGCTTGATTTGTGTCATGCAATCGGTGAGAGAAGAGGGTGGTAGGTGAGTTAGAGCTGATTATTATCTCTATAGCAGTGGAAGTTGATTTAATATTTGCGAAACATATTGCCATGGGGGAGGAGGTAGATGAAGGAACAGGAGAGGCCCCAGGACGGATCCCTGGGGTACACCTGAAATGACAGGAGAAGGGCGGGGATGTGAAAGATTTAAGCTGAATAAAATGGGTGCGGCCGGAGAAATAAAATTGAATCCAGTCTAGTGGAGTACCAGAACAAGCTGCCACGAGGAGGTCTTTGTTATTTTGACGAGTGCCGTTTCTATGCTGTGGAGGGAGCTGAAGGCCGAGCACATTCAACATCCCGGTTGTGAGATGAGTGAAGTTGAATAGCTACTCGTTTCTCGGATGAACGATAGATTAGAAATGGGATGTAGGTTAAGTAGCTTAAGCAGGATGTGATCATTTCAAGTAGTTCAAATGGACGCATGAGGATCTCGGCTCTCTTGACTTGGCTCTCGTTGGTCCCGATTTCATTTACAAGTATTTCAAATTCTTGATTTCAGCAGGAGATGATCATTTTGCATTATTAGAATTATAAAGGATTGTGACTCGGATCTCTTTCGTCAGTTGGCAGCTTTGCTCAGAGACGATTCGTCATTCCTGGACGACTGTTTACAAACGTTTTTCCCGCCTGAGGACATGAAGGCTGTTCTTGAACACCACAGAAGTGCTGGCCATTTTGAGGAGAAAGGTACTATGGTTGACATTTGCAGCCAACACTGTAACAAAAGCACGTTTAAATGTCAAGGAAGTGTGTTTTTGTCATCTCAAGCAAAACGGGAAACAAAAATGAGCTTTCACAATGTGAAGGGTTTTTGTTTCTTTTTGGCTCCTACACGTCCCAAATCTCCTAAATTATAAATCAAAATTTTTGCCGCTGTTTCTAAGCAAAGTCTTGAGTTTCTACATGTTCACCAGCTGTTCTTTTCCCCTCAGGGATTGATATTTTTAACAAGTTATGTACTCTCAACTGTAGATCCACGATTATTGCCAATGGATGATTGCATCCTGTCCTCCCTGTCCCTGCCTCCTGGGACCAAACCCAACATGGACCTCGTCTCCAGTTCCCTTACTCTCCCAGACGCTACCCCTCCAGACCATAAAGTACTTCTCGGTGCTCCCGTCAGCGCAGGGAGCCTGGAGAGGCCTGTCAGGAGGAGCTCTGACACGATCAGGCAAAGACAGAGGGAGGTGGACTCGTCCAGTTGGCAGCTGCAGGGCAGAGGTGGAACCAGTTCTCAGGAGCGAAAAGCGCAAAACTTTACACGGCCATGTGACGAAACGATAGACCTCACGATGTCTAATGAGGCCGTGGAGTCGGACTCAGAGGCCAGCGAGAGCAACCAAAGCTTGAGGGCGGCTCACAGTCAGCGGAAAAGGAAGCTGAGTGGAGGCGTGGACGTTCCTGCAAAGCTGCCCATGGAGGCTTCAGCGTTCTTGTAAGATGAGCAGAAATGTTTTGTTCATTTCTTCCCCGCCCCAAAGATGCAGAAGAATGATTTCGTGTTCCTCCGAGGGCTTGGGCTCATTTTTGTCCTCATGTTTTATTCATCTGTACGATGCACACTTTAGTCCTGCAGGGCACTGATATGAAATTTGCTGCGAACATTCATATCCTCCTTCACAGGAATTAAATTTGCTGTTGCTTTTCATTTACAAACTTTTATCAAATTTGAATTTTAATTCCTCCATTATTTTTTGGTTGATGACCCAGTGCCATTCCGGCTCTCCATTTAATACATTCACACACCCATTTGTGTCCTGTGGCTTTAAATTAGTATAACGTCGACTCTCGTCAAGTCATTGCATTCTCATTTGACAATGCATCCCAACATTTTGATGTAGAAAATGGTTTGTAGGTGGACACCTTATCAGTTTTCGCTTTCCGACTCTGCAGGGATTCCTCAGTGGATGATGACAATTCAGGTGAATCTCCCCTGATCTCTATATGGGGAGAATATACAGGTTTGTGCAGTTTATGCGCAGCTCAGCTGATATTTGGTCATAGCCGTCTCTAGTTACAGCTTTACCTGACTCTCTGTGCCTAATTTCAGACTCTCAGGAAAGCTCTTTTCCAGTTTTAATGGACCCAAAGGTTCCCTGGTCTGAAGAGGAGACGCTCTACCTGCTCGATGTTTGGGGGAAGGACTCTGTGCAGCGGGCTTTGAAGGGCTGCCTGAAAAACCGCCACATATTCACGCAAATTGCACAGAAGATGGCAGAGAGGGGCTACATCAGAACCGTGGAGCAGTGCCAGACGAGGATCAAACGGCTGAAGAAAAGCTTCCGCCAGAGTAATAAGTAAGCAAGAAATAAAGCAGTCTTCTCTCCGTTTCTTGATACTTGAATGACTCTCAAACACACGGAGTCATCGTTTCAAAAGAAAAGGGAAAATCGTATTTTCTTTCTTTCTTCTCATCCACCACCAGAGGGAACGCGAGGTCTGAGAATAAGTGTTATGCAAAACTGGAGCAGATCCTCTGCTCCGCCGCTCCCCCCGCCGTTCCGGAGTTCACCTACAAAGTGGAGGAAGTGATCGATGAAGACGAGTCCCGGGACGGTGACGAGGACTTGCAGTTCGTCAGTCAAACTGGCCAGCTGGAAATTGGTAAAAAAAAAGGGGGGAAGGAAATGAATCTAATAACTTAGTTAAACCCCAAATTCAAATCCAATCATTCAAAATCAAATCAAAACTATCATTAAATAGTCAATTAAAAACCTTAATTGACACAGGGCTGCCGTTATGGTTCATATTAGAGTGATGGACTACTGAAAGATGAATTCAACACAAAAAAAATGTGGTTTGTATTTTTATTTAAGGAACTAGGAGTGTGCCATGGACAGACTTGGAGACTATGGCCCTCATCAGCATATGGGGTGCAGACAAGATGCAGCAGGAGCTGAGAGGGATGCACAGAACCGGACACATTTTCTCCATCATATCCAACAAACTGGCCGCCCAGGGCTTCTCCCGAACACCGGAGCAGTGCCAGACGAGGCTGAAAAGACTGAAATCCAGCTTCAGGCAGTGCTACCATAACAAGTATGTGTACATGCACTTGGAGAGATGGAAGGAAAAAATGTGGGGATTCTTCAAAGTATTTATGCATTCGCTTTTCTCTTCTCCCTATATTGAAGCCTGAAAGGACTGGAGCAAGTCAGGTGCAAGTTTTACAATGAGCTGGGAAGGATTTTAGTGAAGAACTTCCAACCGGTGGTGGATGAAATATCGGGGGAGGCTGAGGACGGTGACTTCCCTTCCTACAGTCACCAGGACATGGGTACAGTATCAAAACCTGCAGTCTTGTGAGACATGCGGGACTTAAAACCCGTCAGGAGTCTTGAAAAACTGTTTTACAAGTGGATTTAAAGGAATCTTGTTTAAGCGACACACGTTGATACACTAAATTCACATCCAAACCCGAACCAAAGTGCCTTACAAACTGCACAAGGTTAGGTCTACAGAAAGTACATTTAGTCAGGTTTATGTAAAGTCTCGTTTTAATACAAAGCCTTTCAGGTCTGCAGTGGGTCTTGTATATTTCCATAGATTGTTATTGCTTTGGGTCAAGTTTAAGAGCTTTCTTTCTCTGCCACTAAAACAAAAAGAAAAATAAAGTGTTCAAGGTTCCCGGATAGAGGCGCATTACACAACATGCAGTCATTTGTATATCTACTACTGTCTAAGGGGTGATGGAGATGAAGTAAAAGATCGTTTGGGCACATAAAGAGGAGGGATAGTGGATGCATTGGTGCAAGGATGCTGGCGACTGAAATGTCAGGCACAGGGAAAAGAGGAAGACCAAAGAGGAGATTTGTGGACGTGAATAAAGGGATGCAGTTGGTTGATGTGACAGAAGAACGTGCAGAAGACAGGCTAAAATGGAAACATGTGATGGACATGTGATGCGTTGGCTGTGTTGGAAAGCTGAAAGATGATGTAGAAATGTAAGCGCTGTGGATATAAAGTACGTACTGTTAATATTTATGCTTTTCAATGCTTTTCAGTCGCATCAGAATCTGCTGTTGGGGCTCAGGAGGACCGGAAAAAAGTGCCGTGGTCCGACAAAGAGACCATCATCCTACTAGAGATCTGGGGAGACCCACAGGTAAAGAAAAACATCTTCACTTTAGTCACACCTTTACCTATGTTGAATTCATCTCTTGTTTCTGAGTGTTTTCCATTTTAAACCTTAACAATTGTGGCATTCATTCATGTGTCTGAGACCAGGCAACCTCTTTACTGTGCAGTGCCATTAAGAAATAAAAAAATCATCATCGTAAACGTATTCTAAATATTTGAATATAATAGGTCCAGCAGTGCCTGAGACGCTACCCACACAACGGTCACATCTTCACAGAAATATCAGAGAAACTCGGCGCTCACGGCTACTCTCGCACCACAGAGCAGTGCCACACCAGGATCAAACGCCTGAAGGCCAACTATCGCCAGTGTAAGGAAAACATGAGGTAAAGAAAAAAGAATGAAGTCCCCGTGTTTACTGCAAATTCTAGATGATCTGCCTGTTGTGTGAGCGACTGAACGTGACTTTAATGGTCGTAGCTCCTCTGGCATCGATCGAGTCGACTTTAAATTCTACGATCTACTGGAACAAATTCTGGAGAAGCAGCCGTCCACATCGTCCACCATCATAACGGACTCCATTGAAATATCGGAGGACTCCAACGGGGAATCGCTGCCTGAACGAGGTCAAATATTTTTTTTACGTCTTCTAAGAGTTGTCTCCAAAACGATGCCGGTAATAACCATGTTTTATTTTTGTTTTAATCACTTCATCTTCAGAAGTTTTGTTTGTTTTTTTTATGGGAGCCGGTGCTGCTAGTGGGGGTGAGGCAGTCCATTTGCCCTGAGGTTCAGTCGCGCCGCTTGTGGCCGTCTACGTTGCAACCCAATTTTAAATAATCTAACCAGGCCAGTACCATCAAAATGAGAGTAAAATACGCCCCCAGCTATCTTAACTTCCTCTCCATCTTTTGGATGTACTATTTCATCACATCGTGGGGCAAAATAGTTTTACAAGACTTCGTCCCTCCCAAGTCATCAGGGCTGTTATCTGATATATTTACATTCATTTTTAAATATTTTAAGGGTGTAATTCTAAAAAAGGCAGCGTAAATCACTAAAGTATTTTGAAATCTAGTGTGTTATTTTATTTTATTTAGCCATTCTTTATTGAGATTACAGATCTCTTCTCAGTTGAGTCCTGGCCAAGAAGCGGTAACAGCTCATCCTACAAACACAAGACAGTTACAGTTCAAAATCTAGTGACAATAAAGACAAATATAAACTAATATGAAAAGGACTTAAATCAATGACGGGTCAGCAATTGAATCTCTGGCAGATTTTAAATTGTTAAACGAAATATTTTCTAAACACAAAACTGGAAAGCTTTTTTCCCCACACTGACGGTGAATGTGTAAAAGTCCTTAGAGCGTAGAGCATATGGGTTGTCGGGTTTAAGGTGAAGGTAGGGAGGGAGGAGACCAAGAAGGCCTTTTGTGAATCAGTCTGTACCAGTGTGTGCGCCGAGGGGTTTCCAGATCCGGCCATCCAACCTGAGAGTAAAGTTCCCAATGGTGAGACCAGGGTTTACACTCCTTTTTAAAGGGAGGTGTGGTAAACCGGGTCAAGTTTATGCAATACATGGGCAGGGTGTAAATATATAAAAGGTCCCCATAACCCAAAGTGGCCAAAAATGTTGCAACAAGCCTCTTTCTTTTATTAAAAGAGAAACATCCTGGGCCCCGGATAGCTCAGTGGGTTGAGCGGGTGCCATTAACACAGACTATTGCCCTTGTGCAGGCGGTGCAGGTTCCAATCCCGGCCTCTCGCTCCTTCCTGCATGTTTTCCCTCCTCTCTCTCCATACCTATTTCCTGTCCACCTATAAAGGCCACTAGTGCCAATAAATCTTTAAAAAATTGGGAAATATGCTTTGTTGCTAAAGTAGAAAGCAAGTTTGAGTTGTGGGGTTTTTGTTTTTTTTGCAAGAGAGTCGAAATGATTTAAAAGTCCGAGACATTGATTTAAACATAAAGGCATTTAAAAGACTTAATAACTTCAATGACAGTTCCATCAGGACAAATGTTTATGCACAAGAAGAAATCATATTATTATCAGCATCCAGGTGGTGATTTGCATCTTTAAAATAAAAGCCCACATTTTAAATAATTATATAAATGATATATAATTAGCGAATAGGTGTGGACCCAGAATAGAACTCTGTGGCACACCCTTTGTAACTGACAGAACATTACAACAGACATTACTGCTGAGTTTGTTAAAGTTAATAAAAACTGGTGGAAAGAGTTAGTCCTCAAAGTCTTTTATTCTCTAAAAGAATTCGCTTTGGAGTTTTTACTGTAAATGTAATCATACACAGTTGACTGGCATACCCTGTGCAACATTCATCTAGTTTATGAATTTATGCATGGACAAGCCGATAAAAAAGCCTAATGTGTGGGAAAGCGATTGTGTGCAAAGAGGCACTCTATGTAGCAATTCCACTTTTGACCACATGGGGGAAGCATATACCACATGGTTTAAGTGTCAGCCCCTCATGTAAGGCCGACAGAAGACCACTTCTAGAAGGATCAAGTTGTATTACAAGATGTGCCGGACCGTCCTCACTCATCAACACAGTATAGGCACGGTTACGCTGGATTCACACCGCAACATTGCGGTCTGTCTCCGTAGACTTCGAATGGGGTGATATTATCCATCCCTGAAATTAATTGTGGGTTCCATGCATTGCATTCTTTTGGCTCCGTCAAAAAGTTGGGGGATTTTCAACTTTTCCCGAAGTTGGTTGATGTGTGTTGTGAAGTAGTCCATTGATACCTAGACCAGTCCAGTGCTGACACTGAGGTGTTGTGTCTCCAATGTAAGATGGAGAGCTCGCCGTATCCACGGAGAAGACGGCAACCAGTTCGTGGTCAGACGAGGAAACCCTTGGGCTCATCGATATCTGGGGCGAAGAAGACGTTCAGAAGGCGCTGAGGGGTTTCGTCCACAACGGGCACGTTTATGCTGAGATATCGGAGAGGATGCAGGACCTTGGCTTTTCGAAAACCGCGGAGCAGTGCCGCTGGAAAGTCAAGTCACTGAGGACCAACTTTCGGCAGTGCTACGACAGGAAGAAGTGAGTCTCTCTTCTTTTTTTAATTCTCTTTTCAGTCCAGTGTGAACTACGTACAATGCCTCCATGCTCCTTTTTTTTTTTTCATTCCAGATGTGGAAGAAAAGTAGATTATAGGTTCTACAACCAGCTGGAACAAATACTGGGACAGGAGGCAGTTTCTATCGATGAATATGACGAACAAGCCGAACAAGAGCCAGGTACATTCAGCGATTGTTCACATGATCTTACCGCTATTGAAGACACGCACACAAATCCTATGTCTTTGGCCTTGGCTGTGTCTGCCCACAGAGGTGGCAGATGTTGTGAACACACCGTGGACAGAGGAGGAGACAGTTGCTCTCATTGAAGTGTGGGCTGCTGATGATGTACAGCACAGCCTGAAGACCTCCGTCCGCAACGGGCACGTATATGCGGAGATTTCTGAGAAAATGGCCATCATAGGCTACCTAAAGTCAGCAGAGCAGTGCCAGACAAGAATCAAAAGGCTTAAGAAGACATATAGGCGATACTGCAACAGCCGGAGGTAGATGATGTGGAAAAGTAATGTATTATGTGATTGATTTCAATGTGCTGTTTCCCCACTTACTGTGGATTCGTGTTTTCCAGGAATGGAGGTCGGCCATCAGTTTTCCGATACTTTAACCTTCTTGCCCCGGTGCTGGGTGATAATTCAGTACTTGCTGATGTGGACAATACTGCAGCGGATGCCCCCTTGGACCCTCTCATGGACAGTGATTCTGTCTTATGTAAGTTTATCCATTACAGTGTTCAAAAAACAAATAATGTGGGGGAAAAAATAATTTCTTTTAAGCCAAAAAAAACTTGGATTATTTGTTTGAACCTTTATTTAACAGACACAAGTATATGGAAAATTATTTCCAGTCTTTATTGACTAAAAATTAACAAAAAGAAAAGCAAAACAAAAACATAAGATTTGATGCAAGCAGCCCGCTAAAAACGGTAAGCAAAGAAATAACAGGTAAATTAATCGAATATACAAAAGTTTTATTCTACAAGATTCTACATTAAGCAGATAAAAGCAGGAAAGAAAAAAAAAACTTCTCTCAGTTGTACAAATTGGACAAGACGAGGCGGTTATGAGCAGGGCCACTGCCAGGAATTCCTGGTCCCCGTGCCACTGGGCCACCACAGGATACCACAAGCATGTCGTACTTCCTTGTTTTGAACTCCAGGGAGGGAAGGTGAAAACGAAGCACAAGTGCACGCGGCGTATATGTATAAAACAGAGATATTTCTTACCACTATTACAAAGTGGATTTTGCTTAAAGCCAAGACTGACACCTGAGACTCCTATTTTTTTTTTTTTTAGACGAGCAGCCCTCCACCAGCCACCTCCTGACCGACATGAGCAGAAAAACGCCCTGGTCGGACCTGGAGACCCGCACCCTGCTGGAGATCTGGGGCGAAGACGACGTCCAGCTCACCCTGAGGGGCTGCCTGAAGAACCGACACGTGTTTGAGTACATCTCGGAGAAGATGAGCGACCACGGATTTATACGGACCACGGAGCAGTGCTACACGCGCATTAAACGCCTCAAATACGGCTTCGTCCACGAAAAGTCAGTGATGACAGCCGCCGACTCATCAGCTATGTCGTTCGTGTGGTTTTTAATGGCACCAATCAGTCATTTAAGTTAGTTGCACCGTATTCTACAAACAAAACTAAACGTTTAGTAAAAATCCTGGAGTTTAAGGTTTTTATTGCTTTTGACATTTCTGATCATTGTCCCTCCACATTTCATTTTTTTACATAAGCATTTTCTTCAGTTTGAAAGTCTATTTTTGATATTTAAAGTGATATGTGTTCATTTCATGCAACAAACACACAGTAATGCACTGGTAAAACAGCTTTTCGTTGTTTGCAGTACACTGTAAAAACAAGGATTTAACTGGTTTTAACTGTCCCTTTGATCAAATCCAGGGAAGAATTTAAATTCTTCAACGAGATGGACAATATCTTCAGGAAGGAGCTGAAACTGCACGGCTCAGTCGTAGACACGACCATCACCGATGAAGTTGATGAAGTTGATGAGCCCGAAGTGGGCCAAGTGAAAGGTGAAACTAAACACAACGCAAGAAGTAAAATCTCAGCAGCATGGAGGATTCCTCTCTGAACGGTGCAAAGAGGGGGGGGGGGGGGGGTAATTGGCGCATGTGGCTTGTAAAAGTTGTGAAATGTTTTTGGAATATCAGAGCAACATTCGCTGGCATCTGCGCCGTGAATATCCCCTCTCTTTCAAGTACTAATCTGCAGACTCGTCTGCCCATCCCTTCAGGTAACCAGTGGGTGGCTGACAGCTCCAAGCTGGCTTGGGGTGACGACGAGACCGAGGCCCTCCTGGACATTTGGGGGAGCGAGGATATCCAGGAGAACTTGAAGGGCGGCACCAAGAACAAACACATCTACATCCAGATCTCTCAGGTCATGGCCAGCCAGGGCTATCCGCGCTCTCCTGAGCAGTGTCAGTCCAGAATAAAAAGGCTGAGGGCCAATTTCAGACACTTCCTAGAAGGCAGACAGTAAGCACACGCGCTCCCTGCTCAGCATGTTTACATTTCGTCGTAATGAAGTCACATTTTTTTCGTTTTTATTGCTTCCTACTGAGTTTTGAAATTCTGTGACTTCTGTGTTCTCAGAGGAGAGAAGCAGGAATGCAAGTTTTTCGACCAGCTGGTGCAGATTTTTGGCAACAAGTACATCATGAACTCAGATTCCCTGGCTGACGATGCAAATGAAGTCATCGGTAAGATCCACGTCCATGATTTTCCGCTGGTTTAGTGTCACGCAGCAGCTTTAAAAACTAGACGAATATTGTAATAAGCTAAAAATGAGGACAGAGAGACTGAATTGTTTGGCAAGAGTGAGGAGTACTTGCCAGTATTTACTACAACACAGTGGTTTGGACCAGAGAAAACAACCTAAGATGTATGTTGGTTTTGTTGGGTTTATTTTTTTTTTTTAATTCCTATTCAAGAAGAAAAATTTACTTAGCTTTACTAGTTTCATTGAATTTAAGTAATTTAGTTGCGGCTGGGTGCACTGATTAACCAATCCTCAGCAGGTGTGCAGAGCTCTGTAAAAGTAAATATTTGGGCAGTTTGCAGGGCCGGAGGATTCAGGCGGGTGTTTATGTAATGCCAAAAGGGAAGGACATAAGCAGTAGTCTCAGAGAAGTCATTTTTTTGCTGCTCAGGTACAAACAATTTGGAGTTCAGCATTCTCTGGTGAGAAGGATTTTTTTTGGAAGTTGAAAACATTCAAGACAGTTGCCTATTTTCCCAAGAGGGGACGGACAAGCAAATTTGCACCATGGTCAGAAAAGGAAACAAAGGCATGTTAAATATTAAAATTCATGACAGTTCAGTTAAAAAAAAAAAAAAAAGACTAAATCGTCCAGTCTGCTCGGCAGAGTTACCAGGAGAAACCTCTTCTATCTAAAAAGAGCTGCTGAGGTTTCCAAAACAAAATCTGAACAAATCTCTTTACATGATTTTAAACATAATTTAAATATTCTACATGCATCCAATTCTCTGACTGCACATGTTATGACTGATCACCGTCAGGCATGAATAAATTCTATGTAGTCCTAATAGTACATTTAGGCTTTTATATAGGCAGTCTTTGATGACGTAGTTTTGTGGTGCGTAAGTACATATTTTATGGTTATATCGTTATTATATGTATTAGTAACTCTTGTGCTCTTAACTGCTGCCTGTCTTGGTCAGGACACTATTGAAAAAGAGATTTCAAATCTCAAGAGTCCCCGGTCAGGGTAATAAATAAATTTAAAAAAAGCCACAAGACACCTGGTGCCACTGTCCTGCAGACAAATAAGATCGAAGTGGAGTCGTGTGTCCTGAACGGCTGTAGAGAAGCTATGATGCGGCCTTGTTTTGCAGCCACAGGACATGGAAACGCTGCAGTCACAGCTTGTCTGTATACCAGGGTGTTGTAGAGGTAAATGTGATGCCATCTGTCTGATGATTAAAGCTTGGTTGAGTTTGGGGCATGCAGATGGACGACGATCTGAAGCACACCAGCAAATCTACATCAGACTGCCTGAAAAAAATGAAAAGAATCAAAGTTTTGCAATGAACTCGTCCAGCCTGATTTGAAGTGTTGTGGCACGTCCTTAAATGAGCTGCTCACGGCGTTGTTTTCTTTTTGTGAAATAAATAACGACACAGTATAAAGAAGTAATGTGTTGTTGTTTTTCCAAGGTTGTATTTGACTAATAAGAACCACTATTGCCAGATTATTTCAATTGTAGTTTTAGGAATTAAAAAAAAAAAAAGGGTACTAAGCTCTCCTTGTGACAACAGATCCCTGTTTTGGTGCAAAACAAACTATTTAACATAAAGTTTGGTGTTTCTGTGTGATCCAGAGTCCTGAAATGGTCCATCTTCAAGGTGACGCAGCAGCCGCAGATGAACAACAAAGAACAAGGACATTAATGCTGTGATATTTGATGTTTAACTGTTTACCTTTGACAGAACATAGCCTGTCCAAGCTCACTGTATATACTTCAAATACTTTTACATTCTTCAGACACAAAGACCTTCTTTGGGCTGAAATCTAGTGTGTAAGTGTTAAGTGTGTTTGTGCGTGTCCCTCAACCGGAGTGTCTCGTGATTAGTAATTACAGAGCCACGATACAGGATGCTCAGGACTCGAGGGGCAAAAATGAGTGGAAGTCACGCAAAACGCTGCGCTCCCCCACAAGAGTATGTTTTTCTAGTGTTTTTTTTTTTTTTACTTGAACTTTAAAAGAGTGAAACAAAGTACACACAAGTAGAAATAAAAGCAAGCCTTCTACTACTGTAACCACGAGGTCACCTTTTGGTCTTAATTTGTGTCTTGCTTGTTAAATCTGACATGTTTGCACTTGTTTGAAAGATTGAAATCTGTGTGTTGAAAGGTGAATTATTTAATTCTCATCCTGTACTGTGTGTTAACCTTGTCCAAAACTGTGTTTATTTAAATTTTCTGTGTATGTATTCCGAGTTTTAGAGTTTTTGTTTGAAGCGTGTTACACTTCCAACTTTATTGAAGTACAGTTGTGCCACAAACATATCGCTTTTTCTTTTTGATATCCATTAAAATGAAACCTGAAATGATTTGCGGGTTTATTTCTGATATCTGGTGCATAACGGGTTCCCATACTTGTGCAGTTAAAAGTAGGACGTGCAACTTTGTGTGATTTCTCCCCCAGAACACTTTTTTTGTTTAACTTTATTATCCCCAGAGGCAGAACCGTCTTGGCCGGAGTTTTATATTCCAACACTTTACAAGCTTAAATAGACATTGACACAGGATAAAAGCATCAACATATAAACCAGAAAACGGCTTAATGAAAGCCGTTTCATTCTTTTGGCATTTGAAATCTTCTGATACGCCACAAAAACTCATATTTTAGAAAATAACCCTGTTTTAAGAAAATTCATTTTACATTTTGGTCTAGTGGCTTGACTATTTTGCTAATTTAAAGATTTCTAGTCGAGGAACTTTTTTTTTTTTTTTAACCCTGTTGGCTGTTGATTTTGCTTGATATGAGAATTTGACTAGATTTAGGAATAGTAGGCTTAGTTCCAGCCGGGCTGTTTTAGCAAAGTAGGAAAAGTCCAAATTTGCAAAACGGGATTAGTTGAATCTGAAGTGATTTTTTTTTTTTTCTTTGTTTCACTAGAGGTTAATGTTTTCTGCTGATCGTGTGCATCTATGTTTTGTGCGTAGTAGTCATGGTAAAAGGAAGCGGATCAACACATCAACTGCATGATAAGAAAACCACTCCCTAAGTCAAAGGTTAACATTTTGACGTACTGCAGAGAAAGAATCGTCTGGTAGCTCTCTTGTCTTGGATATCTTATTGATAAACCTTTATACATTAGGTTTGATCAGTTACATGTTCACATCATGTCTCTTCCTGCCTGCTTTGTCCATTCTTGGACATCATCTCTCAGCATGTTTGCGGTTTTAGGACAGTTCCAGGTCGTATCGCTCCTTTCTCTCCACTATTGGTGGGAAAACCATCAGCTCCCTGCACCGATTCCCACTCCTTGGCTTGGAGCTCTTTAGTAGAGCGCTGTGGATTTTAGGGAGCTTGAGGGTTCCTTTCAGCTGTGCGGTGGAACAGATGGTTTCACCTTTGCATGCTGATGAGTAGGAGCTGGTCTGGGTTGTGTTCAGAATAGGTGGCAGGCGTAGAGGAAATCTGCCCTGTTTTAGTACACTGACCTTCTTCTTAGTGCTGTGATCTTGTATGACATCTGCATGAGAGTTCGTGCACCTGAGATCAAATAGCAAAAAAAATCATTCAGGGTGAGATATGAAGACATAAATCGCACACTGTGTGACCACTTGCACCATTTCTCTAGCGTAGTATTTCCCTTTGTTCTTTTTTTAATTTTATGGAGCGCCCAACAAAACGTATAAAGTTTTCCTGCACAAGAAAAAGGAAGTCTGGGAAGGCTATGAGGAACTACAAGTAGCTGTTCTCGTACTTGCCACTAGGTGGAGCCAGTGGGTAATCAAAAGCTGTTCAGCAGAGGAGCTGAGCCAACGTTTAACTGAACAGTTTTTATGAATCAAGGTGGTCAGTGGTCTACATCCTAATAACCGATTTGTAAAGTCCTGTCTTGTGTGTTTATATCGATAGTTCAGCTGAGTTTCTGTGGGAACTGTGCCCCCTTCAGAGCCATAAATACAGTACGCACATACAGTATATTTAGATAGACGAGTTCACACATACACTGCCCTTAAAAGTTAGGATGTTAATTATATGTTTAAATTTAAAAGAGCATCCAACTACTAGAACCTGGGTGCCTCAGTGTGTTTGTGTTTACTTGTATTACATACATGAATCTGGTTACACACTCAAATTGTGGAGACAGGTGTCTCTTTTGGGGACAAAAAGTAAGTCTGCATAAATTACAAATTAAGTGTGTTAAGTGTGTGTGTGTGGTGTATGTGTGTGTGTGTGTGTGTGTGTGTGTGTGTGTGCGTGTGTGTGTGCGTGCGTGTGTGTGTGTGTGTGTGTGTGTGTGTGTGTGCGTGTGTGTGTGTGGATGCCGGCTGGAATCTGAATCTGAAGTCAGGGAAGGACCACACTGCAGGATGCTGCTGCATTTAACAACACACTCGCATAAACACACACTAGAGTGATGAGCAGGGCCACATCACCCACCAAACCCCCACATCCACTTTTCACATACAGATACACACCAGCTGACTTGCAGTGTTATGAAAACTAACAAATTTACAAGTACGTCTGCTTTGATTTGATGTCATTTTACACTTTAGTTATGACATCGGTTCAGCTTATTGGTCATCAACAGTACAAAAAAAAAAATATGCTTGAAGGGCTTGTAGGTGTCTTAACTAATACCAATATGAATACCACCATTAGTTTAAAAAAAGAAAAGAAAAAAGGACCGGCCCAAAATCAACATCACCCCCATTACCATAAGGCTTCTCTTCTGTTTGTCTGAAAAGGAATATTTTAAATGTAATTCAGTGTTGTAATTATGAATTATTATGGTTATATCAGCTATTGATTGATGATTGACCAAAGCAGCGCTGAGGGATCAGGAATCCCAAAAACGTCCAAGCTATGACCCCTACCCTTTATGCATTGAAATCCCCGCAGATTTTTAAATAATTTATTGTGTACTATACAAGTATAAATATGGTAATTTCTTCCAATCTCTTCCATTCCAATTATTTTCTCATATACTAGAACTGAACTGAAGAATAATTTATTAATTTCTCAAGGGAAATTATATTGCTGCAGTGTATATTTAAAATAAACAAGTGGAAATTAATTTAAATTGTTAAATAAAATGAATAAACCTGTTGTAAAACTGGAAGTATTCCAAAGACGTATGGTTGAAATCTCCATAGAACAAATTATTATAGGTCATTTTTATGTCTTTGTTCTTTTGTGTTGTGTTTTTTGACAAAGCGGAAACCCTATTTTGAATTTGAGTAAAAAAAAATGTAAGATGGTTCGATGGAATATAAAAAAAAGGTGGTAAAATTATGGTGATGTTAAAACCACAAAACACTATCTATTTGAACAAAAATATTTTTATTGTCCTGGATAATTAAGTGGCTAAGCGTTACTACATCAGTTCCTTAATTACCAATTTGAAATTTAACTCAAAATTCTGATCAGTTTAGTCTCTTTCTTTTAATCTTTTTTAAAATGGACATGAAAAAGAAACCTTTATATTCAATCTGATTTCTTTTTGCAACCACAGGAGACTCCTCCTGGTGTTTATTAGAGACAAAATGCCAGCTTGGAGCTCTGGATTTATTCATAATTTTTCAATTCTGTATATTCTTGGGTTAATGTTTTTAATGATAACGTATAAAGGCATGAATGATGCCACAACAAAAAAAACCTTCCCTTTGCAGGTGGCATGCCTGCAAATTCAAGCTGGATCCTGACTTCTTCAGTGTTTTCTGGAGGCCCGATTTAAGCAGACACAGTAAAGTCACAGTATTGTTTCTTGGCATGCAGTGAATTAATGCGGCGTGTGAGAACGTTTTCCATCTGTAAACCTGTGACAGATGAAGATAGACCAGAATGAGAATCTAGATGAACCAACTATAGATGTTCTATATAGCAGATTCACTTTCCATTTGTCCTTTATCTATACTTATTTATTTCTAGTTAGGATCACAGGGATCTGCTGGCACCTATCACAGCCCTTTTCAGGCAAAAGGCACCCTGGACAGATCGCCAGTCCATCTCAGAGCCACATAGAGGCAACAACCACACACACTCACTCCTATAGGCGAGTTGGAGTCATCCCTTAACTTGAAATACATGCTTTTGGACTGTGGGAAGACGAGAAAACCCACGTAAGCATGGGGAGGACATGGGAACTCCACAAATAAAGACCCCTGCCTGGATTTAAGACCAGGAACCTTTTAGCTGTGAGGGAACAGTGCTAAATGTTTTGATGATTGTTGTGATTGTTTTACACTTATTGGTGTAAGCTGAGTTATAATTGTTATAAATGCCTAATGGAATCTGGTTGGCATTGATGTCATGCCTTTTCTTGAGCCTGCGGCTGTCACACTGTCAGCTTGTTACAGATCCCATCACAGAGCAATGCGATAATGATACTGTCGCTCCTGACTTACGCTGCCAGACTCAGGCTTTTCCTTTCATTTGCACCCCACAGTATATGACTGATGTTTGAAAGAGGCTTTGTGTGATTGTGCAACATGGTACTTAGTCATTCCTCTACCCCCGAGGGCAGGCATATTCACCCTCCAACGTTATCGCAACAGGCCGGCTCACGTTCTGAGCGGCATGCGTGCGCAGACCGTGCATTCACGTTCTACCTTGCTCTCGAACGTGCATCTTCATGCTCTCCCTCCACTGTGGCACACGTGTGAGAAACATAACCAGGAGGAGTGCAAAACAGCGGGTTTATGGTTTAGCAGTGAGAAAAGATAGTCAAACAACATAGACGGATTGTACACAAGTGTGCGCAGGGAGCCTCCCTACCTCAGGGCTGTGTATGGGCTTGTTGCAGCAGCATTCCTCCACTCAGCTGCTTCTGAGCTGCACATTCCAGAAAGAGAGGAGGAGAAAAAAAGGAAAAATGGAGAGAGTAAAAAAAAATGAGAGTGAAGAAAGAAAAATGGATTAATAAAACAAAGGTATAGGTTAAAACTTTCAATCTGGACTGTAAACTGCGCTAAAAGCAGAGGGGACGGAGCAGAGCAGAGGAAATTGGTTAAAGAGGGAGAGTGAAACGGCAATTTGATATGTAATTAATCCTTTTTCTGAAATCGTGGCCTCCGTGCCCTCTTCTCCCCACTATGAGGTCAGAGGTCAGGGTCAGATACAGTACAGAGAAACCAGAGCCAATGCTGAGAAAAAGGAAGGACGACCACAAGGGTATTCTTAAAATAATATTTCCTACAGAACCATTAGGGTTACACACAGACACACAGTACACTAAGATATCCTCTCTCTGACTAGTGTTTGTTTGTCGGCGTGTTTGAGCTGTTTTCACACAGAACACAATTTAGAAATCACAAACAGACTCCTCTACACACACGCTGTAGATAGAGAGCGTCGTAACAGTTGCGTGATTTTTTTTCAACATTAAAAATACTAAAAACATTGGTATGGTATTATTTATGTGTATTTTTACACTGTGCAAATGTTTCTTTGTAGGTTCCATATGTATTTTTCAGTCTGTAAGATTAAAGCAACAATTTAAATCAACTTAAACGTATGCTTTATCATTTTTTTTAAATTCTATATAAAGATTTTGCATTGCGCTTAGATCCCCCTGCTCTCTTGATTTTTCTTGAAATGTGGTTCGGTTTATGCTTTATCTTTTTCTGTTTTGTTATGCCCTCATGGACACAAAAGAACGCTTCTATAGATAATGATTATAATTGTTATCTGCAGGCTTAATACATGGAAGGAACCACAGCTCACTTTCAGAGCCCATTTGAGGCCAAGTTTGACTCTAACAAGGAAGAAAAATGGAAATAAAATTAAGCTCCAAACTGCAGCAATGAAGATTCTGTCACTGGAGATGCTTAACGAGGACAGGGCAGAAACAGATGGAGTGAGGGGAAAAGAAAGCGAAGAAAAGATTGAATATGTACTGGGATAACAAGCAAATAAGTTTAAAGGGAAGAGCAACAACAAGCAGCTTGTGTGAGTAAAAAGCTTGTTGGCTCAGCGACAGCGTCCCCTCTCCTTCTCGCTCCTACTCATGCTGAATGGATGGGTTTGTTTGCTTGCTGGTCGAACTAAAGGAAAACAACGTGACTCAATTCCCTTTTCTCCATTTGTGTGGTTAATGCAGGACAGTTCATCAGGCTTAAGTGTCTGTTGAGTTCTCGTACCCTAACAGACTTATCCAGAATACCAATATGCCTCCAGTGTTCCTTCCCTCATTTTTTGCTGGTTATATTAAAACTGAAATGATCAAATGAGGAGCAATAAACAGGGATAGGCACATTAACATTTAATGTTAATTTTCTGTTGCTCCCCGAAATACACGATTAGTGGAGACAAGACCTTTACAATCACTACTGAAGCAACATTAATGAACTTACTACCACAATAACAGCTCATCTGACTTAGTAGGGAAGTTACGATACATTTGTTTATTTCTATTTTACAAATGTTTTAATCCAGATTATAAACGGGACCCATTAATCTGATGGACATTTCGTCTATCTATCTATCTATCTATCTATCTATCTATCTATCTATCTATCTATCTATCTATCTATCTATCTATCTATCTATCTATCTATCTATCTATCTATCTATCTATCTATCTATCTATCTATCTATCTATCTATCTATCTATCTATCTATCTATCTATCTATCTATCTATCTATCTATCATAATAATAATAATAATAATAATAATAATAATAATAATAATAATAATAATAATAATAATAATAATAATAATAATAATAATAATAATAATAATAATAATAATGCACTTGAGTGTTAAAACGACAGACACGAAATTCATCCAATCAGATCTGGATATTTGGTAGAGCCACCGCCAGCTTATCCAATAGACTTGTAATATGTTTTCTTTGTTTTTCGCCAATCAGAGACAAGGATATCCTGGAAGAGGCGGGCCTACCTTTCGTCGGTTTCGCCCACTCCGGATGTTCCCCAGTAGCGAATAACGAGCAGGAGCAGCGCCGAGTGAATGTGGCAGTCGAGGCTGAAGGGAGGGGTGGACGGAGTGGCCACACCGGGGCTTTTTCTCCCTTTCTTCTTTATAATTATTTTCCAACAGAACCAAGTTTTTACAGTGTACATGACGCTGCCGTTGTAAATTTGCCCGGCAGACAGGAAAGCCGGCGGCGGCGGCGTTTCTTTGGGACTATCTGCTGTCGTAGTGAAAACAGTCCAGAAGAAAGAAGCAAAGGGGGAAACAACATGGGGCGATAATAAGGAAATGTGCTGTTGTGGACCGACAATGATTCTGTGGGAGGACCCGTGAAACCTATTTATTTTTATTTATTCCCCCTTTTATTCCTCTCCTCTTTTTTGTTTTATTTTTTTTTAAATACTCCTCCTCTTGCTGGTTTGGGAGATTTTTCTTTCTTTTTTTTTTTTTTTTTAAAGGAAAAGGGCAACGTTAGAAGAGGTCTGAAGGATGGACCAAGCCGGCATCCTGAGAAAGTTTATCCAGGGGGTGAAGGCCATGAGCGAGGGGGACAAGGAGAAGGGAGAGGACAACTTCGGCAGCGACTTCATGGTGGGTCAAAATTAAACATGCTCTGTGTGTGTTACTTCTCCCGTTCACAATCTCCTCCTTTTTCCTTCACATTGCCCGTCTGTATCCCACCGCCCTTCCCGTCTCCTGGCTCCCTGTATCCCCCTGGAGGTGAGGCAGGGACGGCCGCACTGCCCTCTTCCTTTTCCTCCCTTTACCAGGCTTTATATGGCGGCCTAGCATTGTCTCTCCAACCGTAGGAACACCACCGACCTCTGTCTTCCTTCACATTAGTTACGACAAAAAGGGGATAAACGGCACAGATTAACGTCAATTTCCGGTGCAGGTCTTATTTATAGGGCACATTTGTGGAGCAGCTTAGTCTAGTCTGTACTGGACTGTCACTGTACGCTGTAGTTCCCAACCATGCTTGATGGTTGGGACACAGTGCAATGTTTAATTGTGCTCTCCTGGAGTCTCCTGGATCCACAGAACTGGGATTTATTGCTTGTTTTACAATTCAGGACTGCACAGTGTAACATTTTAAATAATAACTTTATTGGACCTGCAGACAAATTAGTGTAGGGTTCAGTCATAAAGGGCTGGATTCCTTGGATGGTTGGGTAATACGGTTTAGCTGTGTGTGTATAATAAAATGGCAGCAGAGTGCTGGATGTATACACTGCCTCTTGTGTTGTCTTCCCAGCATTTGTCCTGGTTGTAATTAATTAAAACATTTGAGGCAGTGTTGGATGTATATAATGCATTACACGGTTGTTTATATGCCTTGCAGCGACCGCAGACTGGCAGTCACAAGTTTGCCCTAAGTACATCTCTGGGATGTTGCAATTCTGGACTCTAAATAGGACCTTTCTCACTCCCAGGCTTGTGAAATAGCTGGAATAGCCACACCAGGAATGCCACTTCTATAATGACGTGTGTGTGTGTGTGTGGGTGTGTGTGTGTGTGTGTGTGTGGAAGGGCTGCTTTTAGTGGCATGGCTTTGGTTCGGATATGTTTGATATTGGTCAGAGCTTGACAAAAGTTTAATTCATTATCAGCATTTTTTAAACATTTACCTAAGGATTCGTGGTGAATTGAGCTTATTTGATGTTTTGGGGATATATTTTAAATGTATGTCAATATATCAGTGTGATTGGGAAAGATGGTATTGAGCAGTTAATTTGCCTACACTTGCAAACACACACACACACACACTCCCTACTTCCCTACTTCATGCAAGCTGCTTGCTGGAGCTTGCAACATTCTTTCTTGGCCTGTTTCAAAACATTTTGTCCTGGCTTTAAAAGTGGAACTTTATCAACTCTGCGGCGCACTTTGGATCAATGCTTCTTTTTTTTTTTTTTAGTATGAAACAAAAAAAAAAGAGAGGAGAAGTCTATGCCGGTTTCTGTGCTAGATTCACAAGCACAGGGCTGTTGCCAGATTGCAGACTACCAAGTGGTCCACACCAGTTTGTAGGAAGAGTGTTTACAGGAAGTCCTGGAAGACCTGGGACTAGTCGTGGCTGCTTGATTGTGGAAGAAGGTCATAATCGCAGTCATTTTGGTTATCACTGAAATTATCATCTACTAACTTTTGAGGCATGTTTTAGTTGTCAAACTTGAAATAAAAAGTTGTAATTTCCATGCTAATCTTGAATTTAAATTTGAACGAAGGGTCAAACTAATAAAAAAAAAAAAAATGATTGAGGCCGATGTGACAAATGTTAGTAGAGATGCTCTAATAATCCCCTTTTTCATTTTTCCCTGAAGCACCGCCATGACCTTGATTTACAAGCCTGCATTCAAAACACAAGCAGAATATGTGGAAAGGGGAGTTTTTGTTTCTTTCTTGATTTTAATTTTTCTCTTTAATCATTGGGAGCCAAAATTGAAATCACAATTAAATCATACTTAATTCATAACTAATAGCTCAGCCCATCGACTCGTCATCTTTCGGTTTAGCAAAAGAGCTTGGAATGTGAATATTTTACTCTATTTTTTGCATGCAGGTTAATTGCAAAATGCTTGTTAATATAGTTTAGACTATGCTATGGAAACAAATAATTTTATATGATAACAAATTGACAGAAGGTGGACTTTAACAGTTTATCACAGTCACCAGTTTTTACATGTGGAGCAGTCTTGGCTGGAGGTTAGAGATTTTCCTCTCAGGTTCTTGGTTCTGGCTGCTTGTTTCACTTGGTGTCAAAGTCATCATGTAAACTATTTAATTAGATAAGTATAGCTTCTTCTTTTGGCACCAACGTATTTCACGTTCATCTTTTCACATATCACGCCATGTCAAGCTGCCTTCTGCAAACAGTTGTCTAATGTTGCACAAAAGGAGGAGTTGGTGGGCCAATGTGTCTTCTTAAAGCCTATTTAGGTAGTGAATAATTCATTTTTATTGGTTCCCCCAACCAAATATCCCTCTGAGCGATGCTGCTTCAATAAGAGGCCATTTAAATCAGAATTTCCCATTTTTTTTAAACTTTAAAGATAACCTTGGCAAGCTATAA
This sequence comes from Xenentodon cancila, assembly GCA_014839995.1. Classification (NCBI taxonomy): domain Eukaryota; kingdom Metazoa; phylum Chordata; class Actinopteri; order Beloniformes; family Belonidae; genus Xenentodon; species Xenentodon cancila. The sequence continues at coordinate 10,455,504 of CM026219.1, read as the reverse complement.
GGCTTTTAGTGTTTGTTTTTAGTCTATTTTCTTTCAAACGAGCTTCATTGGTGTGATATGTAATAATTTGTTACTTCAGTGAAGCATGTTTCCTGTTAGCCTCTAGGCTATCATGCATCCCTCCACACAGAAATCAGACAAACAGGCAGTTCATATGAAGGTTTTGTCTTTGAGGCATTCAACATTTTTTAGCATGAACCATTTCCTTTATTTGGTTTTTCACAGTAATCGAGTTGATTTTGCACATGCAAAGCTGCTGAATGTCAGCTTTATGGAGTTGATGTAAACGGAGCCCCAAGCTGAAGTTTTCCTACTGTTGCCAATGTTGGCCCCTAAATGTTATTAGGCAAAAACACCAGCGTGGAATCAGGGAAGCCTGTCCTGGCTCCATGCGTGTGGGCACTGGGCCAGCATACCAAGCACAACTAACATTCTCCAGCTGGAGCCTACATGTAAGCAAAAGTCTTTAGCTACTGCTCCTCAGTTTTACCAGAGTCGAGCCTTGTGTGAGGCTCTCGGTGGTAGAGTCAAAATCACAATACCACAAGCGCATGGGGTGTGCTCCTCTGCATTGTGAGTCACCAGAACACCCTGACATAACTCCCACTTTAACTGCCTATTGTTGTTTATATATAGAATGTGTTTTATAGGCATAATTGCATGCTCTGGTAGGCCAAGGAGTCAGAGATTATACGCTTTGTTCAGTGGGCTTTTTTCAGCAATTTAATGGAGTGAGATCTTAATAGTTTTTTTTTCTATATCTGACACACACACAAAACAAATCTCAAAATTGTAATTTAACTGCTGGAATTGTTTGTTTTTTTTTTTTGTTTATTCATTTCCGTGAAGAGGTAAATGACGTGGGTTACATTTGTACATGCAGCATGCTGTAGAGCCTCTTTCAGTCCAAGCCCTGGTGCTGTAAAAGTTTAAGAGCTTGATTAGATAATGCTACCTGCAGCTATGGAGAATATTTCCTCACTGACCATTTCTTCTTTTTTTTTTTCTTTTTCCTGGCATTCACATGGGAAATGTGCTTAAGCTGATTTTAAAAAGCTCTGTATGTAAATGAATGTATATGTTAAACAGAAAGCAAATAAAAAGATTTAGCTTTGATATCTCAAAACTATTCTAAAAAGACACAACTCTGACACAACTTTGTGCGACTCAGAAAATGCTCATTAGGTCCAAGGTGAGGTATGTACCGATTTATGACGCAGGTCCGGAAAAACTGGTCCATCTGTGCAGATGCTGGTGCTGCAAAACAAAACAATGGCAATCTTACTTGTTTCACGAGGGTGGTCATCAACTGGCTCAGTCAACCCACAAGCTTCAAAACCAGCTATTAGTATACTTATGTAAGAGAATGTGTTTTTTTTCTCATTCAAGTTCCCAGTCAAAGAAACAGGAGTATGGACACACATGGAGGGGGCAGTGTAATAATATGAAATGAAACCTTTTTTTATGCAGGGAAGTGAAATAATGTTTGACAAAAGTCAAGCCATTTACCAGGTGAGATCAAATTAAGTCATCTTGAGGAGATAAGCAGAGGCAAAAGTCAGATGCCTGAATCCGAGTCAGTCATACATATCACGTGACTGTAACAATCTTGTCAGCTGTTTAGTATACTAGCTCAGTATATTTGGTATACTAGCTTTTTAATTTATATCTGCACTTCACTTCTTTTATTGATTTTAAAATTAGATATTTGAAATAACCCCCCCACCCCTCTGTTTTTTTTTTTGTTTGTTTTCTTTCTGTAATTGTCCGCAACAAGGTGAGCCCGCTTTTTTTTAAATTATTCTTCTTTTATTAATGCAACTAGTGTTAAATTTTAGTTTTGCTTTTTTAACTACTTTTCTAAATTCCATTGAATAACATTGCGTGAACGCTTCCTTTCTTTCCTTCTCCACTTGTAGAGCAGTTGCAGCCTGGCTGTGAGCTGCGCACGTGAGGTTATGTTTTCAGATTAAATTTAGATGTTAATACTTCTGAAATTACAACACAGATGCAGTCAGAGTTGATTTTACTCGATGATGTTGCATCTGTAAAATCACCGACTGCTGGGTAGCATAAAAGTCTTAATGACTGCTATTTCATGCTCCATTTCTGACTCACCATGGTGTCCAATAACAGAAACAAAAAAGACATTTAAATATTATATTCTTTACTAATAATTCAGTTGTATTAAAACACAGTATAGCAGGGTGTGGTCTCTGTGTGATGGTAGGTAGAAAGAAATTACTGCAGTTGTTTTGGCGTTTTGTCTTGTATAGTTGTTTCGACTAGGCGTGTCCCAATCACATTTTCGTTTGCCCCCGAGTCGTTTGATTTTGAGTATCAGCTGGTAAATACACAAAAAAGAAAAAATAAAGAGAGGCAATTCTGTGATTTCTGTCCAGTCAGTTCCCAAATTGCAGCAGTAGAAGCTGCTGTAACAGTGCATTCTCGGTCCAATTTGAAATGTTTCTAAATATTTTATGAACCCCGAGAAGCCCACTTCAAGTGTGCTCTACCTTTACGTCAGCCAGTGTTGCCAACTCTTTAGTAAGTAGTAGTTTTGGTACGGAGTAGGGGACACAGCAGCACGGACTGCTCACTGAGAAGAGCAAGAACGATATGAGCCTTAAACTTACAAAAGTCTTCAATGCAACCTGAAAAAATTGCTAGATTTGTTGCTAGTTGCTTTTTGTCGCTTGAGGGGTCTAAAAACTCACTAAATAAAATAACAAAGTTGATAAGTCGGCAATGCTGACATCAGCTCACTAGCTACAACTGCTTCCCTAATTTTAAAGGCTACACCTACCCTACGCCTGACATGAGCTGTAATTGTTAAAAGTAAAACTTACTAATAGAAACTGAATAAATGAATATATAATTTTGTGAAATTAAAAAAAAGGTAATTTTTCCGCAATCCTAATAATTCGGAAATCAGGTGATCAGCATCAATTTTACAATCATGTGAATAGATCAGGATCTCACTAGTTTTGACCATATTGCCTAATTCTGAAATTGTATTTGCTGCATTGCATTTCTTTGAAAACATGGATTTTCACTAAAAGATCAGTTAAATGAATTTCAGTGTGAAAGCTTACCACAGTTTCACTCTTGTTTCAATCACTTTGGAGTATTATTACAGTCTCTGTGTATGTGTGAGAGTTAATAGAATTGGTTAGACAAAACTTGTTAAAAGTTATATTGCTGACTTGTAAATATTCCTTTATGAAATGAAGCTGTGTTGGGACGGACTTGTGATGCTTTTTGTGTAATTGAAGACAGTAATTTGTGCTCTATGGTCAAAGTGGGCAGAGAACGATTGCAAGTACTTTTCATATGAAAGCATACATTTTCTCTGGTTGGGCACTGTTACAGTCCTCTTTTTTTTATATATATATATATATATATATATATATATATATAACTCATTCATTCATTTTCTGTATTTGCATCATCCTGTTCATGGTTATAAGGGGTCTGGAGCTGCTCCCAGCTGGATATGTTGCCAGTTCATCACAGCAAGCCAGTTTCTGTTACACACACTCGTCCATGCTTTCAGTACTGCGGGTCTCCTATAACTGCGTTATATTAGACCCACCATACCTGACTGTATTGGTTGAATGGATTTTTACATGTTTTCTGGTGAAGAAATTAAAAGACTTGGAGTGTGATAAATCCATTGGAGATGTATGAGATCTGCAAAATAAGACATTACGGACCTAAAAAAAAAGACTTATAATATTTGGATGCATGCTACTGTCTTCTTTCTGTGTTATAACAATTAGTTGATGTGTGTGTTTTGGTTTGAAACACTGAATTATAGCATTTTACTCATGTATTAACGTCTAAACTTTGCCCAACTTGTATCCGCTTTGAGGATTAGGACAAGAATAATATCGCAGGTGGGTGCTATACATTGAAACACCTTTGATTTATTAACCTGACTTGATCATGGGAAAATAATGGAGGGAAAGAGTCACTACTGTTAGTGTCATAACAGACTTGTCTGAGACCTCGAACATCTTTTGTGCTGCTTTTATCGTCAACAAAATTATCTTTAAATCTAAATAAATGGGATCATTGTGTACTGTTTTGTAGCTGTTTATGGTAGTGTGCAGATTTACTAATGAGTGGCATTAAAAACAGTTTTAATTTTGGCTGCTTGAACCTGCAGAATGATCTGAAGAAGAGCTAAAAGCCATTGAAGTTTACACTTTGACGGTGTCACCTGATGACCGCTCTACCTGTGCAGGATCACGTACTGATCTGATGCGTGTGCACCGAGAGACGAGGAGGCCGATGTGTTGCATGTATTTGTTTGAAAGAAAAACAGGAGACTGAATCAAAGCACTGCACCTGGATTGTAGATTTTACAACTTTAAAAAAAAAAAGAAAAAAGATTAAAAGTATGCAAGTGTGTTGGCAAAAAATGGGTTGTCTTTAATGTATCTGGATGGCCCGCCCAACTATTACCATTGAGTGATAAACCTTGTGTGGTCTTGGTCTTTTTATAAAAAGGTTGAAAGCCCTTGTGTGCCACATAGATTGTAGCTTGAATATGAGCAGATTGAAGATGTCTGCGAGGACGTACCAATGAAAACACACATGTAGGACCTTTTAGACTCAGTATTGTAGCTTAGGCAGGGCGTTGGAGTTCAGCCTCACTGTGCATGTATATGTGTGTTTTTGTCACATCTTTGCATGCAGATGACTCCCAAGCAGTACATTGCACAGTGAAAAAGTGCAAACGCATGCTTCTGTGAAGTGTCCTGTCAGGCAGCCATAAAAATGCATGGAGGGGTGAAAAAAAAAGAAAAAGAAGTGCTGTGTGTGTGTGTGTGTGTGTGTGTGTGTGTGTGTGTGTGTGTGTGTGTGTGTGTGTGTGTGTGTGTGTGTGTGTGTGTGTGTGTGTGTGTGTGTGTGTGTGTGTGTGTGTGTGTGTGTGTGTGTGTGGTGTGTGTGTGTGTGTGTGTGTGTGTGTGTGTGTGTGTGTGTGTGTGTGTGTGTGTGTGTGTGTGTGTGTCTGCACTTGAGTTAATATGTTCTTCAGGATTTCTGTTTGCGTGCAATAATGAGCACGACCTCTCCTTGTGTTTTTAGTTGTTTATATTCAATCTGATGACTTTTTTTCTTCTTGTACAAGCTCTTGACCCAGGATTTAAAGCCCTAAGTTGTGTGTAATGTAACAGCATGATAGTGCAGTGGCAGCAGTGTGAGTCTTCTTAGGGGGAGAGTGTTTTAATTCGTATAAATGTCACTTCATCATCATACAGAGCATCCTCAGAACAAACCTTGCATAGTTACTCTGACAAAACTGTAGGAAAGCTTTGAGTAGACTGAAGATGCAAATTGTCGCAATATATGATCATATCATACCGCAAGTTTAAAGATTAAGACTGATCCATATCCCAATAGGATAACACATTCTTCAGGCAATCCCTTGTTGAAATAATCTACCACCAGGAGGGTGAGGAGTACATTGTACACAGTTTTCAGACTCATCAGTGAGGCATGTTGAAAATGAGCTGGAATGACTCCCAGCTTAGAGCAGAATTATCCAGTAATTTTATCTATGACCTCCACCCAGCTTCAACTTGTAATGTATCTCGGAGGTGCAAATGCAAAGCTCTTTTGCGCTCAGTACTTTTAATGTAGATTATCACCCAGCCTCTAATTTCTTTTAAATATTTTTCCCAGGCTGAAGTTTTAAAGTCCTGTATCCCATTTGTCATTGAATGCGGCGTCATTGCACAGAATTGGAAGTGCCGTATAAGTGATAGTTCTTAACGTTGCCCTTTCAAGACATAATTAAAAACAGAGCGATGAACTGACAGCAGAGCTGGGGGTTTATCCTGTGAGGGAACAACCAGGACATCCTTTTTGACTGGTGTATTACTCACCGGCTGGTCTTCACCTCGCCTGTCTGCTATGCAGTATGGGTAGTACTACCAACTGACGCAGAAGAAAGTGTCTCTGGATACCATTGGAGAGGCTGTAAATATATTTAGTATTGTGTGTTGAAGCTCTCAGCTTTGGTTTTAAATGCTTTCTCTTATCATAGTAACTTGCATTAGGGATGCTTTAGTGTGATTTGTGTCCAGATTTGCATTTGATAGCTTGGAGCTGTGGGACCAATCTCAACTGCAGTACAGCCTGCAGAGTGGATGGGTTGGGTAGAGCTGAATGGCTCACAACACACCCTGAAAAGATCATGAAATTGGTCTTTGAAAAGAGAGTTTTTGCGATGTCTTGCTGTGGTGTTTTTGACCAGAGGATGTCACAGACAAGTCATGAAGATTTGAGGAAATTGTGCCAACTTGTGCTTTTTTTTTTTTTTTTTTAATGCTTTCTTTAAACTGACTCGAGCAATAGTTTAAGATAAGAATGAGAATTGTGTAGTTATATTATTACTATAAAGATGGTGGTGAATGAAAGAGACAGCTTAACAACAAACTAGGACTTTCTTTTTCTTTTCTTTTAGTTTTTAGCAACTTTTCCAAGCTTTTGAAGTTTGCTTCGATAGTTGCCTTCTCTGCTATCGCTCCAAAAATGAGAATCATGCTGTGTTTGTTCATGTGTGTTTTTATAAGCCTGTTTTTGGACATGGGTGCAGAGGGGTACACTGCAGGGGTGAGCTGCTTTTTCGAGAGCGTGTAGCAACTACTGTCAGCCTTGCTTCATGTTACTACAAGAAACAAGACTTCCCGATTTCTTCTGGTGTCACAAGCCTCTTTCGATTCTCACCTACCCTTCCCCACGACTAAACCCAGAAAGGAACCTTTTCTCTCTTTTTTTTTTTCTGTCTTTTTCAACCTTTGAGCCGGCTGTTTCTCAGACGAAACGTGAGACAATATTTCCGCTCTGCAGTTATTTGTGAGTCTTTGCTGGATGAAAGAGAGCTGACCCTCCAATATGGCAGGAAAAAAAACAAAAAAAACGTAATTGATCAAGATAAGGAGAAAATGCAAGTCACCACACAGGAAATGTTACAGTGTGGTTAATGTGTGAGTTACGTGAACGGAAATGGATGCATGGAGTAGTCATATCGCTAGTGGCAACTTGCGCACATTAAAGTACTCGCACTTAAAGCTGAATTTACAGAAAAAGACATACGAGTGCAATTTCACCAGTTTCCCTCTCGATGCAGGGAAGCAATAAATATATGCACACACCAAACACACAATGACCCAGGTCCCAGATGACTGGGATTACATGAGGTTTTATCCACATCTGCTTCCTGCTGCAGGAGTGGACCCAGATCTGGAAGTTACCATCATTCTAATACCCGTTAACCCTTTTCACTTTCGGATGACGGCAACCGTGACACTTTTATGATGGGTGTTACTTTGCGTTGATTGTTGGTTAGTCTGTCTGTTCTCAGGTGTTTCACACCGTCTGTCTAAAGTTAACTGCATATCTTTAAAAATAAGCAAGACTGTAAGACTGTTGCAGGCTTATTTTAGACCTGAAAAAAAGAAGTGAATGAAAACGGAGGTGAAGTCACGTTGAAATGTAAATCTTATTTTCAGTCAAGTCACATGGTCAGTTGCAGAGCTGATGTTGGTTTGGTTTCGGTGTCTGACTTCAGGATACTCTGTGAATGAATGCAACTTTAGATTTTATTTTTTTTTTTTTTGCTCTCTTGTCTTACTATTCCCACTGATTGCTAAAGATCATTAAGTCTGACTTGGTGGTAGTCTTCTGTGGAAATCCTCTCCAGGTCTCCACCTGCAATGCCACACCTGACTACATTTGCAAGGTAGAGCACTTAGTCATGTTGATCCACCCTGGAGCCGGCTCAAGTAACACAATATCCCCAGTAGGTTGCTGGTGGACCTGCGTCAACCACCGCTGCAGCTGAAGGCCTTCGTAGCAGACACGGAGACAAATACTTTTTTTAAAAGTTGGACATATTATAATTTTAGCTCAGTAAGTACTGAGTGAGTTTCTTCTCTGGAAGTGAAAATAACTGATCATCCATGCGAGTTAAATGTGTCTGAGTTACCATAGATTTTACATATATATAGGACATTTTTATATGAAATTTTTGGTGCATATTTATTAGTGGTTGAATGGAAACAAATGATTTTTAAATGTATATTATTAAATAAATAATTCATGAATTATTTAAATTCCCACTTCTGGGAGTTGTTAGTCTCCGGTTCAATCAGACTGACCGTTGGCCTTTTTTTTTTTTCTTTCTTTTTTTTGGTCTTCATTTTGTTTTGTCTTTTGAAGGAACAATCGGTGACTCATTAGTCAGAGGAAGCAGTCTGAGAAGCTTTTCAGTGTTCAAATTTATACTTTTCTTTAGACTGTGCATTTATAGTCAACCAGTCATTAGAGGTTCACCTTGGTTTCAACTTGCTGGCTGCAACGGGTGCTCTCTGGTCAGCACAGGTGTTTCCCGTGGTCAGTGTGAGTGTATTTCCGACTGTGCAGTCACAGACGCGCACACAACCACACAGATTTGGACACGGGATGTTTTACATGCATGTTGTTAAGTAACTTCTGAAAGAATGTGGTGAATAAACATTTTCTTACTGAGATTTAATCTTACACGCTGCTTGTTGCATTGTCATGCCAGGTGAATAACTTCCATAACAGCGTATGTGTGCAGCGATCCTTGCAGACATATCAGATGAAAATGAAGGTAGAAGAGCAACAAAAAAAAAAAAAAGGAAGCCCAGTGTTGATTGAAAAAAGGGAGTATATTCTGCTGTGTGACACTAAACAGGCTGTAAATACCCCCGTGTATCTGCGCATGCGTGAATATTCATGCCTACTCATGCTGTCGGTGCTCCACTAACCTACATTGGCTGGTTGTCATTTAATCGAATTGACCATCCTAAAGTGTGTGTCTGTGCATACTCATTCTGTAACTGATGCGAGTTTAGGACACGTTTAAGGGCTCCTTTGTACTTCTACATGAGAGTTGAATCGTAAGGTTGATATTGGTTTAAATAATTTTCAATGAGAACTTGAACTTGACAAATATATTGTAGATAAATTTCAAATAGAAAACTTGGGTTTATGTTTTTTAATTTCACCCAGTAAAAACTTCAGCTGTGACACTTAACACAAACATCTGTTTGGGCTTTTCCACCGAAGCGGTTCTAGTGCTAGTTCGGTGCTAGTACCAGACTTGGAACCAGGTCACCTGTCGCGAGAAAACCACCTACTCGGTGCCAATAAAACTGGCGCTACGCTGGTCCCTGAACCTTACTGGGCCAGATGCCAGAACTGCTACGTCGAGGCGGCGGCCGTGATGATTTGTAACCAACCAAATCTATGCAACCTCTGTCAGTTTAAAACGTGTATCATACTGGGAAATTCTGTATGCATTCCTACTGTTGGGGCTGGTGGGTGGTGGTGATGTTTTCATTGAATCTTTTTTTTTTTTTTTTTTTTTTTTAATGAGCGTAGCTCTCCTAGTTTTCTCTCCGTATCTCTGTAACTCTGTTTCTCACCCTGCTAGACATCTCTTCATAAGAATGAAAAAGAGTATCTCAACTTTGAAGAAGATGGACAAAAACGTCTTCAGTGTTTGACAAATCATTGCGGTTGCAGCTACCGCTGTTGTGAAAATAGTCAACAAAAGACGAAGGCAGCACATTCTCATTCAAATGATGAACGAATGCAGTAATGCATATTGATTAAGTAGCGTTAAACCACAACTACTTCATATTAATGAGGCCAACAACAGCTAGAAACTAGATTTGAATTACTTTAGAGTGACCGACTACATCACATCCAGCGCTGCCAGAGATGTGCAAATGCAAAAAAGTTGTTTTCATCACACTTTTGCGCTACATTGGATTGGATTATCAGCATGTCTGTAAAATCACCTCAGGAAAGCGTAAAAAGGTTTTTGCAATATTTGTCAGTTTGAGCTATTTAGGTTTCACGCTCCTTTTACAGATTTTCCTGCTTGCGCATTGGTGATGTAATACACGACGTAGGGTCCTGGCTCTCCAGTGCCTCCGGCCAGTGGAAACGCAAACCAGTTCTTTGTAGAACCTGTTTGAAACTGGCTCTAGCACCAGCACTAAATTTAAGTTGGTTAAAAAGCCCCATAAATGATTTTGTCAACTGCAAAATGAAGTCTCAAATCTGACCATTTAAGAGCTTCCAAGTTTGAGAAGTTAACATAATTTGACATCTCTAAATGAACAAAATAAAATCTTAATTCTAAAATATTCAATCTTTAACACAGGACCTCTAAACCATTTTATCCCTTTCCTGCATAATGTTTGCAAATAAATTACTTTAGGTAACATTAAAGCTAAGAGTAGACACTTTGATTTGCCTTAGAACCAATATAGACATCCTTGGTGATCTTCTTGATGATAAGTTGGCTGCTTAATCCAAATAAGTAATTAAGCTCTTTCTTATTTAGATTGGAAATAGATGAGGGAATAGAATAAAATAAACTGCACTGCACATCCTCTCTGAACACCTGGAATCGGCATTGCAAGTACCCCAGAGTATTAAAAAAAAAAAAGAAATTTTTTTTTTTTTTTTGCATAAACTTCCTCAAACATATGAGAGTTCAGGATCTTTCAATTTTCTTCAATGGAGCTGAAAAGTACAGATGTCCGAGCTCCGTTCCCTGTGCTATTAACACTCAACATCCATTGGCTCGTCCGTGTTTTTGAGGGTGGGTTTTACCAGTTGGTCAGCTGTGCTTATCGAGTCATCAGATGGAGGGAAGCAGAGCAGCGGGCTCACTGAAAACCATTGAGACCCTTTTAGAGTCTGTGCTGTTGCCATGCATCTTTTCCCTGCATGCTCGCTGCAGGGGAGATGGATTTTTCTGCAAGTATTGTCGGGGTGACCTATTTTAGCGTGTGTGCGCGGGTGGATTTGTGTTTGCATGGAAGGTGACCGTCAGTAAACCTCTGCCACCCGTGCTCAACATCTCCACTTCCTGGCCACACACTCTCAAAAAGGTTTCTCCCCTCCGCCTCTACAGGAAGAGCATATTTTCTGCCAATCAGAGCTTATTGCCGAGTTCAAGAAGCAGACTGCATTTGTGTGTGTCTGTGTGTGTAAGTGTGTGAATTATTTAGTGTGCCAGAGAAGTACGGAGATGCTGGCTTACTCAGCTGCAAGACGAAAGTAGGTTAGACCCACCAACAACTCCGTTGGTGGGTTGGTCTCCAGGTTTGACTTTTTCTGTAACTCACTCCAATGCCCAGTAACTGCCCTGACGTCTTCAAGTCATTCAGGCCATTTCAAGTCAACATGAAGAAGAGGGTTTGGACACGCATGACTCGGTCACACCTGGAAGCGGTCTGTGAAGCTGGCTCAAACCTTTTGGGGGGGCTCCACCCTGAGTGTGTGTGTGGCAGAGGAAGTCAAATGTTTAAGGGAAACTGGCACGCTCACTCATGCTGTTAACTTCTCTGATTGATAGGAAGTAAGAAATAGAAACCGGAGGTAAAGAGGAAAAACAAAAAAAAGGTAGACCTAGAAGGAACGGCACCGTGAGAAACATGGACTCGGTGCTGCCCAGGCTGTCCCAGAAAGTCGAAATACGTTAACCTTTGCACAGAGATCAATTGGCTTTTGAAATTTAGTTTAATGACTTCATACATTTTGCAGACAACCACATGAGTACAGGGTAGGAGGTATTTGGTTTATTCGACTTTTGAATGTGTTAAAAACGTTCATGAGTTTTCCTTTAAGGATTTTCTAGTGTTTGGTCACTTTTCTTCTGAGAAGTTGAGCAGTCCCTATTACTCCCTGAGCACTCACTAGGTGTGAGAATATACCTTTTTTTTTTTCCTTTTTTGGTGAAAATAAAAATTTAAAACTGTTAAACCTACACTGACTGTTAAACCTACACTGCTGATGAGGTCAAATGCATATATTAATGATGTGAGGAGCATATTTGACAATTTTATATCATATGTCTCAGTAATAACAGTCAAATGTTAACTTGATGCTCTTTTTCAGACTTGAGTTTTGTAACTTTAATTAACCAGTCTGTTAAACTGGCAACATCTAGGCCTTTTTTAGACTTGGTCGACTATCGACGTACTTCACAGCTTTGGTCTGACATGTCGGTGAAAGTGACGGCAAGACTTAATAATAAAACAAGTGAAGCACATCTCTGGAGTCCTGGTGAAGTCTGTTTTCCCACATCACGTTCTGTCAGCATAACAGCGTGCCAAGCTTGCAGAGGTTGCATAAAAGCATAGCGACAATGGATGGAAGCAGCTGAGGGAATCACTTTTCGGCATGTTCATCCTCGTGGAACAGTAAATGGAAGATAAGTGCAGCTAGATATGGTCACAGGTTTCTCATAAAAGTAACAGTTTTGTCAGAATGAAGTGAAACTAACACACATGCTGCTGTATTATGTGAAACAAAGCTGTGCTGGATGGGAGCGGCTGACATGCAGCCACCTAAAAAATAATGATGAGTAAAAATAAAAGCTTCCAGAGAGAGGGACAAATGGCGATCAAAGGATGCCCTGCTCTAATCACACCCCACATGTCCTCTTTACCTCTGCCAGCTTCCTGTAAAGAGTACTTTATTGCTTGTTATTTTGCAGAAGCTGATACACCATACGCTGACTGTTGAATAACAAACAGGAACTGAATGGAGGAGCGAGCTTAAGTCTTGATAGCAGACGGCTGATTACTTTTTGTGGCCCCCTTTCTCTGCATCCACCTCCAGACTGAAGTGACGGAGCATGTTAAGAAAGTGTGTGAATAAAGGATGGAGTCTATGAATTAAAGAGCCCATTAGTTTAGTCAACAAGAGCCTCTCGAAAGCTTTGACTGACCTCTTGTCCTTTTTTTCTTCCTTTTTTTTCCTTTTTCCAAACTATCCCTCTTCTCTTCCTTGATCCAAATTATTTTTCCCTGCTCCAACTCTTTCTTCTTGCCTTCTAATCTGTCTTTGTTATATATTTTTTATAAATAAAGATTCAGAAGAGAACGCCTATTCCTATTTATTTTTCTTTACTTTGCGTCCAGAAGCTGCTATTTGAGTTTCTTGTGATTGATTTATATAACTGAAAGAAATTAGCAGTTTTTAGAACCAGGGTTTGTCTGTTTGAGAGACAAAACGGAGGCACATTTAGATGTGATTTGTTGTTTTTTTTTTTTTTTTTTAATAATATAAAATTGCTTTGAGACCAGTAACTGGAAAATTATAAGTAGATTTAATGTCATCCCTTCACCATTTCCTCTCAACGGTTTCATATCTAAATGATGGGCACTAAATCGAAGTGGTATCCTAATGCATCTCTTACTCCCATTTATTTACTGAGATGCTTGTTTCTTTGTATGCAATGTGCTTCTATGGAAATTGTTTGCAGTTTTTTTTTTTTTTTTTTTTTTTTAACTTATCTATAGACATGTATTTAAAGCAGTGCTACTATTCACACTTTACTGTGCTCAACTCGTACAATGTTGCAGCAGTGGACAGGGCGTCCTGGTCGTATGAGGATGCTCAGGATAATTAACAAAGGCGTCTGGTGTAATAAAGATGTAATGAAGGCCATAGCTGAGGAGCTGGTGAAGCTGGATATGGCTGTCCAGCTTGGGTGATGCACCCTGACTGGACCCGGGAAGATGACGGCCTGTACAGTTTTGTCTCCACCCAGTGTTGTTATGATGATGACAGACTCGCGTAAACCCTCTGTTCCCTCTCACTCACACGTACATACCAATTCTCAGACCATCCTGGTGTTTCATGAGCTACATCATGACTATAAAGGGGGGCTGAGTCTCACATACGACTAGTGTGTTTTGTTGTTGTAAGACGCTCCAACAGGGTCTGGATGGTAGTTGTCTGGATTCCTCTTTTCAGAATTGCTTTTCATTATGTATTCATTCCAATATACACAGTTAGTGTTAGCGGTCCTCCCTCTGGACACTGGAAAAAACAATCAGAAACATCAACTAATGCTTGCTTTTTTTTTTTTTTTTTCTTCTTCATTTTCTTTGTTGGCATAGGCGAGGAGCATTATTTATTCCCAGGTCAAGTTATTTAAGACTGATTTTATCTGTTCCAGCTGCAGTCAGCATCTGGAAGACACACTTTTTTTGTTTTTTTTTGTGGACCGCATTACAATAAATTTTAAAGACTCGTGGTACCAACACTGACGCTGTCTAAAACCGTCCAAAAGGAATACTGATCCATTTTTGCCAGTGTGTATAGTTGCCGGCAGTGATGTCTCAGTCCAGAAGCCGCAAATGAGAACGTTATCAAAGAAAAAAGGGAAAAAGATGAGCAAATGTCATTAGTTTCCTGTTGCGGTAGTCAGCATGATTGTCCTTGGGAACAATAATTTGATTATATGTCTTTTCTCTGTTATTAGCTCACAACAGAAAAGGAGTCGAGGGCAGGTGTAGCTGCGCTTCGAAAATCCACATATACACACTCCATTTCCTCTGTTAAAAGGGCTTCTATACTAATCACTATAAACCTCTGTTATGACACTAAAACGTGACCATAACTTTTATCATTGTTTTTACATTTCAGAACTAAAACTAGCTGTTGTCATTTCAAGGTTTGTTAGTTCGTCTGCTTGATCAAATTGCTTTTATGTAAATCGCACCGCTCCATGGCCATCCCGCTAAAGCCCCGGGGTCGCAATTTTAGGGTAAAAATACCATGAGTCTATTGAAATGAATGGGGGGAGACCCTCTCTTGCGAGTTTTATACTCACTGGGACATAATCCCAGGACGTTAAGTGGCTTTGACACAAAATATGATTTAAAAGTACAATCCCAGTTTGGTATATATAAAAATGAGACTTTTTGATTCTGTTGGTGAGGCAGAACATTTCTAACAAGCGCCATCTTTGTTGTATAATTTTATTCAGGGTTCTTTATCTGGTTTATCTCTCTTTTACAATGTCCCTGGCTAGACGCCTGCATTTGAAATTATATTTGCTGCTGTGTCCTTGAGGAAGGAGCTTAGACTGTTTATTTTTTGGCTCAGGACTTTTATATTTACTATATTAATATGCCAGTTCTAACCTTGGAAAAACATAATTTAAAAAAAAAAAAAAACTTTTCTAGCTACTTTATGGTATTGTCTGTCTAATTAAACCTCATCAAGAGAGGCTACAACAAACTGCAGAGTGTAACATTTCACAGGATTTCATGTAAAAATTGACTTGCTTTCCCCAGCTCGCTGTAAATGAAGTTAAATGTAACACAAAGAGAAGCAGCTTAACATTATTAGACCCTGAGTTTCCTGCTGTTTTTGTCTATAAGTGTTTCTGTGTCTGTGTGTGTGGGTGTGTGTTTCTTCCCGGGCTTTGGCCCAGCACGGAAGCAGACCTCTGTTGCAAATATAATTCACATGAGGCCAAAGGAGCTCTAATGCTATTACCACACACATTGACATAAATGAAAACACACACACACACACACACACACACACACACACAGCTGTGTTGCCGCCCACGGTCTCTCTGTGTACCTCCCTTCTTTCCCCTGCTTCTTCTAAGTAACTGATAGTCTCTTGTTGTGGTTTGCAAAGATCATCATGTTTTTCAGGTACCCCGGTGCTGCCAGTGTAAATTGTTTCTGCGCGTCAGCAGAGTGCTGTGAGTGTAGTGGTCAGTGCAGTATCATCTGAAAGCTCGAATATATCCAGAATGAAAACATTTAATGAAATGGCCCTGCAAGTACTCTCATAATCTGTCCATCTGTGTCCGCAGTAGTTCGGAAGTTATGTTACAAAAAATTGACACAAGAACAGGAAGATGTTTTTGTTTTTTTTTTATTTTTTTTTTTCTTTTGGTGCGAGAAACCAGGATGTGCAGCACACGTCCATGTAACGGTAACAAGAGGAAAGCCTGCAGCCGGGGCCAAAGACGAGAGGAGGGGCCGTTTTTGTCACAAAGCTGCAGAAGCCTGAACTCCCACGCTGACTTTCTCAGACTCTGAGTGTAAGAAAGGGGAGGAGCTGAAAGAGGCACAAAAAAAAAAAAAAGTGCAAAGATACCTAATGTCCTCGGTGTGTCAGAAAGACTAAGGAAAACAACGGATTAAAAAGGGCCCTTGAGACAGACACCATGAGGAGGATAAGAGTTTAGCAGTGGGTTTTGTAGCTGAAGTTTATTATTAGTTTCACTGTGACGACCACTGTAAAAGTTCAGGGTAAAAAAAAAAAGAAAAAAAAGGGTAGCAGTGGGAAAGTGTTCAAAGCAGCACAAAGGACCTTTTTCATTTCACTTCATTTTAAGAAGTATTTGCTTATTTTGGGGAAGTGTCTTCTAGCTGTTGCAGCAACAACCAGCCATAGGAACTTTGAACTTCTGCCTCTGTTGTCTTTTGCGACAACCGAGTATTGTTTTAAGGCACCATGCCACACAACCATGAAACCAGCTCACAGAGTTACAGATGATATCATAGCAGAGGGGACTAGGATGCTCAAAACAAAAATGACACAGGAAAAAGAGAGTGGCAGTGCAAGAGTAAATCTTGGACGATGCTGTAAAAGGGATATAACCTCCAGCCCTCGAGGGGAAAGCTATGATCCACTATTGCCTGTAGGAGTGAAATACCATCCTCTCATCTTTGTAATAATTACTCGATGCAACTCCAGTTCTTTGTATAATTGAGCCGTCGGGATGCTGAAGGTAAACGCAGTGCAAAACAATTTGATTTACCAGGTGGTTCAGTGCTTAAAAGAAGGGGGGAGAAAAGTCAAGCATGCAGTTTTTGGTTTAAATAATAAAGTTGAGGGTATTCGGTCAGGCCATGGACAACACATATAGCTGTTATACCAAACTATTGCACATTTGCTGCATGTAAGTAGAGAAAAGAAGCTTTCAGAAAACTGTTGATAGAGTAAATCTGTGACACAAAGGAGTTATGAAACTTCAGTGGTAAAATGAAGCAAACATTTGAACTGGTGTTTATGTTGATCTTCAGATCTTCAGTCAATCAGAGCTTTCACAACTCCTGCAGAGACATTTTTATTAATAAAACCCGACACATATATTGTGTAGTTGTGTGTTAAGCAGTAGAAAATGTCCTGTCTAGACAGCCGGTCTGATTTTAAAATAAAAAAGTAAAAAAATAAATAAATAAATAGGGGAGTTCTGTTCCTTCAAATGTCTTTGACAGGCATCGCTGAAAAGTCCCAACTTTACTGTTTCTGAATGTTTTCTATTCTCGTTCAGTGTGATTGCTGGCAAAGCTTAGGTCTGCTGTCAGATGACAGACAATGTCATTGTTCATTAACTGAATGTGTTTTTATCAATGTCAGCCACGATAAGATGCACAAGACTTTCAGTCATGTCACATAAATGGAGTCGAGTGGGTCTAAGTGTGAGAGAGAGCAGGTTCTGCACGTGTGTTACTTTCTTTTATTTATATATATATATATATATATATATATATATATACATACACACACACACACACACACACACACACACACACACACACACACACACACACACACACACACACACACACACACAAACATTTGGGTGTGTGTGCATTTTTAAATATTCTCTCTTCTGTTATTGGTCATGTTTCCTGTGCACTGTCAAAGAATAGTACAAAGACATTTTACTACCGACTAACCTTCATTTCTGCTGTTGTCCTCTTTGTTTTTAGCGGTTACGGCGTCTATCAACCAAGTACCGGACGGAGAAGATCTACCCCACCAACGTGGGGGAGAGGGAGGAGAATGTGAAGAAGAACAGATATAAAGATATACTGCCATGTAAGAGCCGACTCACCCACAAATGCAATCGCAGCCCACAGGTGGAAGAGCTTTGCCCACAGGACTTACTTTCATATTATACAGGCTTGGCCACTTGTATGGTATACTCACCTGTCTAAAAATTACAAAACAAAAAAACGTTTTGCCAGGAGCTTTCATGGTCTTCTCTGAGCTCAGGTATAGCGTGTAAATGCTAAAGCCCTCTGGTTGTCGGGGGCTGAGTGTAGCAATGATGGAAACTCTTGTATATACCACTAATATGATTTCATGTAATTTTCCAAATGCATACATTTTGATATATTATTCCAGACCATAAACGGTCCTCGGGTGTCGGACCTCTTCTTTACCTCGCCTGCATGGCTGCAAATCATGAGCCCATCTTACGATCACATGTCACTGTCGGAGCCGTCGGATGGGAGCTGTGGCTCAGGAAGATTAGTTGTCCATGAGAATATCTAGACTAATTCATGCTCTTACATGCATTATTAATAATGTTGGATTACTATTTGATATTTCAGTAACTGCACAGGGTGTTTCTGGAAATGCTTATGCTTCAATTACAATGCCAACCAGGAGATTAAATATTTTCATGTCCTTCCAAGTACATGCTGAATTGTAGTAATGTCCATTCTTAGGCGGACAATGACATACTTGACATACTCACTACGATACTGATGCTTGATCTGCCTTTCATTGCACATTTATACTAGGGACAATGTTATCAAGTTGTTTTCTGATAATTCACTACCTTCTGTGTATACCAGATGTCTGTGGCGGATGGGCAGTGCTGCTATTAACAACTACATCATAATGTTGATGTCATTTTCATAGAAAACTTGGGTTATGTCCTGAATATTGTGGCATTTATAAATACCGGTTAGTATTTGGAAACTTTCAACCAGTGCCTAGTTTACAATGGTTGCAAGAGGGGTGTATATCAGCTAAATGTTATTGACTAATAATGCTGTACGAGTGTGCAGAAATTTCCAGCGTTATTTTTTGCAAAAGCTTCAAGAGTCTGTGAAATTATGCACATTACACACAATCCCGTAATAAACGTCTAGTCCTGCGAAGCTTTGCGTCGCAGTTTAATCTCAACCAAAATGTGTGTCTTGCATCTGTAGCAGCTTTAAATTTCATGAATTTGTCTGTTCAGCTTTAAAGGTCAATGTGTGATCAAACAAGTCCACATCTAATTTAAAAGTATATTTCAGTCAACAGCAAACACAACTTAAATGACTTGGGGCTTTTCTTTCTTTTTTCAAGGAGCTAAAACTTTATTTATTTATTTATTTATTTTTTTTAATTTCCATTTCTTTTGCATTTTCACTAAGGTCTAAATCTAGATCAAGCGAATTAAGTCAGTTAATCTGTGCAATGTTTCTTCTCGCTGGAGCGCCGGGGCTGCAGCGCTGCATACATCAGCCCACACAGAGCGCTGAGACCAGACAGAGAGCTCCAGCTGTATTAACTTAACATCACATCTGCCAGTGGTAGATATTTCTACGGATTTGGGGTGTTTTCATTGGTGCTTCATCACATAAAATTAACATTTCATTGCGTAGGTTCGCTGCTGTCTTGTCATGGTTGACGCGGTCAGGCATCTCACTGTCAAGCTGTCTCCGTCTCACATCCTGTAGTGAGCGATTTGTCTCCCAGCTGATTGATAAAGAAAGCACTGTAAAATAATGGAAAATAGAAAAGAAAATGGTTAACAAAAGGATTTGGGAAAGACGGCAGCCTGCTCAGAATTTAATGATTATATAAATTCTGACATGCATCACTTTAGAAAAAAAAAACCAGACCATGTAAAGGGTTCTGTGTCAAATGCAGGCGGTTCTCAGTGCACAGGACGACCTCAGGGGAAGCTTACGTGACCTGCATCTGCCCTACTTTTTTTTCTTTTTTTTGTACCTTTATCCTCTTTATTTCTCCCCTTTTTATCCATCCATTTATTCATTAAGGCTTTTAGTGAATGAGCCGATGACAAGTGAGAGGAAGATCTGGTTCATCCGTAACAGATGTGCATAAACACACGCAAATGCCACATAGGAATGAGGATAATGTTGTTTTTCCATTAAACTTTACATCCCACATCTTTTTAGTTTTAGATCGTGTCCCTGTTTGCCCTTTTATATTATCTAAATCAGACATTGTGCATCAGTTTTTGTTTCTATTTTTTTTTTCTACTTGGTTTATTTTATCCTGTAAATATACTTTTGGGAATAAATTATTTGAATAAATGAATGTATTAAAGTGTCTTTTTTTTTTCCCCTCTCCCCAGTTGACCACAGTAGGGTGAAACTGACATTAAAAACAACCAATCAGGACACAGATTATATCAACGCAAACTTCATCAAGGTAACAAAAACAACAAAAAAAACAAGTAAATTGACTTTGTTGTAACTTTCGTGGTTTGAGGTTACTTTGTGGTACACGGCTCGTTGTTGTGCTTTTAATAATGTTTCCTGTTGTCGTCCAACTTTCTCCTCAGGGTATGGATGGCCCGGAGGCCTACATAGCAACTCAGGGTCCGCTGCCAAACACTGTCATTGATTTCTGGAGGATGATCTGGGAGTACAACGTAGCTGTGAGTATAAGTCGCTGGGTGGATGGCACAAAAGCAGGAGAAACAAATTGATAAAGGGAGATCTTCTATGAAGCAGCTTAGGGAGCAAGCATGAATTAAACTTAATGAAGATTTAAACTGATGAAGAATTAAACCGAATAAAAATGGGCCTTGTTGGATTATACTCATACCAGTGGACATCCAAGGAAAAGTGAGCAGACAGGCTGCACGGGCAAGTTCATCTGTATTAATACATTATTATAGGGACACTAATTGACTCTGTGGAACATCTGAAATTAATAATAATAGTTATAAAGATATGTTATGGTATTTGATGCAATTTAAATAAAACAAGAGCTACAATAATACACTTGACCTATGTAATTCACATAATGGAGCATAGACCATGTAAAGAGGCTTCTAGGTACCGTATTTTCCGCACGATTAGGCGCACCTAAACGCCTTCAATCGTTTCAAAAGCTGATCATGCGCCTAATAATACAATGCGCCTTGTATATGGCCCAGTATTAAAACGCATACAGGTCTCAGTTACGGTAAGCAGCCGCGACTCGATTTTCCCTCGTAATAGTGCGCAGTGCATGCTGGGATACCGGGAAACTGGCGTTTCATTTCCATTTTAATATTTTTGTAAATACCCTGAAATGGCTCCTACCAAAAGACTCGCGTACAACGCTGAGTTTAAACTCAAGGCGATAAGCCACGCACAAGAACACGGCAATAGAGCAGCAGCGAGAGAATTTAATATCAAAATGTCAAAAGAGCCACATGTGACTCGCGAGCCATAAGTCCCCGACCCCTGATCTAATGGATGCGTTATGCATCTAATGGATGCATAACGCACCGTAACTCCAGCCTCTACTTTAGCGCCTTATGCGAAGCGTTTTATTAAAGGTGCGCCTTATGATGCGATGCGCCTTATATATGTAAAAATAATTAAAATACGTCATTTATTGAAGGTGCGCCTTTTGATGCGGTGCGTCTTTTCGTGCGCAAAATACGGTAATCTTGATCTTTTTTTTTTTTTTTTTTTCTTAATAAATGTAACATTGAAACACCAAAAGCATAGAGTGCACATTAAAATAAAGGAATATGCTGCACCACTGGTTGCTATCAATACTGCAAAGCCCCTTTGTTTAAAATGCTGTTTATGCTGGTTAAGGCAGGGCTGGGTGAATTGGCTTTCTTTTTTAATTATTATTATTATTATTATTATTATTATTATTACTACTACTACTACTACTACTACTACTACTACTACTACTACTAGTAGATACATCCAGTTATTGATCTGAACTTATTCACTAAAAAATAATAGTAACGGCAAAAATACACAAATCAAAATATGACTTTCACCATTATAATAAAGTTCAATGTTAACTTTACTACTGTGTTTAAAAAAAATAGTGTCACAGAGGAGATATTGGATGGGGGTGAGGTGGTTTCGATCCACCATGTGGGTGAAAGCAGGCTGTTTGACTGTAAATGTGCATTATATTTTTCGTGATGTGAAGCACCAGCACATCCGTAAGGTCTTTCTACCCGGTTTTCTCATCATAAGGGTTACTACGGAAAGTTATGATACTACTGGAAGTGATGATGCTGCCAGTGTTGCAGCTTGCAGTTCTGCACACTTCTCCCACTCCACTGCACGATTATATTTAAAATGCTGGATTAAATTGTCACGGTAGCTTTAGTTGCCACTCATGATGGACAGAATTTGAAGTAAACCTTGTAGCAGAACAGCCTTTTCCATGATGTGGGGTGATTGTGCTGGAACATGATGGTCATACGTGAGGCCGTGTGCCACGAAAAGGTTTCGTGAACAAGTTTAACCGGTGCGCCGAGAAGCTTCAGATTGCTGCTGCTCCTGTCAGATCAAGAAGAATAACCTCAAATACCGCTGTAAGGAAATGCATTATCACAAAACGTACAAGGTCTCCTCTGCTGCTACAGAAGGAAACGTATTCAGACATTATTGTTTTGTAAGGATGTCTCTGTATCTCCGGTGCTTAAAAAAAAAAAATACTGCTCTGTAAACAAACTAATGAATTAATTGTATTTTAAGGAACGAAGGATTCAGTTTCAAACATACAGCTATTAATTACAATTCTTGTTTGTGTGTCTGCAGGTTATCGTGATGGCTTGTCGAGAATTTGAGATGGGAAGGGTAAGACTGTTACCGGTGTCGGAGTATGCAGTTATCTGTTTCATTATCTTCACCAAGGCTGCAAGGCTGCCTCTGCAACCCATTAAAATATCTCAAATTATTTTCTTTTTTCAAGGATTCGTAGTTCAGCGTTGATGTTGAGGACTGTTTATCCTTGATGAAAGCGTTTCTGGCATATTTTCCTTTTTTTTTTTTTTTTCTGCCTCTCTTTTTTGCGCTTGCGTGCATTTGTCTTTTTAAAAGAAAAGCAAAACTAACTTCTGTTCTTCTCTGGTTAGAAAAAATGTGAGCGCTATTTCCCACTGCCTGAGGAGGAGACCATGAGTGTTGGCCCCTTCAAAATTTCCTACGTAAGTTTAAAATGAATAATAAAAATGAGAGCTAGATATAGATTTATTTACATTTGACATATATTGTCTAAAACCGGGGGGCATGATATTCGTACCTTTTTGACGGATTATTTGAGTTCATGTTTTTTGTTTTCTAGGAATCAGAACAGACCAGAACAGACTACAATATCAAGATGTTGACAGTGAAGTATGAAAATGTAAGTTATTGTTTGATTCAATGATAGTTTGTTTTCCTCCACTTATAGCATTTAGTCCACTGGTGTAAAATGAGCATAATTAATGAATAATAGTTCTACAATAAAGAGAGTTCAGGCATACATACAACTACAGCAGTGATCAATAGTGGGACATTTGTAAGGTTTGCATATACACTTGTAGTTTTACTCTTTGACTTGAGTCACCTGGACTTATTCGTTCTTCAACATTTTTGTTTTCCCTGCAGGAAACTCGGAGGATAACCCAGTTTCATTACATAAACTGGCCCGATCATGACGTCCCCTCATCATTCGACTCCATCCTGGATATGATCGGACTAATGAGAGAATACCAAGAGAATGATGACGTCCCTATATGCGTCCACTGCAGGTAGGTGATATGAAACTGTGCCGAAACTCCTCCATTATCAGAGAAATGCAATGAATGGAATGAATGATTCAGACTTTTACCGAATTAAACGGTTTATGACATTAGCAATCTCAAGAATGACAGTGCTGTAAATGGTTCATTTACCAGGAAAAATAAAGACACCATGGCACTTTAGAAGCCTGCAGATTACAGTTGTGTGCCGCACATATGAATGCATATAGTTGCCGCACACACACACACACTGTTCCCCATGTGTGTGTAATAAGCAGTAATGAACAGCCTGAGGACATTTCCGGGTGCCGCTGTTACACAGCAGGACTCAAAGCTATGGCTGTGCATCTGTGAAGATGCTTTGTGTGGGTTGATGTGGAGAAACTGTGCTCTTTAGAGTCGCTGTGGCTCTGTGGCAGCGTGAGATCACATTTTACGATTTTATCCGCCAGGCGTGATCAGCTACTCTGAAGCTCTCGTCCTGTCTGAACGAGCGTTTGCTACTAAGAAGAAGCTCAATTCTTACCACTAACAGAAATCTATTATTGATATTTATTGATTTGTCTTGAAATGTTATGGTCAAAGCTTGTGTTTCTTTTAATGAAACCCGTATCACTGTGACTGTGCAGTGCAGGCTGCGGGAGGACGGGTGCCATCTGTGCCATTGACTACACGTGGAACCTCCTCAAAGCTGGGGTATGCAACACTCGCACGCCTGCACACACGCTTTACACGCTCGCTCGTGTTTTAAAGTGCACCTCCCTGCTCTGAACTATTCCCCAGCTGTTTATGTCACTTGAAGCAGAATTGACTACTTTTAACATTTATATTTTGCTGCCCCCTTTTAAAGAAAATTCCCGAGGATTTTAACGTTTTCCGGTTGATTCAAGAGATGAGGACGCAGAGGCACTCTGCCGTTCAAACAAAGGTTTGTCCTTATAGATTTAAATAATCTTTGTCTTTACACAGTGGCTTTTTTTTTTTTCTTATTTACATAGATCTGCTAAATGTTTGGTACTTGACTATAATGCAGCACTTTAAAAAAAAATTAAATCAATGACTGGTTGCAACCATGTGTGATGCCTGCTCACAAAACTGACCATATGAGATCAATATCCTGCAGCACGAGTTGTCAGATACATTGATTTTGTCTAGCGGTTTAAAAAATTGGATTGTTCTTATGAAAATCATTTTATGTCTGCAGAAACGAGTTATGTAAACGATGATTAGTTAGTAACTCGTTTCAATTTTGGGATTTTGACATAATTGCTTCCTTTTATTCAACTTGTCTCAGCAGTAGAGATAGTAACAGTCCTAAACTAAATCCACGCCAATTCTTGAATCCTCTATTCGTCTTCTACGTGTTCTGATTTTGCTTATTCTCCATCTCCTCCTCTGTCGGCTGACCTCTCCTCCAGTGAACCCGCCAGTTTGGCTGTCTCTTCACCCTCCCCTGCCTCACTGTGTCTTTTATTTTTCTCTCTCTAGGAGCAGTATGAGTTAGTTCATAAAGCAATCGCTCAGCTCTTTGAGAAACAGCTGTGTCTACTGGAGAGTCCCACCAACACGCAGATACAAGATGGCATGGTATGACACACTCGCATTGTTCATTCTGTCTGGAGTTAAAGAAAGACAGGAAGTCGCTGAGTAACACACTTGGTGAGGGAGGAGAGAAAAAAAAAAACAAATAATTAGTCACAGGGGATAGAAGGAGGGAGAAGTCAGCCCTCAGAAAATGAAGAAGAGTTTCAGCGATGTTGCCTAAAGGAAGGAGACCTCTCCTCCACAAGCTAGTCTCCGAGGACCGCTCAGTTGGAGTTTATTGAAAGAGCTAAAAAAAGAAAAAGAAAACCCAAACCTTTGCTCCGTCAGTCACAGCTGACCTCATTCTAATTTGCTTTATACTTTCTCTTCCATTGCCCCCAAACAGTCATACCAACACAAACAGTACGCATAAAAAAGTGTGCTTAATCCTCCTGGCATCGTACCAGGAGTCCAACTCGGGTAAAAGTTTACTCGGAGAACTAACAAAACACTTTACAAAGACAAAATGTGCGTCAACTTCAACTTGTGTACCGTTGATGAAGGATTGTGACTCCTAAACATTGTTTAAAAACCTGAGCATTTTCTGGATAAAAAAAACAAAACAACAAAAGTCTTCAATATTCAAGTTCAATATTTTATATTTATTTCACCCTTTGAAACTGATAGAAACTCTTGAGCGGAAACATGTTATGGTTGGTGGTTTGTGTATGTTTATAATTTTGATTCGATTTGCCATCGTTGCCTCTATATTCATGAGGTAATGCATAAATTAATAACGGCACATGTCGGAAGTATAACTGACTCGGTGGGAGTGTTGAGCCTGCGTTTCTGAAACGGACTGCAGCGTTGGTGCAGATGATGCAGAGTCCAGTCCCAGCACGAATCAGAACTTATGTCCGGCCGTCCGTCCATTCATCCACTAACTTCCACTGATCCGCGTTTCAGTGGAAGCAGCAGCTTAAGCGGAGAAGCCTCAGAGCTCCCGCTCCCCACTACCTCTTCCAGCTCTTCCAGGGAAATACAGAGCAGCTGGGGAATATTACCCAGCCTATCCTGGGTCTGCCTCCGCCTCCTCCTGGTTGGACTTGCCCGAAACGCCTCTGTAGGCAGCATCCAGGAATAATAACATTCAAATAACAGTTTCCCAATCCTCATAACCTCATTTCCAGGGAGAAAAGGTGGAGCTCCAAAAAGGATTTGTTGATACTGGTTATTTGAAAGTGGTTTTGTTTTACTGGTCTGTGCCCCAGTGGTTAAGGACTCCTGTCCTGTAAGATAATGTGAAAATAAGCTTTTTCTTCCCGGTTGTTTAACATCTTCATAATTTTGTAATATTTGCTGTTTTTTAAGTAAAAGGGCAACTTTTGCCTGCTTCTTTTTCGGGGGAAATAAAAACGTCGGCTGTTGTTCCAAAAATAAACTTTCAAACTTAAACCCCCACTCTCTTTTTTTTTTTTTTTTTTTTAAACTTAAATAGTTTTTCACACAAAATGAAAAGGGTCCTTCTCTAGTTGAACGCGTGTTTCCTCTTTCCATTTGACAGTATACCCGCTTGTTTTGATGCTCAGATCGTGTTTTACTTTCTCACTACACACTCAAAAGCATGCCAATAAGCTGCTTCAACCAAAACTGCCTTTGTGCTCAAACGAGCCATTATCTTTACAAACGGCGTGCACTCCAGCTGAAAGCCAACAGAGTGCACGATATGATAATGACATTACTGCCTCCTTGTGGGTTCACTTGTTTGACTGCACGGCTGTTATTTGGTGCAAAATATGGTCAGTAAAACTGAATTAAACTGAAATACTTGGAAATTCTTAGAGGTTTACTTAATTTTGTTGGCAGTAATCGTCTGAAGGGTTGATGCTGTGAAAGTGAAATGAGCGAAATGACATCAGCATCATCATCAGACATGGCTGTCTCCTGGCAAGGATTTCTATCAGGATTGTTTCACGGCAATTCAAGAGCCAAAACAGTCCAGAAACATCGATGAGCTCACAGAAGAAGGTGTCAAACTGGAGAGCGGGACATTTGTGCAAGCAGCGGTGGATTGAGACCGGAGACGAGGTCTGGAGGAGAAGCAGAGCATATTTGCACATAATCAGGGGCTTCGAGAGTGGGAGCAGAGATTTGAAGGAGGATAGCTGAGTATAAAACAATAGACTCAGCCCTCAAATAAAAAAAGTACTCTCTTGAAAAGTGATACGACATTGAAACACAACTGCCTGAAAGCCACTTCCCCACAGAACTGTTATTTAAATACACATACAGGTAAAAAACAGAATGATACGAGTGGTGAAGATCAGTACGCGTGAAGACGGAGGCCGCACCAGCAGGAATTCATCTGACTTCCCGCTTAGGAAGCTCTGATGACGTCACCCATGTCACATAATGGACCTTAAAGGGAAAGGAGGGTTCTCGCAAGGCGCAGCACTAAACTATTCTTCACACTAGAAAACACTCGTGTCAACGCTTGCATAACGATACGCCAGTGCTTCTAAAATAGGGACAAAAACTGTGCCATTAATCATCTGTTTAAAGGACATTCGTCAAATTTCTGCTTATTATAACCTTGTTTTTATCTTTGAAAGTTGCTAAGATGCTCATTGCGATCAGTGAGTTGTACCGGCTCAGTCCACACGCACACACGTTGACTGACTACAACGTCCACAGAGGTGCCCTCGATGACGGTACAAACATCCCACACCCTCTGTTCGGAGGACAGTGTTTTTTGTTTTTTAAATCATGTACTCTAAAGAAGTGAAACCTGGTGTCTTTTCAGGCTGTAGCTCCAACCTGATTTTCCCCCTCTGTGCTGAGTTTGAAATGCCTAAAGATGTCTCATCATCGTCTCGTTATCAGAGTCAAGAGCGTCAAAAGAATGAGTCACAGTGGAAGAGAGGAAAGGAGGGCTGAGACGAGAGGAGGAGAGGGGACGGCAGTCAGGAGGGGGAGGAGGGCGTCTTTCAGAAACAATTTTGATCCCTTCCTGAAGCAATTCAGTGGCAACCTCAAGAAACCTCTGCTCCACAGACACGTAGGGTAGAGGGAAGATCGTTCAGAGGGAGATGCAGAACCGTTCCTAAAACTATGGAAATGAAATGAGCCGAGATCAGAACTGCTGTGTCGAAATCCAGAGTATTTTGTAGCTGGCTGAGAAATTAAGTGGAGGAAAAGTTTTCAATCCCTGAAAGTAAGATGTGACAATTTTGAGCAATTGCACAAAAACAATATTTTGTAAGGAAAATAAAAAAAAAGGGGGAGAATTTCAGCTGGTAATTAGGCTTGTACTGCAGACATGAAATCTACGTATGGTGCAACATTAAGGCAATGAGAAAGCCAATAAACCCATGCGGTTGTGTTTAATTCAGTTATTTTCTTTTTGCCTTTCTGTTCAGGATGAAAGCAGTTCTGACAAAGCAAGCCACCCTTCAGATGATGAGAAATGGGACACGCCACCTCCAAAACCCCCACGCATACGCAGGTAGGACGCGCTCCGAGTCTGAACCCATGGCGTGAGATGTTTTTCGGTCTTTGATCTTTTCATTTTGTTCAAACATCTTCTTTAACTCCGATCATGAAGCCTTTGCAATAGACGTGTAGGTGAGGAGTAGACCGAACCTCGCTCATCTTCCTCAAAGGTGGATGTGCAGGTTCACGCACGGGTGAGCAGGAGGTGTCGCGTGGCCTTGTCCATAAATACAGCTGGCGTCTGTTTTGTTTTTGAAAGAAAAGGCAAACAAGCAAACTACACAAATGAAAACGTATTAATTAAGCTGAGCAAACAAAAGCAGCAGGAACTGTTTTCGCCCGCGTTTCTGACACATTAGCTCTTTGCCAGCCCACAGATGCTGCCGGCCTCCACTTGTATTTATCTTCTGTTTGGCTGTTGACAGCTGCCTGAGGATCATTTTGCAACGCTTTGCAATACTCTGTAACACTACGTAGTGATGAGCACACCAAAACCCGAGGCCAGCTGAAGTAGAAGTGTTTTCATCTTCTCTTCTTTGAGAGCAAACAGGGTTTTATGCACATGCAGGCACATTATTTCAAACACGCACGCTTTTATTTGATATGCTGTACATAAATATACACAGATGTCCTCTTTCTTTCAACGAATTTTCTTCGTTTCTTCGTCCTCTTTCTCCCTCCATCCTATCTTCCTGTCACTCTTTGCTTGCTTTCCTCCCTCTCATTTCATTTTTTTTTTTTTTGACTTTTATGTGCAGTGTCTGACGAGCGGGCACCAGATTTCTGCTTCATTTTTCGATCAACAGAAATGAGAACTCTCCCCAACTAAATCAAATATTCATGCTCTTGACAACTTTTTTTTTTTTTTTTTAACAAGGTTGCCCCAGTGTTACCTCAGATACTGATGCTTTAATGTCAAAGGGAGATACCGAGATGCTTAATAACTTTGTCTTATAAAAAGAAAAGGTTAGAAAAAAAAAACAAACAAACAAAAAAAAAAGACCTTAAAAACATACTGCTCCCAAGGAATAACTGCTGATGGGAATCACGACTCATGCAAGAGATCCCAGAATTGCCGATTTACATTCAGGTGATTAGACCAGATGAATTGTACTAGAAGAGGATGTATTACTAATGTGCTGTTCACACGAAAATTACCTCTGGACCTGCTGTAATTCTGAAATTAAGACCCCACATCTGTTCCAGCAATCCATTCTGGATAAGCGACGTCTGTGTTTTACCGTGATTTATCGTCATTGATCCCAGAAGAAACGTCGAGGCCTTGCATTTTATTAAACGGTTACCTTTTATTAAATGTGAGTATTGAGTTGAAAGCGTCTGATCAGAGACTCGGGAGCTGCGTTTCAGTGACGACGCGTCACATTCGGACAAGTGAAAATGCCCCATCAGCCTATGTGTTTTAACGTTGCCACGGAAACTGTAAACTTAACGGTAAATGAACCGGAGCTTTTGTTGAAGCCCTAAAGGTTTGTTTTGCTCCGTCAGTGAGGCTTTGAGCTTGATGAAAGATAAAAAGTTTCTTACTGTTGGATGCAGCCAGACATGTCTTCATCTCGTCGTCGCTCTTCTGCTGATCTGGACTTCTTGTCTCCATGTGAAACTTAATGTTGATTAATTTCTTTAATTTTAAAAGCTAATATGAGATCATTTTACTATATGTGGTGGATATAGGCTAAAATTGTAATATAATATTGCAACGTACCATAATTGCCAAAATGACTCCAAGAAAATAAATCGGAAAAGGCTACAAAGGGGAATTTTATTTTATTTTATTCTTTCTCAAAAATGCCAACTTACACATCACCGAATTACTGACATGTTCATTTAGACGGGGTCACGGACAGGGAATTTTTACTTTTACAAATCACAGACATGGTGTATTCAGACGGGATTAAAATCCCAGATGTCCTCTACAAATCACCGCAGGTCCCCAGATAGTTTTAATCCCGTGGGAATGGCGCATTAGATGACAGCAATCAGTTTAAAACCTTCAATTAGTTATTTAATTTAATTTAATTTTGTTGTAGTATTGCGGCTGAAAGTAAATTCCCAAGTCAAATTATTGTCATTTGAACATTTACTTGTGGATAGCTGCACATAGCACATCTTATGTTAATTCCAGTATAACGGAACAGTTTTTCCACCTTCACCCACTGCTTTTCAACAAGACATTTTAAAAATCTGAGCATCACACACACTGGAAAGAAGTAGTTATTTAATGCACAAACAAACCCAAGGCTGTTCCCGAACATTTAAGCAGCACACTTGGTTTAAAACGGCCCCCTTCTTCTTTTTTTTTTGCTTATTTTCTCATCGCACTAAAAGTGAGCGTGCTGTCACTCGCTCTTAATATGTTTTCTGTGCCAGCTGCTTTGATGGGAAACATTTTCCACAGGTCCTAATTTTAGGACGAGGCTGCACGTGATTTGTTTACTGAATAATTTCTTTCCTCTTCTTGGTAAAAACCTAAATTTGAATCTGCAGATGCTGCCGAGATAGAGGGTGTTCCTTGAAGTGGGACAGAGCAGTCTGTCAGGGATATGTGGGGGTCCCTTATGCCTACTGTCCTTCGCTGAAGTCTCACTCAGTGTCTTAGTATGTTTCTTTCTTTCTCTGCATGATCCGTCGTTCTCTAAAAATAATAATGTGAAGTTTAAAGCCTGGGAGTATTCTATTGATGGTAGGAGCTCGTTTTACTAACATAACCACATTCTGGCGGCCACACTCCCATCGGGTCAGTCAGGGGTGCAAGTGTGTGTGTGTGTGTGAGGGATGAAGGGAGATGTGGTGGGAAGTACGAGGAGGCCAAAGGGCCGAGTCATGGCTTCATCACACATGCTGCCACATGTCCGACTATCAAACCACACAAGTTCTTTGGTTCTGACTTAAAATGTGTTTGCAGCATCTTGATTATGAACTTTTTTTTAAGTTCATAAACATCACTACCATTCAATTCAATTCAATTTTATTTATATAGTGTCTATTACAACACAAGTTGTCTCTAGGCGCTTTCCAGAGACCCAGAACATGACCCCCGAGCAATTATTACATAAACAGCGGCAGGTAAAAACTCCCCTAGTGGAAGAAAAACCTTAAGCCAAACCATCTAGCTGGATGGGCAGAATAGTGCGATTGTCTGTTTGTAAGGTGCCATTTTTCCTGGTTATTTGTGGGAAATGTATCCTGAGCGCTGCCTGAAACCAGGAAGTCTGTCTCTGAGCTTCCACCCCGGAGCATCCTGCCTTCTAAGAAAGCACACCGGTCCAACTGTGACACTGGTTTAAAAATGCATCATCTTCCCCCAGGAGCACATACGTGTATGTGAGAGGTTGTATGCATTTATTTATTTATTTGTTTGGGTGATGTGACATAAAATACAAGTTCTGTGTGCACGTCTGTGTGTTTTTGTATTAGCACGTGGTGAGGATGTAAGGTGGTTTTTAACAAAATTAGGCTTCATTTGGTGCAGCGTCTGTGTTAAAAGGTAGCAGGGGGTTTTTGGCAGGAAATCTAAAGAGCTGAGTTTAAGAGTTGCGTGGTGAAAATCATCTCTGGTGCACTCAACAAAAACAGGATCTTTTTCTACCTGAAGTTTTAAAGGTTTTAGTTTTTAATACGTTTTTTTTTTTTAATATTTCATAGTGTTGTGCTGCGTTCATGCACGCGTTCCTTGTCTGCAGCCCAGTATCAGTTTTTCTTGTTGAAACCGCTGGTTCATTTCTAGTTTTCCCTCTTTGTTTTTTTTCTTTTTTTTTCCTTTCCCCTCTATTTTCATCTCATGTTGCCTGATGAATCACAACGTTGAAAGTTATTTGACCCCCCCCCCCCCGATGGACATTATCAGTAGTGGGAATCATCTGTCTTGTTAAATGTAGCTTTTGTTTGCTCAGACAACAAAAATGATATAGAAGGAGAGCAGTGCACGAGTATTGTTTTTAATAAAGGAAAACGGAGGGCTAATGTTTAGCCTGGAGGTCTGAAATTACCAATAAGTGACTTACAGGAGGCAGCTGGTGGTTAGAAAAACTTTCCTGCAGCTGGATTCATGCCTACTATAAACACCAGGGCTTTTCTGTGGATATATGAGAACCCGTACACCCCCACTAAGATTTTTTTGCATTTATTTTTGGTGTGTGTTACTGTATTTATCAGTTGAATTAAACTATTTAAATTTAAAAGACTTTTAACTGTTCAATATACTAATAATAAACACAACAGATCACAGTCTTTGTGATGGAACAATCCAACAGCAGCTGAGGCTTGATGACAAAGGTTTTTTTACAGAGTAACTCCAACTCTGAAGCTGGAGAAAAGGAAGTTCCCTGTGTTTCTAACTTGCAGGCTCTGCCTTTGATCCAGGCAACGTCATGTGCACTCAAGTCTGTAATAGCTCTTGTTTTAGTCATGTGCTCTTGAATTAGCACATTACCACATCCTTTCACTGTTGTTCTGCATCTCTATGTTTTGCATGCATGTAGCATGTGTGTGGAGAGGAGCACATCTTAATGCATGACTTTCCATCTGTAACCTCAGCATCCTGTATGTATTTCGCATGCACATGTCTGCATCTATATATAATAGCTATGAATTCTGCACTTTACAAAATCTGTGAACCGTGAATTCGTAAATTTGTAAATGCTGTTACGAAGACAACATTGGTTGCAGGATATATATCTGACATTCCTTTGATTTAGCAAATTTCTGAATAGAAAAAAGTAACTTGTAGTAATGTAATAGCCTTATGGGAAATATGCCACAAACTGTTGTCCATGGAAGTTCAGTTTGAAGAGAAATGAATCTCCTCAGAACAGATTCTGTGTCTTGTCTAAGTTTCCTTCACATAAACGGATTATGTCAAACTTAAATGCTCAAAACATGATTTAGAAATCTAAAATATGACAGTTATTTGGTTTAAAGGGAGTTTTTTTTCCTGGACTTCTTAAAATTCTGCCATCTAGTGGTACTGTTTTATGATTCACTTTTTTAAACACGTATTTATTGAAAATAGGACATATATATATATAAGGATCAGAATTTTTTTTGACAATTTTTACTTTCTGAATCAGTTTTTAAAAACTCTGTTTAAAGTTTTACTCTCTGCTGTGCAGACATGCGTCTTTCTATGTAAAGTTTTTGTTCTCTTTTTTCCGCTTAGTTCCCAGGTAGAAGGTGATGTAAAAGAGGAGATTCTCCAGCCTCCAGAGCCTCACCCGGTTCCCCCTATTCTCACCCCATCTCCCCCCTCAGCGTTTCCGACCGTCACCAACGTTCGGCAGGACAATGACCGCTACCACCCCAAACCTGTCATACATGTGTTGGCTACAACGCAGCAGAATGTGACGGAGGTAAGCTGGATATTACAAGTATGCACCTTTTTAAAAATGTATTTTGGATTTCTTTTATATATAAACTAATACTTTGCAAATGGTATAACATACAGTTGCAGTAGTAAAGGTGTGGACAGATTTTGTCCTGCAGAATGAATCCAAATCAAACATTTGGCAGTAAAGTTATTTCTCTAGACGCTGTTCTGCTGAGCTCTTGCAGTGTAACTGAAAATATATTTCAGAGTTAAATGAATACAACAAACGGGCACTGAGGCTTTAATAGAAGAATGTTGCACAAAATGATTTACACGATGAAAGAAAAAAAGAACAATATCCCTCAGTAGCAGGTCTCACTGCTACTCTTTACAGTTAAATAAACATTTAAACTGTTGTTCTGATTTCTTCTGGATGATTTTTATATCGTTTGCACTTCCATGTTGGATCAAATGGTTACTTATTTAATGTAATTAAGGCTGCAACGTATGATTATAAATATCACCAGTATAAAATGTAATTAAAAAGAAAGAAGTCAAACATAAGTCCAACCATTCATTTAACTCTGAAATACACTGCAAGAGCTCACAAACTAAGATTTCTGGCGAATTGTGGGTGTTTTGCTTGTGTGGCTGAACTTGAACTTGTCACTCACTCTTTATTCGTTCTGTTTCAGAATAAAGACGTGGATGAGCAGCAGAACCAGTCAAAACCAATCAAACAAACCAGTCCCTCAGAGCAGAGGCATCACGATCTCCTAAGCCGAAATCAGCAGACTCAGGTGTCAAATCTAGATCTGAATGACAATTACAACAACAAATTGTCCTCGACGTTGATGAAATCGGAATCGGGCCAAAGTCAGACTCAGACGCCCTCCTCGCCCCTCTCTCCGGCCGTTGAATGTTCTGGCGCTCCTCGGATTGAAAGGAAGCTCAGCATCGAAATCAAAAAGGTGCCATTGCAGGAAGGACCCCGCAGCTTTGACACCTCCTCCACCATCGGAGCTGCGGGCGTACAAGGCTCCAGTGCAAATAGCAACAGCAGCATGCTGCAGAGAGGCCTCGCCTTCAAATCTCGCACTGGTCCGTCTCTGCTGACATCAAGCTCCTCGCTGTCAGAGGACTCGGGCACAGAGGGTGGATCGGGCGGATGTGGGGACAGTCAAGCAGATGATGGTACTCTAACTAGACCGAACCACCTTCCTGTGAAGAGCGGCGAGAAGGGAGAGCCGCTGGAAGCGGACAGAGCAGAGCTGAAAGCTTGCCACGCAGCATGGACGCAGCCTTGCAACAGCCCGGAAAAGCTATTCCCCAAGACTTCCTCCTCTTCTTCCTCCTCAGACAGAGTCGCTCCTTCTTCATCCTCCTCCTCCCACCTGTCTTCTTCCTCTTCCTCCTCCTCCTCCACTCCTGTTAGGACTGCCCTGAGTTTCACCAACCCCCTGCATTCTGATAACTCGGACGACGAGGGGAATTGCGAGATGCCCGGCGAAAAGGAGAGTTATCGTACAAATCTATTGGGGACTGCTATGGTAACCTCATCCGTTCAGCATGAAACCCAGCAGCCGGTCAGGAAGGTGGTCCCCATGTCCATTGCGGTGACTTCATCAGCCTCAACAACCACAGCAAGTATGTCAATAAGCCCTGACAGAAACTGAGCAGCTCATTTAAACACTAAAGTTGGCTCACTTTATGTCTTGGTAGTCTAGTAAATATTTTCTGAGCAAGTTTGGCAAGTCTGTCTTTAGTATCCACACTCGCATCAGTCCTGCAAAACCACACTCTAGGCTTATTTTCTGGGTCAGTAAGGAGGCAACAATTGCATCTGTCAACATACACACATTTCATCAGTGGGCTCACAAGCAGAGACGAGAGAGAAAAGAGAAATTGAATAAGAAAGAAAAACGGCTCGTCCCCCTGATGAATCATATGAAGCATGACTGTTGGACTAACGGGCTGGTCTGAGGGTAATGCTGCGGATGTTCGCAGGCAAACATCTGTCCAAACACTTGTCCTCTTTCAGCTTGTGTGTGTGTGTTTGTTTGTCCAAGTGGGCGAGTTTGTGAATGAGAAGTCGTGTTTCTGTTTCACTGCGGTCGTGTATGAACTCCGTGTGTGCATGTTGGCTGGTGAAGGATCAACCCTGCATGAACTGAGAAAGGCACTTGCGCCACTGTTGTGCACGTTTGGTTGCACGGAGCTCTGTGACGCGGTTTGTGGCTTCGCTGTCATGACTGCAACAAGGCGTGGTGTTGATGTAGCGGGGAGTCCGGTGAGAGGAGGACCGACCCGGTTCCCGATTTGAGAATCACAAATCTCTGAAGTACGATTCTTCAGTCGGTCAGAGCTGATGTCGCATCGACCCGCTTTTGAGTGGACTTTGCTTTGAGCAGCCTTTCAAAAATTAGAAAATGAGTTCTTGACTTATTCACGCCAGAACTAACAGAATTTGTACGTATTGAATTAAACTCTTGAGTGTTTGGTTTAAATTGACGGTGTCTTTATTTCACTTTCAACTCAGTGTAAATCAAAAGACAATTAGACCAAACGGATTATTTAACTTGTCAGATATGTAACTTTAAATCAGCACTTTGTATGTACCAAACTTTAAATTAAAAATGCATCAGTGAGAAGGTAGCCGGATTGTAAAGCTATTGGACATTATGGAATAACTTAACCCTTTTTGACCTGAGCGTTTGTTTTGTTTTTTTAATGAAGAAAAGACGCGTACTCGCTGTTCCTCCTTTAAACTCCCCAAACAACCACAGGACAAATCTTTCACACCTGTAAATAGTTACTTCCAGTAATTTTAAACCAAACACGGAGATGTTTGTCAGAGCGCTGGTTCTGCTTTGCTTTCTGGCTCGCTCGCTCGTTTGTTCTGGCTGTGGCAGCTTCATTCATCTCTGGCTAACAGCTGCTGTTTGATTGGGTGCAAGAACTCGACGGCGCCAAGCGATTTGCAGCTTTGTGGTTGAGCAAGAAAGCTGGTGGTGGCTGCTTGTTTTGCTGATTGCATCACCAACGAATCCCTGAAACCCCCCTGAACTGCACTGCAAGAGTTGGTTCAGGTCAACAAAACGGATCGCTCAGAATTTTCTGTGGTGTTTCCAACTATGTCATGTTGCCCCTTTTTTATAAATATATGTATATATATTTTTTTTTTTTTTACTTGCTCCAACCCTTTTCAAACAACCTTGTGCATTGCAACAAAAACTAATGCTAAATGTTAGTAATCTAAAAATAATTTCCAGTAACGTTACAGCGGCACAGGTGGACAGCGTTTTTCCTCAAGGGCGTAAAACAGTTGTCAACCTTAAACACATCGGTAATTTAATCTAGAACTAAAGCACATACATTTTTCTAACAAGAAAAATAAAAGTGCAGAATTCAGCTGGTCTCTGAATATTTAAAGTCTGACCACATGCAGATACAATATTTTTTAACTACGTGATTAGTGACAAACCTGAAGCAAAAACACGCTTGTAGGAGTTAACAGCTTAATTGAACACTTAATTTTAAGCATAATTATGAGATTATAAGATTATATTCTATTGTAAATTATTTATGCACATGGACATAGAAATAAAATTACAATAATTGAATGCTGTTTGGTTTGTTTATTAATATAATACCTGCTTCATAAACACCTTTTACCGTACTTGGCTTTGGCTAATTCACTTACTAAACCACCTTTCTTCTGTTGTAAAGACCAGAATAAAAAAGCATTATTGGACATAGTTCAGCATGGTGCTGCTATAAACTAGAGCAGGGCATATTAATCACGGCAGCACACTTTCACTTCTTGGCCAGTCGTTAACCTTGCTTCTCATTTGACCTCTTGACTTCTTAACCCAGACTGCTGGGACAGCGATGACTCCCCTCCCCCCCTCCCCGAGAGAACCCCTGAGTCCTTCATACTGGCCACAGGTGCGTTTGCATTGGTCAACATCCTCAGGTGTGTCTCCAGTGCTGTGGATTTACCGGGCTGGTCCATGTTACCAGTCGTCTTCTACAACCTCTGACCAAAACATGTGGAATCACTACTTTTGGAGGACATTCTGACACCAACACTTTAATATTCTTAGTTTGTTAAATATTCTTAAAAATGTTCTTATTCTTGGCACTTTTTTATTTATTTATTTATTTTTTTATTTCAGATGAAGTATAAAACTTGCTTTCAAATTGACAGGACATAAAGTCCCTGCTGTCAGTAGAGACGATGAGGAATGTTTGTAGAAGGGAGCAAGATGTTGAGGCGTCAGGGCAGAAAACGCAGAGTAATCTGTGTTGAGGAAAACGAAGTCGAACAAAAGAAACGAAAACCATTTGGACAGAGATGGCAATGTTTCGGAACATTGAAGGAAATGTGATCTATGAACAGATGTGTTGACTGTTTTTTTTGTTTTTTTTGTTTTTTTTGTTTTTTTTTCCACCCGAACATTACCCAGGAATGGTGATTCCATATTTTTTTGCCAGCGGCTGCAAAAAGGTTGAAGGATCAGTGATGATGAACTTCAATATAAACGGTGTGATGTTGCTTTGTGCATGTTACTGGTAGGTGTTTGCAAATTTCGTGGATAGTTGACGTGATCGGCTCTTTGATGCAGTTGGTTTCCTCTAATTTAAGCTGAAACAGGAAGGATGTGGCGCTTTAGTTAATGTTGTATCTCCTCAGCAGGCAGAGCCTAGTCTTTGTTACACATAGTTCAAACGGACAAGTGGAAAAATAGGATGATTGTCCCCCTTTTTGTTTTATTTTCATAAGATGGGGTCTACATTACCTAAGCCACCCTGTAGTCTCCTGCTACTTCCCTTTCCCTGTGTAGCTCTGATGTTTCAAGGTTACGGTGTAAGAATGTTCAACCAGACTGGAGACGACTACAAATGAATGTGTCGCTTCTGTTGGAGGCTTTTTCAGCTTTACAACACTGGAGGTCAGCATTGGCTGCTTCAGCCGTGCAGCGCCAGCGTTTATTTCACAGCTGATACTGAAAAAATAAAGCGGAGTTGCTTGTAGTCGTAGTCATGGCCGTTTTCTAAATATTCTGCAAACAGGCAGTTTTGAGGACGAAAGTGGAAGTTTTCCCTTTTGTGGGTTGACTTATATACTAGATAATAAAGTGGTTGTGATTTTGAAGGACAATGAAAAGTGTTTGAATGAGTGGGAATGTGTGTATTTGTGCTTTTTGTGTCCATTCTTTCCACGTTGGTCTCCCAGTTGTCCTTTGTTTTCTGATGTTTCTCACCATGTTTCAGACCCACTGGAAGTGAGAACGTCAGCCTCAGCTGAGTGGAGCAGTTCACATAAAGGTGCGAACACACAAACTACCTGTCTGCTTTAATTGTCTCCGTTATTACTTTTCTTCCTTTTTTTTTTTTCTTTTTTTTTGTACTTAGGCCTGCAGAGATGCACTGTTTTGTTTATCCGTTCATAGATATGTCTAAACGTGCTCAGTCGGACCCGGAAAGACCTTCTGTGGTTTACAAATGAGCCTGCGTGCGATAATAGTGACAACATTAGTCAGAGAGGCAGCCGTAAGAGACGGTAACGGACGAAAGAGAAAGATGACACGTGTCTACACATAGGTGCAAAGAGTGTGTATGCGCTTATCTGTGCTGTTGAGATTGTGTATTGATTGTTAATGCCAATTTATTGCTTCAGTGGTTTTGATGAGGGTGTGACATCTTAATGAAAATGGATTACGTTTTTTACTTATATTTTATTTGCTATATATTTGGCT
Source organism: Xenentodon cancila (assembly GCA_014839995.1). Classification (NCBI taxonomy): domain Eukaryota; kingdom Metazoa; phylum Chordata; class Actinopteri; order Beloniformes; family Belonidae; genus Xenentodon; species Xenentodon cancila. Next base: position 10,416,011 of record CM026219.1, on the reverse strand, counting down.
GTAAATATACAGTTTTCTTTCTAAATCTCATGTGGCATACGTGTATTATATCAGCTTGGTGTTTGTTAATTAGTTTTATATCCAAAAGTCTCTTTGTATTGACAAACAAACATTAGTGCCTTCTTATCAAACATTACAGTTGCTGTTATATAATGCGGCCGATCCCTCTCGCGGTTTACACTGGCCTTGCTTTCTGAGCGCTGCTCTGTTGTTTTGCCATGTATTTTTCATTTCTCGGTCTGTTTGTTTGTTTTTAGATGTGTCGGGTTCTGTTAATGCATCTCCAGCTGACCCTGCATCTGCTGGCAGCACAGCAACAGACAACCAAGCAGATATGGGTGGGTAAGTCTGCCCTCTTCCTTCTCAGAGGCATTCCTAGTTCAGCTTCTTTTCTTTTTTTTTTTTCTTTCATTTTGGCTGTGACAAAGCGCTGGTTACTGGCATTTACAGGAGCAAAAATATTAGCACAAGTCATTCTTCTCTTTGCTGATGGACATGGTTTCTATAAAGTTTTTTTTTTTTTTTTCTCATGCATGGCACCGCTTCTGCTGATTGGACATCTAGCTGTGGGCTGCATTTGCAGAAAAGATTTGGTCTTGACAACAGCGAAAATTGTGGAGAACTAAACAAACCCTTCCCAGCTAAAAGAGTGTTTCTCCTTGCAGAGTTCGGTAATCGTGGCGCTCAGCCCAAAGGCCCCCGAAAACCCCCTCTGGAGTGGACATGACGGAGCGATTCGTCCACCCGTCCACCAACGGCGTCGTCCCACATCAGGAGATGGACTCCACGGATCTCACCTGGCTGGTCCAAAAACTTAGTTGCTAGATGCCACACACAGACAGACGGCACATTTTTGCATGGAAACCGTTTCTGTGTAACTCTGTGCCGACATCCTCCCCCTCCTCAGTCCTTCCCTCAAAGTGCCGCTCTGCAATTCAAAAAAACACCTTCTGGTTGAGAGACTTGTATATTTACAGCAACCCCCCCCCCCCCCCCCCCCCCCCCCCCCCCAGCTCAACGGATGTTAGATGGTTTGACTCTGAACGCTGACCTGGGATCAGTCTTTCCCTGTTAACTTACCTTGACTCGATACTAGAACAAGAAAGGGCATTGTTTTTCTCTTTGACACTCTGTGAAAAATGCTCCCTTTTTACACTAAACAAACAGGGACCTAAGAGTGACTCTTAAACTTTGTTTCAAGCCAAATGAGACAAACGTAACTAAATCAGAAAAGCTACTGTAGGATTCATGAGGTTTCCAAAAAAAAAAAAAAAAAAAAAAAAAAAAAGACTCCCAGAGGTTGTTTGCTGTCTCACGCGGAACGAACAACAATCTTCAAAGCGAACGTGGATAATCTGTTACCCATGATACAACTTTCTCAGCTGGCTGTGTCGGAGGTTGCCAGGGAGCTTGCTGTGTGTCTTTATATTTCTGTCTCTCTGTCCCTCTTTGTGGTGCTACATTACAAAAGATCAGCAAAGAAACAGAAGTGCTAGAGCTGCCCGTCGCCAGCATCGGCTGTTCCTCATCTCCCCCGAGCTTTCACGCAGGTTTTCACAGCGGTTGTAATACTAGCTTGAGTATTTTGCATTTCTTCTGTCAGAGTCATAAGCTGTCATAGTTTGGTCATTGCAGTGCTTTAATAAATGTGTACCTTCTACTCTTTATCGCTTGGAGTTGGACGTGCTTCGCATGAAGCCGGAGCCGGTAGCTTTGTTAGTTCTCATTGTTTGAACTGAGGCCAAATGTCTGCTGCTGGTGGTGGTTTCAAGATGGCTTGGCGGTCATGAGTGGAAGCTATCTTCTCATCTGTGTCTCAGAAAGAAATGGTTTTCACTCTCAGGCCTGACGTTTCACTCTACAAGGGCAGGAAGCGGGAGGGGTGAAGTCATTTATGCATCATGAGAGCTGGATCTGAAGGAATTCTGAGTCCCTAGTTTAGTCACGTTAAAGGTAAAATGGTATCGAGCACATCCGTAATGACCAAACTCATCGGCTCAATGACTGTGGCTCTCGCTGCTGAGACCGCGAGTCTGCGTCAGTCCACGGAGGAGACGGCCAACGTCCGCTTCATTTGTCTCCTCCTTTGTGCTTCAGGCTTCTCTCGGTCCACACTCAAGTTTACCATTTCTCCTACTTTCCTCATGCCTTTGTTTTTTTTTTTTGTTTTTTTCGTTGTCCTCTCATCTATCTGGTCTCTACTTTTGAGACCCTCTATTGAACGACCATGAAAGTTTTCAGTCACAGCTTTTTACGATCGACCTCAGTGTTTCGGAGTATGAATGTAACACCTGAAGCGCTTGAAACCTGGGACTTTACAGATGCATATTAAACCTCCAGCCCTCCTCTGCAAATCAGACTCATTTGGTTTCTCATAAAGCTGCAATTTTTTCTTTTCTTGCCATATTTGTTTTAAACCTGTTTCTGTATGTGTGAGGCAATGATCCAATAAGACAACAGCAACTAAGGACCCAAAACTACTGTTTCATTGTTTTCCTTCTTCATTAGCTACCATAAGTACACAGCATATGCATTGTTTTATAAAGATAAAGAGCTGTACAGAGCAGTTTAGGTATATAGTATTTCAAATTTTTTTTATACTATCTCTTAAATATTCTTATTAACAGAAGATGTAAGAAAGTCAGTGCATGATGATGATTCCTCCCGTCAAACAATGTTCTCCTTTAAGGTGTAAATTATTCTGCTGCCCTTTTTTTCTTTGCTTCTGGCAAATATTTCAGGGTTTGGTTTTTTTAATGTTTAAACAATATGCTTAACAGGATGATAAAATGTTTTAATTTGTTGGCAGAGGAAAAGCATAGACTGCCAGCTGCCCCATCCTCCCCTCTGTGATGACTACAATGGGCTCTGAGTAAGATTGTAATAATTATATTACTGATGATAATAATAATATTAATAATAATGGTCATTCTTTTTTGTAAATGGTATTTTAAAAGTTATTTTTGTACACATGGTTGTTTGTTGTTTCACAAGCCAACTGAATTCTCATCCGCCTGACCTTGACTTTTCCTTACAGACTCTCCCCATGTTTGGAAATGTCACTTTTCTTTCAGTTTTTTTTTTTTTTTTGTTTTGTTTTCTTTTCCTTCAGTCCCATTCATTGCTTTTTCAATAGAAAACCTGCACCTGAGATGAGGCTCCACTTCAGTACGAGGAGGAGCATCTCATTAGTATTTCCCTTCTCATGCTTCTTACTTACCTCCCCTGCTGTTTTCCTTCTTTCATCCCTCCACCAAACACACACACACACACACACACACACACACACACACACGAGCGTTAATCTCAGAAAAGAGCCCACCTGTGCCTTTAAGAGAGCCCCCCGACTCACCCCACCTTTCCGCTGCCCTCCAATCATCATTAGTGGCGTGAGTGTGAGCAACGTGATTCGCTGCTGCTTGCTCATCACCTCCTGTGGGTCTCTCACACACCCCCTGCCCCCCCTCCCTTCTCCTGTCACACACAAACACAGACGAAATGTTTGTATGTTGCAGAAATCAATCAGTAAAAATGAACATTAAGGAAAGATGTGGCTCCTTTTTATTTCTTTATTCGTGAAGCAGTGTAATAAGTAAGTGACTGGATGCAGGGGAGGCGTGTGTAATACAGGCGGTTCATGCCAAATAAATCTCTGTCTCGTCTGTGAAGCCAAAAGAAAAAAATATGTGATTTGTACGTTTAAATCCAATGATGCAACTAATGGATCATCTTTGATCTTCCAGTCGGTGTGAGTTTCATAAATATGTGAGTGGATGTCGCAGCAGGAACTGCTCGCTCACGTGTGGATGATCTGCCCGGGTGACTGCATGCACGCTGATATAACAATGGCAACGGGTGGCATAAAACGCTCGCCGGCCCACCGTCTTAGAGACCCTGAGGGCTGCAGATTTGTATTCACTTTCTGCTCAGTGAGAGACACACCAGGAGGATGCTCGTGCTCTTAATTAATCTCTGGCGCTCATGTGTAGTCAGTGCTCCAGTTAGATTAATTATACAAGTGTAATACAACTTTTCTTTTTTGACTATCGCAACTGCTGTTTCCTTTTTTTTTTTTTCCCCTCTTTCAGACCTTTTGGGTCATTTAAAGAGTGTGATCCTACCTGCTATTCTTGTTAATAATTGCAGGTGTACTGATTCATAGACGCTGAAACCTCCTGGAAAATAAAATTAACAGCTACTGATATTTCTAAAAAGTTAGACTTTAGACTAAAAAAATGAAAGGAAATCCTGCTGGAGCTTTTGAAATAAAGGGGACAAACAGCTCATCTAATGGTTTACAGGAATGTAAAGTGGTTGTGCAGATCTGGGGCCAACTTGGTGTTTTGACACCAAGTTCAGTAGAGAAGTTCAGAGGCCATGCAGTTGCTTTAATTGTTTTGTGTGGTCCAAAATAAACAACCCCTGCAGTGAACTGCGAATGCTGCACTCAGTTTGAATATGTTTCCCCTGCACTGTCAGCAGACATTAAAAGGTTCACGCTGGCAGAAAAACGTATCGGATGCATGGCATAAACACTGGTATTTATTTGTATAATGCAAGAATAACCTGCAAAGTTTACAGTTTTGCGTGTTTAAGTAAACACTTTTAAATAAATAGCACAACAAAGCAGAAAGATTAACACAGGGCTTCTCAGTGGCACATTAACACAATATTAATGTAAAACCTATCCTTTTTTTTGCTCTATCTTGAGTAGTATAAATGAAGCCAGCTTGCCGTCTTAACTGGGTCACCTCAGTTTTCCCAATGAGCACTTTAACATGTTATGTAATGGCTTATAAATATAGACAGTTAGTGTTGAGTGTGTAAGCAGGAGCAGCAGGCTGCACCACCATCTGAAGAAACTGAAAACTGTGTCAGGGCTATCTGAAAGCCTGTAGAGTATGTCCTGAACTTGCTCAGTCCACATAATTACACTTTTCAGCTGCTACTATGAACATGCAAACATCAGATTTCAACTTCTGGCTTTCATCATGTAATAATCTGGTCACAGTGTTTATGGACTGCTGTAATTTTACATCCCAAACGTCACGCTTCTGGTAATCATGTTGAGTATTCATGGTCTGCTGTCACACACTGACGGGGCTTGTACCGAGAGCCTCGCCTGTCTGATTGAAGTAAATGTTTTCATCCTAATAAATCAAAGTGTAAACGGCACCAGAGGACTCGTGGCAGTGAATAATGATGACCGAAAGTGATGAGCCCATCCTGTTGTGAAGATCGTATTAAAGACAGCAAGTTTATCTATCTCTTCAATGGCAACTTTGTAATTTCAACAATCACACTTTTATTCAACATAGGGGCTTCCTTGTATACTTTGTCAATCACTTGTGATTGTTACTTATGTATTTCTACTGGACTTCTATTTTTTTTTTTTTTTTCATGAATTTATTTATTTTGATCAAATGTGATTTGGGTTTGTTACGATTTATTTTCTTTAGAACAGAACCACTGCTATTTAGACTCAGTTTGTTGTGCATAGTAAGAAACACGTTTCCCTGTCCAGTACTTTGCTGTTCACAACAAATGCCAAACACTATAGTGTCTTAAAATAATTTTAAAAAGGCAACATTTGGGGAAAAAAACTAAAGTAACGATAAGAAATATAAACTAAGCTGAGTTATAAATATTCAGTTACAAAAAGAGCTGCAAATGAACTAATAATTAGTTAAATTAACTAAACTTAATGAAAAGGCAAAAAGTGACTAGCACAAAAAAATGCATTTATTTTAGCTGCTAAGCCCCGCCTCTAGTATACTAACTGTCAATCAGGACTTGTTCCCACCCACGACGGGCTACCTGTCAGTCAAAACACGGACCCGCCCCTTCGCTGCCTGCTTGCAGTCGTGGAAAAAAAAAAATACACACAGCAGCAGAGGCGGCCGTTGGGGACGAGAGTCAATAGACGCCTCAAGATGGCTGACTCGCAGGGCTCTGTTCATCTCAGCGGAGCTGCCGACACTGCTTCTCCTCACGCCGTAGCGGCCGTGAAAGGCGCGCTTGGCAAAGCAACCGAGGTGAAGGGAGCCCTTGAAAACCGATCCCAACCTTTCCGAGATTTCGGCTCCCCGCCGCCGAAAAGGGTCCGAGTGGAGGAGAAGAGCGCTAAAACCAAGAAACTCAGCAGGGACGGAGGTGTGGGAAGCGACTCCAGCGGGAAAGAGAAACTCCAGCAGTCCGCGAAGCTGCACGGTTACGGCGGCAACGCGGGCTTGTGGCGCTTCAGCCCCGTCAAGACGGGCAGCGGCAGCAGCGACCCTCCTGTGCCTGCTACCGGTGGAGCCCAGCCGATAAACACGCATAAAGTCTTCAAACAGAGCGACTTCTTCCTCCACAAGACGCCGTCTTATCCGAAGCCCAAGTGTAAAGATAAACAGAAGGAGAAGGGGAAAGTAGGCGGGGGAGAGAAAAAGAAACATAAACTGTTGTTGACCTCCGACGCCGGGAGTAACGTTGGTAACGATATCAGTAGGTCTAACATATCTGCCGTGAACAGAGAAAATGGAGAGGTCATGTTGCCACCCAAAGGTAGGCCATTATTTTTATTTTTATTATCGTCAGGCTCGTTTTAGTTGTTAAACTTTGAATTATATGTATTATAAGTGGGTAATAGTTTGCTCTTTTGTAGGTCTCACAGTGAATTCACCACTTGGCGTACAAACATGTGGACCGAAGTGTCTGCCTATTTTGTCGGGTCAGTCCCGAACAAGTCTAGCCCCTGTCCGGAACACTGCCTGGTGTTGTTTTAAGACGACGTAAACGACCCACGGCGCCGTTGTAATCGATAGTAACTCGCTCGGTAACGTGTTTATACGCCGTACAGCTCAGTTTAACCGATGGGTCTCCGGACTATGGCTGCCAGCTTTCGTGGCTCGTTCACCCGTTTGTGAACCCGCTCGAGCGCCACAAGAGTGGCGGTCGCGCGACCTGGCAGTTGTAAGCAGCTGCTCTCGCGCTGCGGAGGAACTGTTACGTAATTTCGACTTATTGCCTAAAAAAACAGTTTTACTCGAATACGTGGACTAGTAATGCTACATAGTCGAACCAATCGGTAAAAGACGCGGTTTGGTATATTGTAACAGCAATTTAACAAAGTCGCTCAGTGTTTAATTTACATCTCTCTCGCTTAATTGTTTTATTACAACGTCTCTGTCTCTTTGCGTGCGTGCATTGGTAGTACACGCGGCTGTCATAACAATATGACAGCCGCCCGCCATTATAGGATAAAGGTTGTTTTGGTGTAGCACCACGCCCCCCTCTGTAACCCCGGACTGCATGGGTGTCGGAGTCGTGGCTTTTTTATGTAGATGGTACATGCGGAAAAATGTTGCCATCATTAAATTGTCTTCTTATATATATTTGTTTGAAGAACGTGCACACTCTTGCCTTTTTTATGGGACAGGTTGAATAATTTGATCTAGATGGTAATAAAAGTAATCACGAAAGGAAACTTTTAGATGGGAATAACAATTTTTTTTTCCCCCTCATGACAAAAACAAAACAACCCAAATAACTAAAAAAAAAAAAAAAAAACAAGAGATGCCACCAATATGCCATAGCATTGCTTTCATGTATGGCCTACTACATTCATGTTTCACTATGTCACCAATAGAATGGATTTTATTTTTTTCACAAATAACAAGTCAACACAGAAATCCCATATTAGTATCCTGTGACTACATCTGTAGCGGACTATTTGTTTTCATTTCTGTCCCCCGGTAATCAAGGCAAAACCAGAGCCTCAAAATCTGCAAACGCTTGCATAACAGCTTGCCAGTGTGTGTACATGTTATCTTATGTGTGAGAGTTTAGACGCTAGCAGGAGGACTGGCTGAGCTCATGTCAGTCTGTGTAAGTGCATGATGTCACCCCTTTACACTTGGTTGGTTTAGGAGGTCATGACATACTCGGAACAGCTCTGCAGTCATGTAAGAGATCAGGATGGCACGCATTGTTGGACTGTCACTGAAACACGATCGGGAACTGTTTTGTAAACAAGTTGTGTTGAATGTCCCTTTTTAATGATCATTTTTTAATTCCTTTGTTTGTGTTTTTTATTATAAAGATGTGGCACGTGGTGGTGCTTTCATGTTGTGTATGCTGTTATTAATAGCACATTACTGTAAATCTAACAATACATGTTTATTGGTGGTTCGCCTGACAGGCAAAATTTTAGATTTAGTCCGATGTAATGCCACTAATACTACTCACGTAGCAGTTTCACTGAGGCACCAAAACTCTAATTGCTTCAGTGAGCTACTCAATCCTCAGCAGCTGTACAAAAGGACTTACGTTTGAGAACCAGTGCTAGAAATCCTCCTTGAGCCTGGGACTGACTGACAGACCGACACCTTCAGCAACTCTTCTCTGAAGCTGAATTGTGCTGCAGTGTCTTGCAGGGAGAGAAGCAGGAGGGGGGTCCATACGGTATCAGATCATCCCAATAATGTTATTAGTGGCAACATTGCTGTTGGAGTGAAGCTGAAAGCTGGTGGTAGGGAGCGGCTACTGGTCGCATTTAGGACTGAAATAAGAGACGTGAGTCTGGCAGGATCCAGTGAAAAAATGGACCAAGAGAATGGAGACCTGAGGAGTAAAAAATAAGAGCAGATATTACCAAAACAAAAAAGGATTAAAACCAAATAAGAGCCAGTCTGTGCTTATTGTGTAATTATTCACCTTTTGACATATTTATTTAATTACTTAATTGGAAACTTTCATTGTATTAACGTTTTTTTTTTATTGCATCAAATAACATAAAACACATTCTTAAAGACCTCAACATGCCGAGGTCTAGTCTTTAGGACTTTCAAGATGAGATTTGTAGACATTTTAGTTAATTCAAATATAAAAAAAAAAACAGAATGCAACAATACTAGCAGATGTCTAAATGGCCTTTTAAGTCTGAGTCTGGCCATCCCAGTGTTTTCATTTGAGACAAGTGGCAAATAAATCACATTGAAGTTGACACAGCCCACATTAAAAACGGATAATAGCTTTTGTTTCAGCTTTCAGCCTTTGTGTGTATATCCAGTATTAACCACAGCAGAGCTTTCGTGAGCTGTGTAACAGGTTTATTTGTGTAGAAGTAAATATAGCATGCTTACAGAACCCCAGGTTATGTCTGGGGCTGGCTGCCAAGTTTAGAAAACTAAAACAATGACCACATAAATGCAATTTAAATTATCGTTATAGTGAATAAAGGGAGCTGGTTTTTATTATGAAATCGGCATTTAAAAAAAGGTGTAATACACAGCCCACTTTTCTTTTTTTTTTTTTTTTTTTTTTTTTTTTTTTTTTCTTTTGGATTTGTGATCCCCCAACTTTGAAAAGTTGTATGCCAGCCAGGAGTGGTGTAGTTGAAGTTTAGAAACTGCCTGCCTCTAGCATTTCTCTTGTGATCATTCAAATGTGAAAGCCACCTGCTGTGCTCCTCTTCCAAACCTGCTGCTGCAGCAAAGTCAGAAAAGAATAGATTTTTATTCATTTCTGATCATAGTCTCAGGTCCTGTTTTCCAGACATTCTCACCCTGTTTTATATATCTGAATAACTTATGAGTTAGAAATTGTTTTTTTTTTGTTTTTTTTTTTGCCTGCATGAAGTTTAATATAAAGTTTCTCCATTTTTAGGGGAAGACTGCGCTCTGAAGCTATGATGAATTATGCATATTTTCCAGTGCATTTAAGGCCAGTTTAGCCACCTGGGCTTGTGTCACCCAGTGGCATTAAATTTATGAATGCTACTGTTCTGGCATGGACCTATGCTTTTTATGAACCTGGCAATAGATCTGAGCCTCCCTTTGTAGGCTGTTTCCTGTAGATCTAAATTGATGTTTTGAAAGGCGGTGTTATTCCTCTAGGCAGTGCACAGTGTCTGGTAATTTTGCAGCTTTCATTTTGCGCAGCTATTTAAAGAGTATATCTTTGGCATTCATCATATTAAGCAAATACAATTAAATCAATGTATACCTATATGTATAGTAGCAAATGAAAGCTTTTCTGCAACTATTACTGTGCATAGATTCCGCTATCGCTTTTCTAAGGCTTCAAAGTCATTTCTCCTTTGATCCTGCAAAAAGCCAGTCCAACCACACTGCGTTTCCACACACACTGCATCCACAGGAAAGTGAACAGTCTGAAACCCTAACTTCCTTTTACAGATGGATCTGACAGGGTTCAAAGAAAAAGTTCTTTGGAAATGGAAATAAATGTGAGGGAAAAAAAGTACAGTGTAAAAAATATATAAAGGAGCCTTTTCCTTTGTGTGAAATTAAGACTCAAAAGAGGCAAGTCATAAAAGATTCGATAAGTTGGAAGATATGTTAAGAAAGGTTAGGATTTTGTACACAGCTTGAGTGTCTGTGTGCGTGGCATCCCTTCAGAAAGCACTCCAAGACTTGGAGAGGTGTGTGATGGTGTGATATTTACATTTTAAACATATTCTATCATCCACAGTAATTTGCTTTAGGTGTTGCATTAGAGATGACTATTTTCTCTGTTTGTAAAATTCCTTAAATCATGAATCTCTACGACTGAAGAGTGCTGGAAGAGCACGTAGTAAGCAAAGTAGGATTTAGGACTTTAAAGAGAGAGGGGCCATATTGAAGTAGAGGCTAAGCATGGATGAGAAAAGAGTTTGGTGGAAAGGGCATAAGTTCATGTTCATAATGAGATGTAGCTTAAGGTTATAAGTGAAGTAGAAATGGGAATGAAACATGCCCATATTTACGTGTGTGCTTAAACCAAACTGTAAACCAGTGCAGAGCTGAACTCTACCTCCCTACCTCCACAGAGCACTCCACCAAGGACAAGGCGAAGGAGAAAGAGAAGAAAAAGTTCAAAGAGCGAGAAAGGGAAAAGGAGAAAAAGCACAGAGTGATGAATGAGATCAAGAGGGAGAATGGTGAAGTCAAGCAGCCAATTAAAGGTTGGTGGAAGCAGTCATGCATACCAAGTGACCTGCCGAGATGAAACAAATCGTGTCTGTTATTGGTTAAACTGATGTCTGGGGAAAGTCGCATACCACAGAGATTAAACATAAAACATATTACTGCACATAAAGCGGTAAATTCCAACCAGGTTGACGCATGAAAATTCATCATACATTGTTGCACTAAATGGTGTTTTAAGTCCCATGTGATGTTGTCTTAGAGATAAGTGCACAATGTTCGACCCCGCATTGTGTCAGGGATCATTAGAGATGTACAACCAATCTGCTGCAAAAATAACCAAATGTGACCCACTTGTACAGACCGCTGCACATTTAATTATTACAATTTTTGTAACATCTGCAGCACATGTAACACAATATAGTTGATGCTCTCCCTCATGTGGTGCATGGAAACTGTAAGTGTGGCAGTAGCATGACACTGTTTTCTTATTTCTTTTTTTTTTTTTTTTTTTTTTTATTGAACTTGATCCCTTGTATTAGGTTCAGTTTCCAAAAGCACTTTCGACTCACTCTTGTCTGTCTTGTTCATGGTCAGTCTTACAATCTTTGCATTTTCTATCAGCCTTTTTATTGCTCCTTTGGCCTAATTGTTTAACATAAGATCAGGAAACTGAGGGTTAAGAAAAATGTTGACAATTGAGATATTGGAAGTTTTCTACAGTAAAACTATTAAAAAAATCTAACACTCAACAAAAGCTATTGGATGCAGCAAAGCATGTGGTTTTGTTTATATTGGTGTCCCTGTTATTGTTATTGTTGTACATGTGTCTTGTTTTGCTTCTTAGAGCCTGACTACTTAATAATTGCTACCTACTGACAAAAGCTATTACGATTTTGGGGCTTATTGTCTAAAATACTTGAATTTTAATTTCCACTCAACTGGATTGTTTGAGGTGATAGTAGGTTGTGATTTTAGTGGGATTTGGTCTGACAACATTCATCATACAAGATTTATGAAAGGTAATGTTAGCCCTCTGGCGGTCTGGGATCCCCCGATGTTTATGAACGCATTGGTAATGCTTATCATTAACCTTTTTGACTGTTGTAAATTATTTGCAGACCACTGTCTGTAATTTCTGCCTCCATCTGTATGAGTAAACTGAGTAAACGGTGCTCTATGCTCTGTCGGCATGTTTTTTTTTTTTGTAAGACGTAATGTTTTTTTGTGTTTCTTTTTTTCTAAATACACCACTGAGACATACCGTACATATATCTTTACATGGATGCCAATTTTATACCCACTGACTTGATTTGTTTTAAAGCTTCTGTCGGGCTGGCAGTCTTTCACGCTGGAATGTCGTGACCACACTGTGACATTTCAAGGACTTAGTGATGCTTTAGCCACATACCATGACCAGTGGCTGCAGATGAAAATTACAGAGAGATTATGTGCGATATGTCACTCTTGCTGCTCTTTGTAGAAAGGACGTGCATCCTTGTAATGTTGATTCATTTTCTAATTATATGAGAAAACTGGTCTTACGAGGGACTTTGAGTTAGAGTGATTGTGCGTTAATCCTGCAGATATCCTGCGCTAGATCCTGGTGTTTAATCATGTGTGTTCATGATAATAGAGACACTGAAATCCACAGTGAGATTTTGAGTCAACTGAGAGAAATTAGGTGGGGGCTCTCCTCACTAGAAGGCAGATTTTTAGTAAAAGTGAGTGCAGCATTTAATCAGAGTATTACATTTGCAAATGTTTGGAGAGACAGGGAGATGGGAAGGGAAAGTTGGACATTTAATCAGTGGAAGAGTGTTAAATTTACAATTGAAAAGGACGACGCAGAGAGGCACCCAGTGGAGACGCATATAGAAATCAATAAGCAGTAAATAACGATTCTGACTGTAAGGCTGCCTTTCCACCATTGAGGTTGTCTCTGGGCATTTGTGTGTTGGCTGGGAGTTTTGTAATCTCAGTAAAGCTGATTGTGATTGTCCATCCAAGTGAACCAAACAAAATTTGATTGTTGGGAAAAAGAAGCTCGTTTAGTTATTTGTTTTATTAATAATGAATTAATAACAAGGCAGTTATTAACTTTAACAATGTATTAATAAGTGGGGTGCCACTGCAGCACACAGAGACCAAAGTAGCTTTTGGTCTTTGTGTGCCATCCTGGGACAGATGTGATGCTATGGAGTAGGCAGAATCCACTTTCACACAGAGGTTGTGGTATAAAAATGCACTCTCCTCCACTCTGCAGCTGTGCATTCACAATGATTTAACAGAGGTGGAATATTACTGCCTTGTGTGTGTTTTCCCAAAGCATTACAATGGTCCACAATGTGGACCAAAGATTGTATCTTTCCTTGACTTCGTGGTCCATGGCAGCAACAAGTCCCTAAAATCTGGTCACTGACTCTTCTTTTTTTTGGTTAGTTTTGACTAAAACATTGTTCTGAATAAATGCTATAGATGCCTAATCTGTGTGTTTCACATTGCACATCAAATTGGAGTAAAGATGGTATAATGAGGGTGAATGGGCTTTTATTCAAACTGTGGTTACACCAAGGTTACACAACCGCTGCATGTTGATCACAGGTAGCTTTACTCCCAGCTCCTTCAGCAAACCCCATCGAAATATCTGCAGAGCTGGTGTCAGACATTTACAGCAGGATAAACCGTTTAACATCTTGACTCGATGGTGAAATCAGAAATGACCATGTCGTTTACAGACGCTGGGTTCATACAAACGGTTGGCTGCAATAAACTCTCCTGGCGTGGTACAAAAAAAATCTCCCTCAGAGTTGTCATGGTTGTGAAATCAAACTATTGAAACCAAAACAGCTTTTTGAACCAGGCTGTAAATATGTTTTATTTCTGCTCTAAAGTTGAACGTTTTAATATGGGAGTCTATGGAGATTGACTCCTTTTTGGAGCCATCCTCTGTCAGTCACTTGGCTCCGCATTAGCGTCGGTGTGGAAGTGAGATGGTTGGTTCTTGTGTCAACACGTGCAGAGCTTCGCTCGCATGAAATGTTAATGCAACCAAAGGCATTTATAATGTCTATAACTGGATGAGAACCGATATGAGATCCGATAAGGAAACTGATAAATATTATCGATAATGGAACTGGAATTGATAAATTCTTAACAATTCCTATCCCTAGCCACAGAAGGATGTAGAGGACTGGTGCGTATGAGGAAATTTACATCACACAGGCTTCATGGATAAACCATGAATCAGCTCTCATCCCATCAGACTCGCACATGGCTGATTCTCAACATGTATTTTAAAACAGCTGCCAGTGAGTGAACAGATAGAAATTTACTGTCAGGCAAGCTTCCTCGGTCGTGACATAATCGACTAATCAAAAGCGACTATCATAAAAATGTTTTTTTTTTTTTTTTTTACATTTAATTAGATTCAAATTGAGTCATATATAGATGTTTGATGTTGATTTATACTAGAAAAATGTGTCTTGGCAGGCTTATAATAGGATTTTCCAATATAATGAACACCACAGATCCTAACAGATTTACTTGGTTGATACTGTTAAAGTTTGAAAAAAATAATCAAAACAATATACCTGATATTTGTTAAATTCATAATGTAACCAAAGATATTTTAGATTTTGCATGTAAAATACATTAATTTTCTTGAATTGTGGTGGACAAACCGTTGGAGTATATGGATGATAAAAGAGGAATTTTGTGTCATTAATGTAAAATGTCCTGTTTCCTTTTGGCTCACTGTTTTTAGAGCTACTGCAGATATGTTTAATATTATGCAGTGTTTAAGTTTGCTTCTACATTACCGATGAAAAAACTAGAAAACCTTTGATAACTTTTGTTTGTTTTGTTCATCCATCACTTTTACTGTCTTTAAGGCAAATTACATCAGACATGCACTGCAGAACCAAATGACAATACAGGGTCAGCAATAAAAACACATAATTAAAGCACCTGAGATAAAATAATTGGAAAATACTAGTGCTGTAGTGCAGTGAATGAAATGGATAAGTGTAAACCAGAAAATAAATGAGCAGTTATTGCACAGATAAGAAGGTATCACACAATTTCCAAAGGTAATTGCACTTGTGACGAGCACTAGATTGTGTATGTCCCATATTTACATGTATACTCTTCTGTTTAAAAGACTGATGGCGATATGAAAGAAACTGTTCATGAATCTAGCAGTTTTGCATGTCAGGCTACGGTACCTCTTGTCTGGGGGTATGAGAGAGAGAAAACGGTCAACAAGCAGGGTGAACGGGGTCCCGAGAAATCCCCATTGCCACCGACGGGCAATGTTGATTCATCAAGTCCCTTTAAAAGAGGCAACAAGACCCCAATGATCCTTTCAGCAGCCCTCGCCACTCTCTTCAGTGCCTTCAAGTCAGAGGCACTGCTGCACTCATGTCACAGAGAGCTGCTGGTTAAGATCCTCTCTGTTGGCCCCCTGATTGTGAAAGTGGTGAGGACTGATGTGCTGGGATGGGCTCTCTTTATCCTCTGTAGGAAGATCAGGTGCGTCCTCCTGGCAATGGAGGATGTGTGCAGAGACCAGGTGAGATTGTTAGCTACTTGCAGCCCCAGAAAATTGGTGGACTGCAATATTTCTACAGAAGTCCCCTTGTAAACCGGGGTGTGTATCTGCTGTTTCTTCCTGAAGTGGCTCAACAGTTCTTAGTGATGTTCATAGTTCATAGTGATGACCTCATTAAAGGCCATGAACAGTCAGCCAGAGAGAAAACATTGTGAAATTATATATATATTTTTTGTTTCATCTTGTACATGTGAATGATGATTATGCAAAATGACTTGATCATGATAACTTTGACTTTGATAGATATTTATTTTGCATAGAGCACATACTTGGAAAACATGCAAGGGACAAGGGTGAAAAGTCATACATACCAAAATGGAAATATATGATGTATGGGGCTGAGGTGTCCGGTAGGGTTGGCATTGGGCTTATGCAAACATAATTTCTGATGTTGTTGTATCTCACTTTCACTTATGTTGCAGTGGAAAAAGCACATAAAAAAGAAACTTGCGTGCTTAAAAGTATGGATTGCAGCAAGACAGCATTGTCGCAGGCTGTGCTTCTTGAAATCAGTCATTGCAGCTATTGAATAGATTTCTTGTTTTTGTCATTTTTCTCTTTATATTTTGCATTTATTTTTTGTATTTTCCCTTTCACACTCATCCTATGCTTAGGACCTTTGGGCACTGTTAGTTTTATGGAAAAGTGTGCATAAGCCTACCCATAATTCATGTGGGTTTTTCTGAGTCCAAGCATCATGGATATAAATGTTACCATGAATACTGTTGCACATCCAACTGGATGTGAAATAGTAGGTGGCTCTGCTGCCAGTTGGCCGGTTTTGCTGCCCATTGGATGTTATCTGCTCTAATCATAAAATGTAAAAACATAGAGGATATTAATCCTACTGAACAGGATAGGTGTCTTCCCAAAGAATAAACAGCTATGGCTTACACACCTATCTACATCTTTTTTTACTGACATGAAAACTATCATATATCATCTTTGAGCCAGGCAATGTCTGTTTTAATTTTAACCAAACATATTAGTAACAGAAGGCAGTTCTAACTTGTGATGCACAATTATATTGTCATATTGTAGGCATCAGCTGATAAAGGCTTTAAAGTTATTAGCTTTGCCTTTGTTCTGGCTTTGTCAGATCATGCAAGACAGTTGAAGTAAAACAAAGTTTACAGATTGATTTCAATCTGTATTCTAATCTTGTTTTATTTATTTGTCCAGAAAAAGTGCATAAAAAAAAAAAAATTAAAAAAAGCAGTGTATCTGTTTGCATCTCCCAGCGGGTCTTAGCAATAAAAGAAGACAAAGAATGATATGTTAATTACAGAAGATGCTTTCTGTAATGAGGCGTTGTCAACAAAAAATCAATTTTGATGAATATCTGGTCCCAAAGGCTTAGCCAGGAGTTACATAATTCTGACAGGTTTTAAAAATGGGAAAGAAAAATCAAATTCATCTCCAGGGTTTGGTTTAATAACTGCGAATGTAAATATCACACTGCGTTAATGAGCAGAATATATGTGGAATTTTTTTATCAGCAAAGATTGGCTGAGTGGGTTTATAAAGGTTGAGATTTGCCAAATGAAAGCATGCGTTTGTGTCTGCGTTTAGAGATAATCGGGGGAGGGGTAACTTCTGGGTTAAAGAGCTTTTGGATTAGTAGCTCTGGCATTGTACTGGGAACCCCCCACCCCCCGTCTCTGTTTAATACTCTGTCTCCCTCTCTGTTTTCCACTCTGTCACCCATTCCTTCCACACCTCGCACTGAATGCATGGAATTCAAGCTTGACCGTAAATGCTTTTTGTGTGTGTGAACAGTAATGGCTCATGTTTGAATTATATTGAGAGAGCAGCACCCCCTATTAGTGTGACTCATGTTGGCAGACACTTGCACACACATCCACAATAAATGTAATAATGTCCACTTGTAAATGAAACAACTGAGTGATAATGAATCTGCCCGCAACATATTTGCTAATTGTTTTGTTCACACACATGCAGATGGATGCTTGCATTTAGAATAAATTTACATTTTATACTTTGTTTTGCTTTACACATATAATAGACTGTCACGCACAGTGTTATCTCTCCTCGGATATGCTATTAGAAACTGTGTTTACTGGCTTAGTCATATCTCCTTTCTCAAGGGATTCCATTTTAGGGCTCTTCAATTTATTTTTGTGTATACACCACAGGAGATGCATATCATCTGGGAAAATCTAAGTCATCTTTTACACTTGCTTAAAAATAGTTGCTGCTCATTATTTTTAATTTTCTGAATAAATGATTTATTGGGTTCTTTTTATAGTATTAACGACTAGGAAATTAAATAAATAATTAAAACTATGGGTTTTTTTTTTTAAAAAGCTGCCCATCTGCCTTCTGTAAAAATATATACTTGTATTATATTTCATTTGTATTTGTTTTTATAAATGTTCGATAATATCACAATCCTTCTCACTCACATTCGCTCTCTTTCTCTCTATCTCTATCTCTCACTTCCAGAAGAAAAAGAGAAAGCAAAGATAAATTCAGAAGAGCTGCAAATCAAAAAAGTGAAGAAGAAAAAGAAGAAGAAACACAAAGAAGGGGAGAAGCAGAAGCGAGTGAAGATGTATCATCGCTCCTGTCAAACCATCTTTGCTGGCCTCCTCCTCGCCCCTTCCTCTTCATCCACAAACTCTTCTTCCACTTCAGAACTAACAAATAACTCCTCCCTATCTCCTTTCAAGTCCCCCCTACCTGTTTCCCCTCCACCTAACAATAAAACTTCACACCTCACTCTCTCCTCTCCTCCTCTCGCCTCCAAATCCTTATTTAACTCATCTCTCCACAACTCCCCATCCTCCACCAAGATCCCTTTTTTGACAAAACACCACCCAATGTGTTCGTATCCTGGTATGGCAGATCTGGAGTTTGGCTCCTACATTCATATAGAGAACCAGCCGAACGGAGGCGCTTTGGTGGCTCATGCCTATACATCCCAGCTCTCCTCTCTGTCAGTGGACCAGAGGCACAGATTTGCCCAGGAGTTTGTCACTTTGGCATTTAGTGAGGACACATCCCAGGTACAGCATATCCACTGATGTTATTTTTACTGAGAGCAATATTGTCCAGCTGGAGCATAGATATTGCTGTGAATTTCAGTTGCTTTCCTCACTTCTGGTGGTTTATATACGTTTCTGTGGAGCTGTAACTCAGAGTGATAGGATTCATATCAACTGATAGGAATTGTTACTTATAGGGAATTCTTGTGTAAAACCTTTTTGTACACTAATATTTAAAATATAATCGGTTTGCTCTTAAATTGTATTGCTGTTTTATTTTATTTATTTATTTTTTCTTTTCCTAGGCAGCTCACTATGTCATGGGAATTGTTCACGGAGAAGCCAAACATCTACCGGACTTCTTGGATTACTTCTCAACCAAGTTCCCATCAGCTCCAGTCAAAATGGAAATACTAGGAAAGAAGGACATAGAAACCACCACTATGGCTAATTTCTACTCTCAGGTCAGTCAGAAATGATAACAAGAGGGTGTGTGATGTGAGCTGCACATGATTAAAAGAGTTATGAACATTTCTGCTTACTCAGCTCTGAGAAGATGGTGATATTTAGAAATGACAAATAACAGCTCTTAAGAGTCCAAAATGGCTCTGGACGGTTGCTTTCAATCTAACTTTTGTTTGGTTTCAGGTTAAGCATCCCACCGGTCAAAAAAACAGTAACTTGCTTTGTTAAGTTATGTGGAAGGAGAGTTAATCTGTTGGAAGAGAATAGATCAAAACGTGAAAGTAATTTGCTTTTACTAGATAATGTGATGTAAAATTAGTATTTGGAGAAATAAAATCCATATTGGAGTGTCAACACATTTATTGTCTTCAAACTTTCTCACTTATGCAGACACAGGAAGAGGTTGAGGCTTGCACATTAAAGCTTGTCATTTTCTTTTGTGCAAATATAAATAGACAAACGAAAACAGTGTTACTATTTAAAATGTTTCAAGTGGTGGGCTCTGTGTGTTGCAAAGAAAACCATTATTGTAAGTGAACTTATTTTAAATGGAAATATTACAGAGGGGTGTTTTTAAGTGCTATGTTTTTTCACAGAGATTTTTGTAAGACACATTTTTTGGTTTTGTGCAGACTGAACGCAAGAAGTGTATGAATAAGCTCCCCGCCGGTCAGTAATTTGCACACTTGAGCAAAGATCAAGATAAATGTATACACTGTAGGACTGTTGGTTTCTCTAATTCGACCTGTTGTAAACAAGGAAAGGGAGAAAGGAAGAACAGTGGCAAATGTTGAAGGTTGAAGGAAAACGCTGAGTAACTGTTAATGTGCTTGATAAAGTTGTATTGTGGTTTTAACCATCTGCTCGAAGCAGCTGACTCCATCTGTTCAGCATTAAACAGCTTTTGGCATTTCTACTGATGTCTGAGTTCTTAGACCAAGTGACAACGTTATTAACAGTAGCAGACTGGTGTGCGGTGCATATTTTGGCATTTCTTTCATTTAAGTGCAACTTAAGAGAGAGAAGAACAGCCGTTTCAAGCGAGAATAGGAATGAAAATAGAAAATGAGAAGAAATTATTGAAAATTGTAAAACGGACACAAGCAATGACCACAAAACAGGTTGTGGAAAAGGGGTCACTAATTAAAATTATATTGATAGTAGAAAATGCAAGGGACAGAAGACAGCATGAGAATGAGAAAGCAAGGAGTGGAGTTAACAGACGGTGAGAGATGAAAGCTGTCAGGTGGCAGGTTCACAGAGAGTCAGGTTGGAGAGTCGAGACCACATGAAAAGATGTTTTCATCTTTGCTTTTTAAAGGCACAAGTGCTCCAGCACCTGTAGCCTGAAACCTTTTAACCACCTCTTAACAATACTACACTGCTTTTTGAGAACAACGCGAAAAACAAATGTGCAGGTGTGGGTTGTTTTTTTGTTTTTTTGTTTTTTTTCTGATGGTGGCTGGATTGTCTCCTTAGCACAGTGACACACTGAGACCGTATCATTTAGAGTTGTCCGATGTCTGTAGTTTTCTAATGAAAAGCCTTTTGTAGCCTCAAAGCTCTGGTGGCTTTGTACTGAGGTAGGTGTGTGTGTGTGTGTGTGTGTGTGTGTGTGTGTGTGTGTGTGTGTGTGTGTGTGTGTGTGTGTGTGTGTGTGTGTGTGCGTGTGCACGTGTGTGCGCGTTAGTTTTTTTTTTTTTTTTTTTCTCTTCCCCTGGATTGATTTTAATTTTTTCCCACTGAAATTTTGATGATGCTTAAGGAATTTCTTTATGCATTTTGCCAGGTTTGGATTTCAAATACATATCTGATCTCTGCATGTTCTTGTTTAAAAAACATTTGACTATCTAAATCGCCCATTGTCTACTGTATCTGCACTTTTCTTCCTGCAAATCCTTCTCTTGCGCTGTCCCTTTTTAAGAGTAATGTTCCTTGCAGGGCTAGCGCCATTGTCCACCAGCCTTGTTAATTTTTTCCTCCCTCGTAGCTCACAGCAGAACAGTGACCTTGGGAAGCAGATATACAGTCTTCACTTACACACAGCTGTGAGCGTGCATATACTGATAATGTATAAACAGGGACAGGTACTGTATTTACACACTCAGATGAATGGATTATCATCCACATTTTCTTTTTTTTCCCCGTGTGTGGTTTATTTTTTCCCATTTCTTTTGTGTGTGTGTGTGTGTGTGTGTGTGTGTGTGTGTGTGTCCCTGAGTCTGAGGTAGTCTTTCACTGTCTCTTTTATGGCTGTCTTTTATGTCTCTATTGTGTAGTACCTCTGTGTTTCAGCTACGAATGACTGTACAGCCACTTTTTGCACAGTGTGACTGCAAAAGAGAGGGAAAGTGAAAGAAAAGGGCAGATGGTTGTTATTTTTGTTGATGTTACTGTCTTTCATACTCGGGGAATTCACAGTATATTTGCAGTGCTCAGAATGTAGATGTAACTTGTTGTGCTAGCCGGGTTTTGAATTTAGTACTTGACTAAAGCCATTTTCAGTACTGGCAATGATTATGGAAGATTACAGTACTACATTTGCTCTGGGTAGGCACTGCTCAGCAGTCAGTGCACAGTGTGCTTGGTAATTTGGTCTTTTTATGTTTAGCAGGTGTGTGTGTGTGTGTGTGTGTGTGTGTGTGTGTGTTTAGAAAAGAGCTAAGTGCAGCTTTATAGAACTGTATTAATTTAATTTATTCTCTTATGTTCATGTACACTCTTTCGTTGATTTAAACAATGTGTAAAAAAGCTAAAACATTTTCATGCAGGGGTCAAATAATTTTTCTGCGATTCATTTGCAAAGAACGCATGGTCACCATCTAAAAACAAACAAAGTTCTACTCCACTGATTTGTTGTAGGGCTTAATGGTTTTAAAAACAAAAGCCTTATGTGAGATCATTAATGAATATTTTGATAAATACTTCAGTTTATGGTATTGATGCTCCTTTGCTGCAAACATGGACCTCAGACATTTAATGGTTTATGTTATCACTATAAAAAAAAATTCTCTGCTACTCCTAAATAATATGTATTTTTTAAATGAATAAAGAAAATTATGAAAAGAAGTTCAATAATTTAAACTAAAGGTATCGACAAAATGTAACTTCAATTGCTAGTGAGCGTAAGTGCAGTTGTAAATGAAATTTGAGGATAACATGACAAGGGAATTGAAGTAAAAGTGCTGGATAACCAAACTGGGAGAAAGTGGTTAAAAAAAAAAAAGCAATTATGTAATGTGTATATCTACACAGTAAAAGAAATTAGCACAAGGAACAATTACTGAACAAACACTGTAGTCAGTCTCAAGTAGATGTATTAAAGTATATGGTTTGCGTCGACCCTTGTTTTAGAGTAATAATAAGCAGATATTGGTCGTTAAATAAATGTACAGGTCTTTTTATACATGAGTTTTTATTTTCCAGTCTGTCCCCATTCCTTTTCTTCCTTTTTATCACGAGGCTCACAGCGCGCCACATGCTTTAGTGTCTCTAGCATCTAAACGTGGGGTGGCCATCTGGGACTGTGAGGGCCCATTCGATTCGGCAAATGTATTATTGACATAAAGAGCATAAAAGCATGATGCTTTCTCATCTAACACGTACATCCATGTCATCACTGGGAGCCAAGCCCTGTCCATGTCTTTAGGCTTCATAATGAGAACTTAATTGGAAAAGGTGTCTTTGCAAACTTGCCAAGAGTTTTCAAATCACCCACCAATGAGGCTCGCTGTGAGAATAACAAGGACATTTGTGGTTTTGAGCCTGAAGGAGAGGAAGTCATTTCCTGAGAAAGCTGAAGGCTTTCAAGCCTGACAGGTGCAATCCCTTTAAGATCGGAAAGAACATTTATTTACAAAGCACATATTGTTCAAGGATTTGAACTGCTTGACCATGAAGGATTTTTTTTTTTCTTTTTAAGCATGAACGAGACCAGGTGGTTAAAGTTCTGCAAGTCCTCAGGAAACTGTGGATTTCCCATGCAGACCTCAAACCAGACAAAATAATACTGGTGGACTGTGTACAGCAGCCGTTAAAGGTCAAATTAGATGTTAGTTCTTCCTGCTATGCCTCAAAGTCAGAGAGTGGCACATAAAGGCAGTTTGGATGATGCATAGCTGTGGAAATCCTCCTGGGCCGTAGACATGTGGAGCTGTTCCTGGGATTTGCACTCTTTCCTGGAAGGTGTGAAAATGAGATGAAGATAAAATAAACTGGTGAGTTTCCAAGACATTTCTTCAACACTGGACTTACAATATGCAACCATTGATACTGCAGGAGTATGGAAGCAGTCCTTCATTCACAATCAGTTCCCTGCACGATTTAAGAAATTCAACTTGTCAGTCATCTGTCAGGAGCAGCCGTACTCCATAGCAAGCAAGGCTGTTGTGGAGAACTTCTTGGAGCTTGTCAAGCAGAAGCTACAACTGAGTCCAAATGAAATAATAGACCTCAACCAGGTGTTGTAGCATACCTTTTTTTTTTTATAACGCGTCTCCTGACAGATCTGCTGGACTCTAGCACACATGTGCAGTCATGCTTTGAACTGATGGGCATCTGCAATCCCCAGAGACTGATGTCAGACCTAGATGAGGTTGAGTCCACTTAGCAGACACTCAGAAGACCAAGCATCTACCCATTCCTCCTCACACTCAAAATCAGCTTTCAGCGTGTGAGGAGAATACAGGTGGTAAAACCCACGTAACACCTTCTGTGTATAGAAAATAAGTAGTCTAGTCTTAAGCAAAATGAAACAGATTCCCTGAGCAGGAGCAGATGCGATGTTTGGAAAGGGACTTTTTGCCGGAGTTGAATGGTTTGATCAAGGAGGCATGTGTTGGGCATGTGTCCTTCCCCGTTTCTACTCTGCATACCCTTGACATTTCTGCTGTCCATATTGGAAGCAACAATGTGGGACTTATTTCTGCCAAGGAACTTTCATCTGTATTCCAGAGGGTCTTGTTGCAGCTCCATGCTAAATCTTTGTCTATGAAGATGTCATATGCCAGCATCAAAGATTGACAAGTTTAACAATGTGGAGTAAAACAATATTCCTGCCAGATGTACACTTTACAAACACGGTTAATTTTGGTGATCAGTAATGGACAAACATGCTTTAGTTATAACTAACATTCAAGTTTAAAAGTGTTGTTTTCATATAAGAAGCCGGGTGGCATTGGAGTATGTACTTGGTGACTTTCCAATGCTTTTTCATTTGGGAGATTTTTCCACTAAAATCTTCGTCTCAACAATAAGTCAAACCGCTGAGAGAGAATGATCAAAATTTAAGAAAATGTCATCTGTGAATGTTGTACAGCTGTGTGGAGGCCTGACTTTAGCTGTGCCAGACAGGCTTTCCTGTTTGAGTATTTCTTTATTTAAAATGAATGCCAGCTTGCTGCTCTGTGTTTTCACAACTACATTTAAATACTGCGAAAGCCACTGAGTATCATATAAATTTAATGGTATTTTACATCACAAACTATGTACATGTTCTGCAAAATACATATTGAGTGAACTCATTGAAACTGCAAAATGGGTAAAACATTTTTTTCCCTGAAGGAAGTGAAACAGATGTCTTTCATACTTGGATTCCTTTTTTTTTTTTTTTTTTTGGTAATGTTGATTGATGTTGTCAACAGACTGGATTGTAAAGAGAGTTTGTCAAGTAAGAGTGTCCAGTTGTGTCTCATGCGCCGGTCAGCAGCCACAAGCTTTGTTGTGACGTAGCTGAAGTAATGGGCTAATAGACTTAGTAGTCCAGAGTCTAACTGGTCATAATGCCCGAGAGAAAGAGAACGAGAGACTGACAGACAGAGAGAGAGGAAGGCACAAGCAGATGCACAAAGGTTGCTCAAAGGTCAGATAGAGTTATGGAGATGACGAGATGAACTGGGCTAGAATGAAATGATGAGAGGCGGGACAAGTTGTTACAGAAATAAGTTGCTGATACGGGGACTGATCTAATAGACGTCTCACCAGAGACCTGAGTATTATGAGGGAAATCAACAGAGAAGATGGAGAGGCTGACTGGCAATAGAAAAACAGTTGAGCTGAATAAAATGCCAAGTAGAGTGGCTGTTTACGCCAATGTACATCGAAGCAAGCAAGCAAGGAAGGGCAGAGGCATCTTGACGATAACTGTTCTGTGGAAGTCTGTCACATTTCACATTTCCCTCCATTTGCCTTATTACAGACATGCTGTTAGAATGCATGCACATGCGTGAACCATCGACCGGACGATGCATCTGTTTACGGCATGAGTAGTGTTTTCCAACCCCCCGTCTGTGGTGGAAGAACTGTGTCCTTTGCATACAACAGGAGGGGTATTAAGCTGTTAAAATTTTGCAAATGTAAGCGCGCACATTTAATTTAAATTCAAAAATACTTTATTAATCCCTGAAGAGACATTAATAGCATCTCTGGCATTTCCTTATTTATATTTAACGTGTCCAATTTTCTGTAAGCCTTCTTTCTCATCTCTATTTCTAGTGCTTCCGCTAATTTGTTATCGAAAAGAGTGATGCATTTTCTTAGTTTTTACGTGATTAATTGATATCTATCTGTAGTCCCCTTCAAGTTATTTCCATCCTCGTCATTTTCCTTTTTTTTTCCATCTCCCTTGCTTGGATTGGTTTTCTTTCACAGCTCTTCCTGTTAAATCCTTTCTCTCTTTTCCTCTACATCTGTTTTGCTTCCCCAGATTCTTCCTCCTGTGTACCCTTACTTTTCTCCCTCTGTTCCATCTCTCTTCCCTTCTCTTTCCCTTTATCTCTGCCTCGTTGTCAAGTGGTGACTCACTAGAGGCATGCAGCCAAGGATTTGGTCAACACACACACACACACACACACACACACACACACACACACACACACACACACACACTCATGCATCCCGATCAGCCAAGAGTGCAGCATGCAGGGCACATGCTGCACATACTGCAAACACATGCACACACACAAACACTGTTGAGGGCCAAGAGACAAACACACACAGTCACACATGCACAATACTCTGTCAGCCAAGTGAAAAGCAGCAAACAGTCTGAGTGAGTCACATCGGTGGAGCAGAAACATCAAATGAAACCGCCAACGCACAGACACATGCAGACACTATTTTGACATATACTAATAGTTAACGGATTCTATGTTTATCTCCTCCAATTCAGATATTAGTGTTGTATTTTGTGCTCACTCAATCCCACTGGAAAACAATGATGTTGAACACATACTTTCTGGTCAAGGCTATGTTTGAAGCTCTTTGGAGTTGAGTGGTGGTCTTTTAAATACTTTTGCTTATAAAGTGATATACATTTAACTTGACAATAATTCAAAGAAAGATGGGACAATGTTTACTTGTTTCATGCATAATAATACAATAAGAGTGTACAATATTCAACTGGAATTGATTTGAAATTCTTTACATGATAACCTCTATGTCTCTTGTTTGTCTGCTGCACCTTTCGGAAAATTCTAAGAGATAAACCAAAAGTGTGTTTTTAACAAATCACTTGCCTCTGTTTTGAAGTTGTTTGCACTTTTCATCTGTATTCTTGTCACCTCATGGAAAACAATATATAACTTGTTATCATTTGTGAACTAATATAGGGACATTGTGTGATTTTGTTCATCAGGTGAAGAGAACTTACTGTAATGGTACGTACAGAGCTGGAGCAATGAGACAGATTAGCCTGGTGGGAGCTGTAGATGAAGAAGTCGGGGATTATTTCCCTGAATTCCTCAGCATGCTGGAAGAGTCCCCATTTCTGAAGGTGAGTCTGAGCTGAATGAATGGTAGTAATCCTATACAACAATTTAGTAGATAAATGGATAGTGAGTAGGAAAGTGGAAGAGGGAATAAAGGAGCAGCAGTCTTTAGTGTGCACAAGTTCTTTTTATTATGGACTCACTCTAATTGTTCCTCTCATGCAGTTGTATCTTTGCAGTGTAGAGCAAAATTGAGGTGGGACCCAGAATAAAATGATTCAATATGTACAATTTGTTTTTGATCTGCTTTATTTAAACAAGCAGTCATTTATTAAAATGTTTCTTTGTCTTACCCTGATACTCCTAGGATAAGCTGGAGAATCTCTATTGAAAATGCACTGCCTTTTACACCTGTGTCGAGTGCCAGTACACCTCCACACTAAAGCCCCTTTAGAACTTTTTCGGGTGCCATAGACCATGTCAGCCCTCTTCCTTCCTCACGTGGTCTCACTTACCTGTGCAGCATAATTGACACAACAACTCATTGGCTTGAAGCAGTGCCTGTTTTGTTCACCACGTCGGTTAAGGTGACATGGGCAGTTATCGGCGCCTGGGTTGCCCGTTTTGGCACCCCTTTAGACATATCCTCTGGGGGCATGCAGTTTACCTCTGCACGCTGGAATGCAATGGCAGAAGCCCTTGGAATGCAACTCCATCGCACAACCGCATATCATCCACAAGCTAAAAGTCTGAAAAGTTTCTAGACTTCCAGCAGTTTCTGGTTTGTGAACAGAAGAAAGATAATCAGAATTAAAGGCAAACTTCAACTGTCGGTTGTCAGCATATGAGTGATAGGAAACATTGAGTTTTTTTACATTGCTACCAAGTTGAAGTGTATAAAGATTAGAGTCGTGGACCAAGAGCTGAGCCTTGTGGGACCCCAAAGAGGATTCTTCTTTCTGATTATTTTAAACTACCAGTGGAAACATAAAAACTTCTGTCCCTTTTAAATATGATGAAAGGCAATTAAGAGCCTGACCTATCAAACCAACTGAAACTTTTAAGTTTTTGAATTAAAATAAGCAGAAGAGAGCTCCAACTAGAATTAAGATTGAAGTTCTCTGAGAGTCACTGTTGAGTTCTGGTGTTTCTGTGATGTGAGTGGATATGAATCCAGACTGAAGCATGTCATGTACAAAATTACAAGAAAAATATTCATACGGTAGTTTATAGACATTTTTTCTGTTGTTTTACTGAGAAAGGGCAGATTGGTTATTGGTGAACAGTTATTGATTACAGATGGATTGAGGTCTGATTTATTCAGTAAAGAAGTGGTTTCAGTACTCTTGAGAGAAATACATGTCAACAGAGAGCTCTTGACAATACTCAGGGTTTATAAAGCCATAAAAAACAGATTTAAAAAGGCTGGTGAGGATGGGATCAGCTGAAGAGGTACGGGGCTTTGGGTGATTAATATCATCTTCCAGAACTCAGGAGTTACCAGGTAAGAATGTGGACAGTGAGTTTGATTTGACAGCAGGGTACAGATGAACTATGGGGGTTAATGTGAGAATGTAAGATATTATCTCGGATGTTGCAAACTTCTGTTTGGAAGTAAATGGAAAATTATTTGGATTTGGTCATGGACAGTGTCACCTGGAGTAGATTTGTCAATAGAATAAAAAAAAAAACAAAAAAACAGAGCAGATTGTTTATCAATTGGGAGATTTAAGATTGTCTGGCTAATTTTATTTATTTGTTGTATGTCTTAAGTGCAGCTTTTAGTTCTCATAATTAACTTGTAATTTTGTAAGTTTATTTTTCTTAAATTGTCTTTCAGCTTTCCAACAGATTTTTTTTTTTCGGTTCTTACTCTTTCTGTGTTTCTGTGGGGGTGCTTTTGATTATCTATGTATGTGAACAGTTTTTACTTTTGCAGTGCAATCAGTTATCTGAGACATGGCCTCATAAAGGTTGACCATAATTTCTTTACAAGATGACAGTATCAGTAATGTGCACTTTGAGATCCAGCTCTTAAGTATTTCACCAGTATTCACAATAATACATTTGCTGATGCGTCTGCTGGTATTGGTTCTGATGAGCAAGTTATTAAAAAAAAAAACAAACTGATGGTCAGAGATGGCAACATCTGTAACAGAGACATGAGTTCTGTATCAAATGAATAAGAAATCAAGTGTGAAGAGTAATGTGTGTGTAGAAGCACCAGTATGACTTTCAGTTTGATTTTTTTAATTGCGATTTTAAGGACTAGCTGGAGTATTTTACAAACTCATCAACATAACTAATATTCTAAATTATGCGGGCTAGAAAAGAAAAGGTGTTAATCAGTGTGTGAATTGATTAGATGCAGTTGCCAGTTTCTAATGAAGAACTACGTTTTTTTTATAAAGTGTCTTTTCAGCAAGAGATCACCAAAATACTGTTTGCCACTGTTCCTGAAATGCAGGAGTGACAAGCATGTCCTCTGCTTGCTGTTATGTGTTGACACTTCAAATCTCCTGCATAGAGAGTGGAGGAGTGGTGGTGTGTGTCGAGTATGAAAAGACACATCCTCTGGCGCTTCCTATTGATCAGTGTCTTTGGCTATGATTTGACTCCCACTGAAGCATCTTCAGTGCCAATGACAAATTTTTCAGAGTGGAGCAGTTTCTGCATGAGATTTATTTATATATTCATTTATATATATATATATATATATATATATATATATATATATATATATATATATATATATATATATATATATATATATATATATATATATATATATATATATATATATATATATATTGAGAAAAACAAAGAATTTTGATTAAACTGGGTCACAGCTGAAAAAGTCCATGACCCCTGGACCTACATTATTTCTGAATTGTGTTTTTATTGAGCGATTGCCTTTTATTTAACATTAAATTTGAATATTAATTTAAAAGCATCTGATCAGACACAGACGTACTATTTGATTATTTCAAATCACTGCATATCCCCGGATAATTTTTAATTCTGTGCAAATGGCGCATTACTTTCACTTTCCCACCTCCCTCATTCTCTTCTTCTCTCTCCGACTGCAGATGACTCTTCCATGGGGGACAATCTCAAGTCTGGGACACATAAGTCCCACCGAGAGCGACGATGGTCCAATAATGTGGGTCAGGCCGGGAGAACAGATGATACCTGTAGCTGATGTACCAAAGTCTCCTTTTAAAAGAAAACGGTGAGCCCTGCTGTGAAATGTACACCACAGTTCTCCGTAGAGTACACAAATACAGTGGGAATGCGGTGACACATATTTACACATATTTTAGCGTGTATGCTTGTTGTTTATACATACTGCAGCTGCTTGTTGGTGTGTGTCTGTTGCTACCTTATTGAGCCAGCCCTCCGCTGTAATTTCCAGGCTGCTCATGAGGACTGATTATGAAAAAGTATCAGCAAGGTAACAGTGTGAAGCTCCGTCGCAGTCAAGCAACGATAGATGAGGCAATTACCCCTTCAATATATGTGTGTTAAGTGCCACTGTTGCTCGCGTAAAGGCGCAGTCTCAAACACACAAGCATGTGTTTTTAGTGAGCGAGACCACGGGTGAGAATGTGTGCACGTTTGTGTGTGTTGTTGGGGCTATGTGGCTCACCGCTCAGATGAGATCATTGTTACATCAGACGCTACTTCACATGGCTGCGAGCCAAACGTGGGACAATGCACACCACGCGCATTCTGTCTTGCTTCATTTATTTCTCTCTTGTGTATGCTCATTTCCAGACGCATATGCTTTATTGTTTTCACTGTAATCTTCACTGTATTCATAATTTTTCATGTTAAAAAATACACACAAACTTAAATTGTGAGAATTTGCCTTATATATCTATATGTCTAGTATGATTTAATTTGGACATTGTACTGGCCAAAGCTGATCAAATTATAAATTCAGCTGATGAATTTTTTGTCTCCTTTTATTAAGATAAAGCCTAAAGTTTTCTATGACTGAAAAAAGACAAATAAAAAAAGTACCTTTTTAATTTTTAGTTTTGGCATCTGAATTAATATAATATATTTGATTCGAAAGGGCCATTTGATAGTGTTTGGGGTTTGATGACAGTTTTAAACAGCTGAAGCTGAACAAATGTGTTTTTATAGAGATGGCTCAAAACTTATTTTTCCCATTTCTTCTTCTTTTTTTCTGTCCTTGTCCTTCTGCTACCTCTGAACATCTGCCCTCTCTGGTTCTCTTCCAAATTGTCTGCACCTTCTGCTCCTCTTTTACCTCTTTTAAGATGATTTATAATGGCATTATTAAACAATTGCTTTTGTGAATTCTAAAACTGCGTTTTTAAAATGAGGTTGTATATTGAAAACGTCATAGCTGTTTGTCTGTCCTTGCGTATTAAGAGAGAAGAAAAATGTTGGATGGAAACCAGTATGGCCAAGTGCAAAGAGAGAAATAAGGACATGATCTGGTTTCCAGTGTGTCACTGGCTGCGGTTTGTCTATACGTTTATTTTAAGGGGAAAAAATCTCCTTTGTGCCTGAGTAGCATCTCTTCACAGCATTCTTTCTTTATTTTCTTTTTTTTTTTTGGTTGCCGCTGGACTCAATGAAAAGGTCAAGTATTTGTGCATTTTTGACAGTGCCGAGACTCGGTCTGCGAATTTGATTATAGTGGTCATGAAATGAAAATAAGTCTGAATACTTTAGCTCTTTGTGAAAAAACATCATGCTTCCAGAGATTTGCAATAATTGCATGCTAACTACAGTCATGGCCTTGGTCAGAGTTAGGACAGAAGTCCAGCAAGTAACATGATCCCTGTAGATATAAAGTGAGTGATGAATGACAGCCAAGATAAGCTGATTGAGAGCCTGGTGGTGGGTGAGAGGCAGACATGAAACTAAACTATATTGCCAAATGTATTCACTCACCCATCCAAATAATGGGAATCAGGTGTTCCAACCACTTCCATGGCCACAGGTGTAAAAAAAAAAAATCAAGCACCTCAGCATGCAGACTGTTTGTAGAACTATTTGTGAAAGAACGGGTCACTCTCAGGAGCTCACTGAATTCCAGCGTGGAACTGTGATAGGATGCCACCTGTGCAACAAATCCAGTGCAGTCAGTTGCTACAGACCTCCAAACTTCACGTGGCCTTCAGATTAGCTCAAGAACAGCGCACAGGGAATGGGTTTCCATGGCCGAGCAGCTGCATCCAAACCATACATCACCAAGTGGAATGCAAAGCATTGATGCAGTGGTGTAAAGCACTCCGCCACTGGACTTCAGAGAAGTGGAGACACGTTCTCTGGAGTGACAAATCTCCATCTGACAGTCTGATAGATGAGTCTGGGTTTGGTGGTTCCCATGACAACATAAAGTTCAGTGGATGGGGGATTATGGTGTGGGGTTGTTCTTCAGGAGCTGGGTTTGGCCCCTTAGGTCCAGTGACAGGAACTCTAAATGCTTCAGCACACCAAGACATTTTGGACAATTCCATGCTCCCAACTTTCTGGGAACAGTTTGGAGCTGACCCCTTCCTCTTCCAACATGACTGTGCACCAGTGCACAAAGCAGATCCATAAAGACCTGGATGACAGTCTGTGCAGGCCAGTCAAGTTCATCCACACCAGAGTCCTGACCTCAACCCGACAGAACACCTTTGGGATGAATTAGAGCGGAGACTGAGAGCCAGACCTTCTGGTCCAACATCAGTCTGTGACCTCACTAATGTGCTTCTGGAACAATGGTAAAATATTCCCATAAACACACTCCTAAATCTTGTGGACAGCCTTCCCAGAAGAGTTGAAACTGTTATGGCTTCAACTCTTATAGAAAATAATAATGTGTTAGCTGCTATGCACAAATATTTGGAGCAATCTTTGAAGACGAATGAGTGGGTGATGGAGTGCAGAGTGTAGAATAGTGCTTAATCCTATAAAGCTGCTTATAGGGATGCTTTAGACTACGACAAAATGTAAACAATCCACATTCTCTGTAATATGAGCTTCTATTGTTTGAATATTACTCAAAGGATGAAAGCTCAGTTAACACAAATATGGAAATTCACAAAGGCTCAGACTGGGATCAAAGAAACTCTGACCACAATATCTGGCAGACACTAGCAGGTAGTGGCTTTAAAATGTATATACTGTAAAGGTTATTTGTTCGCACAAAACGTGATTCTCTCTGTGTCCCCTGTTCGCCCTTCTTTTTTTTTTTTTACACTCCTTTTACTGCCCCATCTCTCCACGCCTCGCCTATCTGTCCTTATTCCCCTTTTCCCTTTATCGTTCCACACTACTGCCGTGCATTTATTCCTCACATACTCCCCTTTTCTCCTACTCCCCACTTTATCTAGCCATAAATACACAGGAATCTGTTTTTACATTTAGGGGTACATTGACATGCATGGTGGCAGAGCAGGACCTCACATATAGAGAATATTTAGAGATCTATAGTAGACTTGAAATGTCTTTGTAGATATGCACGATCAACACTCCTCTGTTTGCACTCTCTCCTTGCTGTTCCACTCGCCAGCTTTCCTGGTTTTTACATTTATTACTGTCAGCATGCAGTTAACACACACACACACAAACACACACAGTCTGAGCTCTGTGTGCAGGTCACACACCGAGCTCCCCACCACCACCCCACCCCAAACTCTGCACTATTTCTCCCCCTTTTTTTTTCCCTCCTCCACCAGCTCATGCCTCTTTCTTCTTATCTCTGAAATGAATGAGTGCACAGCTCAGTGTTTGTAGCGGGTAGTGTCACTGCTCTTCTGTTCATGTTTGTGTGTGTCTGTGTTACACTGTCGAAGGAATCTCACATATTCCCTGAATGTGTGTTTATATTCCTGTTTGAATCTGACTGCAGCTCCAGTGTGAGTCACTGATCCAGCAGTGAGCTGACTGCAGTACTTCTATTGTTGGGCTGCACGGCTCATTTTTATGCTTTTACTCCTCAGCTTGTCAGCCTGTTTGCATAAAGCCAAGTGTGAGCATCATGCCTGAATGTGTGCTCTGGGATGGCTGTTTGTTTCATCCGTTTTATTTGTATTATATAAAATTGAGATTTTTTTTTTCTTTTTAATCGCAAAATACACAAAAAGATGTGACTGGTGCTGAATTTTTATCTTAAATCCAAACTCAGTGATTTGCATCAGCAGAAAGCAGAATTAATAATGTTATATGTTGATGATAAGTATTGTTTATAGTGTGTCACTATTGTGTTTATCGTGGATGTATTTCTATTCGCTGCATCAGTTTTTATTGAGCTGCCATTCATGGTTTCATTAATCGTGCATATTATTTGATATTTTTCTTATATTTATTAGATTTTTTTTTTTTAAATAAACACATTTGGATGTTGGAGTAATGTTCAGAATCATGACATAAATTACCAATATTATTTGCTTGTTGCAGCTTTACGGTTCTGCTTTTAAATATGCTTCTTGGATTTTTAGATCATGCATGTTGCTTCTTCTGCATCAAAACTCCTCTGACATCCTCTTGATGTTATATCATAACATCTGGATTACATCTATTAAAAAGTTAACCCAAGATCACAACGTCAACAGCAGATAAAGTCTGCTTTGTGCTTTTATATATCAAACAAAGGAACCAGCAGAGTGGACGTTCCACTCATCTATCATGACTTTCTTTTTTTTTCTTTTTCTTTTTTTTTTATTTAGACAGCAGACGTGAACTGTGGGTACTTTTGTCTTTTTGTCCTAGTTCCACCAATGAGGTAAAGAACCTGCTGCAGTCGCTCCCCAGAACCAGCGAGCCCAGGGAAATGCTGTTTGAGGACCGGACGCGGGCGCACGCAGATCACATTGGACAGGGGTTCGAGCGTGAGACCACGGCAGCCGTGGGGGTGCTTAAGGCTGTCTGCTCTGTAGAAGGGTAGGCCGCCGAGCATCAAGATCCTCATAACACTCTTCTAATGTCTGTTCATTACAAAGCTGTTTGGCTAGAGGTGACACACACCCAATATTTACACAACTAACTGAGTCACTGGCAGCTTATAATCTCTTTCTGTGTCCACCTCCCCTCCCTGTCCTGTTTTCAGCTCGGAGCCTCCTCGTGTAACCAAAGATGTTGTGTGTTTCCATGCTGGTGATTTCCCTTATGTTGTTCAGAGGCTGCAGTTGGACTTATATGAACCCCCGCTGTCTCAGGTGTTACATCTCTCTCTCTCACACACACACACACACACACACACACACACACACACACACACACACACACACACACACGGCATAGCAGCCAGCATTTCTCATGTCCTAAATTAGATGCAGAATAACCACGACTCCATATCTGACTACTGACTACAGTGGTCTAATACCAGGGTCGAACTGATGTCGGATGCTGCCCCCTGGTGGTGCAAATGTAACACCAGATTACGGTTTACATAATTCAGTATTAGATATTTGAAGCTCATGTAATCCATTCAATGTTGGCACTGTTTTTCTAGACAGAGAATCAGAGAAATCAGAGAATCAAGTAAATAATTTAAACAACAAATGCTCTACAGTCATCACTTTCACTGGTGTTCTGTTTACTTCTGAAAACCTGGAGGATAGTTTGTTCCCATGGTGTAAATTGTTCTTTGAAGCTCCCTTAGGCTCTCTTTTTTTTTTTTTTTTTTTTTTTTTTTTTTGGCCTAGTTGTTGTTGATTCAAGTTAAATTAGTCTTCTTTAATGAGAACAAAGAATCGGTGTCTTACAACGTGGCCTTCTTACCTACAAGTCCCACCAGGAATGTCAGTGGTGTGAATCGCAGCCTTTCTAGTAAATGAAAGTGGACCAGCCAGAATCACTGTGAAACCATTTAGATTGTCCCCAAAGCGTCTGTTCGCTCTACTCTCCTACAGATGCATATGGAAACTATTTTGGTGCTGAGCTGCGTTGATTTACTGCCAGCTGATTGAACTGGTAGGAAGTCGAACATGAGAATGGCAAATATTAGATATTATAAGTAGGTGATTTTCACACGATGTCAAACCCTTCATGGAAACTAATTATCTCACAAATGCAGCCAAAGCAGTTGGGGCTTACAAGTTCCCTGCTTGTGAAACACTCCCAGAGAGACCCGAGGTCCAGCTGAGGATGGAACAAAACCACTGCAAAAAGCGGACCACAGCGCGTCTGCTCCCAGTGGGGCAGAGGGGTGGCAAGTCGCATCGGTTCACCTTATGTGACATTTGCGAGTTTTGGCTTCCAAGTAAGAGTTTATGTAGCCCTGATGTAATAAACAAAAACAAAAAGAAAGGACGTTTAGAAAACCAACATGGTAGGAAGTACAGCATGTAACAAAACAAGACCAAAAAAAATGCAGCTCAATGCATGGACTACAAAAAGAACAAAATACATTTCAGAAAACCCCAAAAGAGAATGAAAATGGTTCACTTTCAAACAACTTTGCATTTTTTGTTGTTTTTTTTTGTTTTTTTTTTCTTCAGCTTTGTTGTGCTTTTGCTGTTGTTGCTTTGTGCTGCTGTTCAAATTTGGCACATCTTCTTAAAAACAAGTCGTCTTCTTTTATTTATATTAACGCTGAGGTTTTATAAAAGATGTCAGCATGAGAGAGTTTTGGACTAAAATGCCTCATTTCCTGCCTTAAAGTCTCTTCTTCTCTTTGTAGTGCGTGCAGTGGGTGGACGACGCCAAACTAAACCAGCTGCGCCGGGAGGGCATTCGCTACGCTCGCATCCGCCTGTGCCACAATGACATCTACTTCATCCCCCGCAATGTGGTCCACCAGTTTAAGACCGTGTCTGCTGTCTGCAGCCTGGCGTGGCATATCCGCCTACAGCAGTACCACGGAGTAGTGGGCAAGCAGGAGGAGGAGGAGGTGAAGGAAGAGAAGGAGCTCCCTGAGTTGAACGAGAAAAACACAGAAACTGTGATTCCTGAGCCCGAGGAGGAAAAGGAGAGGAGAGGATTGAAGGAGAGGGTCAAGGAGGAGAATGAGGAGGTGAATGTGGGTGACAACAGGACGTTGCTCACTGGAGGAGAGGAGGAACATAAGGAGTTGTTGCAGCCTGCTATCGCTGTGAACTCAAACAGCAGAGCTGGAGACAAAGACGAGGTGAAGGAGAGGGCAAAAGAAGATGGAAACCGCAAACAGCAGGGTTCTCCTCCTGCCAAGGTAAAACCAGAATCTCCAGTTTCTCCTCTCAGTAAGAACAAACCCGTGTCACCGCTCAGTCCGCGCCCTCTCACCTCTTCTCATAAGGACGTAAAACCCAAAGTCTCATGTAAACCTCACCATCATCACTCAGACAGCAGGACACTGTCTTCCAGTAGAAGTTCCTCATCTTCAGCTGCCAGATTGTCCCTTTCTGGAGCTTTTTTTAAGTCTTCCACATCTATAACATCTCCAGTTTCAGGATCTACTGTCGCTTCTTTACACTCTGCCTTGGCAGTCCCTCATTCATCTTCTATTACGTCTGCTTCCACTTCCAATGATTGGGCCACGTCTTCCACCCTCTCAGCCTCCTCTCCATCCCTGACGAGTCCCAAACCTCCAGCAGACACCCAAGTAAACAAGTTCCCTCCTTCCACAGTTCCTTCTTCTTGTCAGCCACCTCCGTCCCTTCAGCCAGAACATCCCAGGGACTCGGTCCGCCTGACGTCCGATGTCCCGGCAGACACACGGACACATGTGCAGTCGGAGGTTCAGACCTCACAGGCGTCACCTGCTGTGGGTGTACAGACTCACACCTCCCAAACCGACACACGGACACACCCGGTGGCGGACACACGGACACAGACACTCCCAGAGAGATGGACTCACAGTTTGGACTCCAGGACTTGTGCAGATTTGCAGATGCATCCACCACACGACGCCGGCAGGCGAGAATTTTACATGCAGCAATACACACCACCGCATCTTCCCCCTCCTCACCTTCCTCACATGCTCCCTCCTTCTTTTTCACCTCTGATGTCACACTCCCATCTTCCTCACAGACCGCGAGTCCTGCCCCCAAATCGTCTCTCCACCCCCCACCTCCCTCCACAGCCACAGACTCTAAATTCTTTTCACAGTCAGCCAGGGCTCCCCCACTCAGTTCACCTGAGTCACCTGCATCCCCAGCACCCAGCAGACATCACCACGCAGTCTCAGACGTATTTCCAGCCTCCCCTGATGACCCCCTCTTCTCAGCAAAACACACCCCTCACCAGCTCCCAGTCTCTCCCACCTCATCTTTCTTATCAGCACCAGTTTGCCAAAACATTCTTCCCCTCTCAACACCCCAACTTCAGCTCTCACCCCTTCCTCCCTCCTCAGTCTTTTGTCTCGCAGCCGCCCGGTTCTTACCCACTACAACCACAATACCAAACCTCAGCCCCGCTGCAGGTTCAGCTCCCCCTGTCGCAGTCATTTCCTCATCCCCCTCCTCCTCCTTCTTCCTCACCGCCCGCCCCTCCTCCTCCTCTTCCACCTCCTCCTCTCCCTCAACCTTCCCATTCTGTCTTTTCCCCTCCCCCAAGGCTTAAAGGGGAGCAGAAACGGATTTTCTAGTGAATATTTGTATATAACGGTGACGACTTTAAATGACTGTATATGTACATGGCTTTATTTTGGTTGTCTTGTAAAACTGTGTTTAAAGGAAGTAATGAGGAAGGACGAGGAGTGTTTTGGTATAGACATAGAAATGTCATTAAGCAGTTGGACTAACATAACCCAGACCGCTGGACTGAACTAGTTTGGATTGTATTGATGCTCTTACTGTGCTCAAGTAGTTTCATATGAAGGAGGTTTTGGTATTAAGTTGTTTTAAAAGTTCATCGATTTTAGAGGATGAGTCCTATGGTTGGAGTCAGGTCCCTGGTCTGCCAAAGTGCTGTCTGGTTCTGCTTTTCTTCTTCTTCCTCTTCTTTTTTTTTTTTTTTTTTTTTTTTAACAGTTTTGAGCCTGTGACTGTTTTTGAAACAAAGACGGGCCACATTCATTATTAACACATGTGTATTGATGTAATATTACATACTATTATGTAATATTTTATTTCTGCTGTATTTTATCAATACATCTTCATCGATACAAAATATGACAGGATTTTTCCCAGATGTTGTATTTAGGAGCAATAAAGCTCAGCAATAATCTGATGAAAACAGAATCACATTCTATATATTGATCATTTTTATGCTCATTTTAAAACAGTCGATGGAAAACATTAACGAGTGCAATTAACAGAGGACTTTTCTAATCACTTATGGTGTTACATTGGCAAGCAAGAATGTTATTTCAGTGTTTCAGTGGTGTTGAACAAGAGGAGGCCACATGTCAGTCCGGTTCACTGCGGTGAGCTCCAGCGTGCAGTGGTACCGCCTTCAGTCGGCCCATTGAATGAGTCACTGTTTAAAGTACTGAGGTTGTCTTGTACCTGTTGCCCTCAGCACCAGTGGCAGAGCTCTTTTTGTCTTTTTTTTAAATTATTATTATTATTATTATTATTATTATTATCATCATCATGTTCTCTTGGCTTTGTAACCAGAGTTTCTGACATTTTTTAGAAAAACCAAGCACTTGCTTGGCAGCTAATAAAAGAATTCGACCCGGGCAGGGCTGTCGGAGACGGGCCTCCAGAGTCTCAGGAAAACGCATTCAGGACAGATCCAACAATACATTTGTCTCCTCGAGAGTCCTCGGTCCGCTGGTTTTACTGGACTGGTCGAGATTGGAGTTGTTGCTGCGGTGACTTATCAACCAGAATTTTAGCAAGTGTGCAGCTGCATCCAGCGTCAACTCGTCGTCTCCCATCATCCGGATGGAAGACGGCAGAATTCAAAGAGCAATACGCACATGCAGTAGGTCAAGACTTCCCTCTGTGACTCTTTACAGCACTTTGTAATCCTCACATCAGCTTATGTGGAGATACAGTTATTATTATTATTATTATTATTATTAGGAAGATTTTTTAAAAATTCTGTCAATCATGAACTATTTTAG
Organism: Xenentodon cancila; assembly: GCA_014839995.1. Taxonomy (NCBI): domain Eukaryota; kingdom Metazoa; phylum Chordata; class Actinopteri; order Beloniformes; family Belonidae; genus Xenentodon; species Xenentodon cancila. The sequence goes on along the minus strand of CM026219.1, from coordinate 10,376,349 downwards.
TCTCTCAACAAGGAAATTCCAGGTTCTTCCAGAACTAAAAGCTCATTCAGGCCTCAGTAGCTCCGAGCTACTTTTTGTTTTTTATTTTTTAAATGTCTCAACATAAGCTCTAAGACACTTTTGAAAACAGACGTTCACTGTTGAGCTCATTCCCAAAGCACTATTTATCTACACACCTGAAGTCCAGTTTCTCTAGCGTTCCGCACCTTTTATTTATCAACCAGGGACTGAAGTGACCTCCTGTATTTGAAAGTAAATACGTGTTGTTTTTTTTTTTTTTGAAGGTCCATATTGAGGAAGAGCGTACGTTTCTCCAAGTGTTTGATGTTGGAGTCAGGCTCTTCTGCTCAGTGCATGTCCCACAGATGTGGAGCTTTGTTATAGAGGACATCTTCATCATCAGTGTCTTGATTTTACTTTCAATGAAGCCCTTTTTGCTAATGTAGCCCAGAACATTTCCCTAGTGCCTGTCCTTAACTGTGAACTACGACGTGGTCCAGAGACGCACTCTGCAGGAGTTCTGTCTTGTCTTTTTTTTTTTTTGTTAAAGAAGGGTTGCAGTTTTAAGTTCTCACTCGCCTTACTCGGTCTCTAAATCCTGAAAAACCTCTAAATATCTGTGGTTTGAGGCAGGATGGCTCTGAGGAATGATGCGTTTTTCTTGAGTAGTCTCACCACAAGCCTGCAAAATCTTGGAAAATTAAAGATACCGCCTTAGGTTTTTTTTCCTCTGCCTCAAAAAAAACTACGTTTCAGAGACAGAACTCCTCTCTGTGTGGCTCTGGGGAGATCATGGCGATAATTAAGGACTTGATACCAGTTTTAAGGCGCTCTGCAGCTCTTTATATGATTTTAAGTTTTAGATGTTACAGGAACATGACAGGAACGTATACATATATATATATATATATATATATATATATATATATATATATATATATATATATATATATATATATATATATATATATATATATATATATATATATATATATATATATATATATATATATATATATATATATATATATATATTTTGTACAAATGTGACAAAGTTATGTTTGAAAACAAGTACGTCCTCAGGGGCTAGTGTTGTTTTCACAGAGTTTATTTATCTCAACTTGTTTTGTTTTTTTTTTCTTTTAAGTTGTTATTTTTAAATGTCAGCACTGTAGTGTACATAAGAAGTTTTGTAAAGACGGCAAAACTTGTAGTGTGGTTTCTACTTTAAATATGAGCCTAGCTAATAAAAGGTTCAGTGTATGAAACTGCTGGGCCCAGAGTGGATTTTTGTCGGCGCAGCAGATGAAATGTGAGTATTTTAATGTTTCTTCTTGAAGTCTGGTAAGTTTCAGTGCGGCGCAAACGTGAATGCACGTTGCCATCTGCTTCTCAGTGATCCTCTGACCAACACGAGCAGCGAAGCGCCGGTGAAGACGCGTATGAGCGCTCCTGGATTCAAACAGAATTTTAATACTGACAAAAATGTAGTTTTAAATGTAGTTAATTAACTTTTTACTTTCTTTTAATGTTTCACTGCTGTGACAAGTTGATCATTGATCTGCGACCTGTTCAACTTGATCGGGGGTAGCCAGATAAGGTGGCACATGGTGAGGTCTTCTGGGCATGTCCCACTGGGAGGAGACCCTGGGGTCGACCCAGGACACGCTGGAGGGATGTTCCTCTCGGTTGGCCCAGGAACGCTTTGGGATTTCCCCAGGTGAGCTGGACTTAAATGGCCAGGAAGAGGGAATTCTGTGCTTCCCTGCTCAGGCTGCTGCTGTGTGACCTGAGCCTGGATGGATGGATGGATGGACGGACGGACGGACGGACAGACGGACGGCAGTGACACTGAACAGAAAATAAAAATATCTGTAGAGCCGAGCAGGGTCCGTTTAATATTTATCCTTTCTTATACAAAAATTGTTATAGTTGGTGTTTAATAATACCGCTCAAATTTAAAGAAAGGGAAAGAAAATGCTTCCAAGCGTGGTTTAAAGCTGCGTTTTCTTCACTGCCGCGTCTCACAACTCGCGTAAACGCCATATCTAACTTGTAGTGCAGAGCAGGAAGTTTGACTTTGAAGGGTCTCTGAGCACTCGCTTCTCCTGGTGGCTGAATGACCAGATCCAGTTTTATTTAGCAGCAGTGCTCTGCTGGTCAAGTTGGGAACTTATAAGCTCTTCTACTTTTGTTTCCGAAGCTTTGATCTGATGATTACTCATCGCAGCGAGCTCGAAGCGGGGCAATAGCTACTCTGATCCTCTGCTGCTGATCCCCCCTCCCATCATGTGCCAAAGTGTCCTTGGACAAGATACCGAGCCATGATGGTTCCAATCCCAGATAGGTGAGTTTTCAGGCATGGCATCCAACATGAAACCAACAAGATGCACAGAGGCATTTAAAAACGTTTACATGATGATTGACAGCGAATTAAAGAGGACAAAAAAGTTCTTCCAGACTGAACTGAATTCATGTTTTGGACTTTTATTCTGAAAAATCTTAACGGGAGCTGCAACCGTTTTGTGAATTTGCCCTTCAGCCACAAAGATTACAAACTGTTAAACCGTGTGTTTTATTTTATACATTTGTCTGATACTTTAGTTGGCCTCTTGTGAGGTTTAGTGGAGAATACTTTGTGTCTCTAGAGCTGGAGTCTTCACAGTTGGAGAACATTATTAAATCTGACACCTGCATATAATGGTTGTTAGATGAATGAAAGATAGTAAAGTAAACTTACAACAGGTCGTCTGCCCTGCCGTACCGGTGCAGGTGGAAACTTCACAGCCTACTGTGCTTTTGGAGATTTCCCTCCATGCTCTCACTGTAAGTGAGTTTTTCCTGCAGTGTTGATACTGAAAGCACTGTTACACTTTTGACTCTTGGAAGTTGTAAATTCTTACAAAAGTGTTGTATAATGAGAAAGTTGTGTGTGTGTATTGTCCGACGTGTCCTTAAAAGGGCATGCACACCAACGGGCGCAGCCGCGGATGGCTGCTTCACAGTTTATTCCAGGTCGTGTCTTAGTGGGATTTTCCCTGACCACAGTACTTTGTTTTGCACAGTCTGCAAGTAACACGATCTCCGAGTTAGGAAAGGAAAAAATTTAATGCCAATGTAAGCTTTTTTTTTTTTTTTTTTGACAGACACTTAAATGGCTGACAGATTCCATGCAATCCAACCTTAAATTAACTCCTTTATTATAACAAGACATTACAACTCAAACATTGCTTACTCTTTTTTTTTTTTTTTTTCATAAAGTGCAAAATATTGGTAAAGGTTTTAAGGAATGGAACTGCACAAAATAAATTCATGCTGAGTCAGCAATATCAATTTGAATACGACAAACTTGACAAAACAATTTAACAAGCAGGCGGAAAGTATTCCACAGAGCTCCGTGTGGACTTTTATAGCTTAATGATTAAAACTGAATGTTGATGACAAGTCCTGACGAGTCTTGTCCTAATCGGTGATAATCAGTACACAAGGGTCTGTGGTAAAGAGGATCAGACGCTTCTTAAGTCAGTTAATTTCTTTGCGCACTCTCGCTGCAAAACTTGCTGTAGTCATTTAAGGATAATTAACTGGTATAATCATCGGCGAACAACTCAACAGCTCAGGAATGAAAGGAAGCAGTGCAACAACATCTGTAAAGCATTTACAACAATATATACATTCTGCAGACGTGTAATACTTAGGCTCATAAAACTTTCTTTTTACAGGAGCAGCAGTTGTATATTCACTGAATGAACATCACGAGTTAAAAATATATTTTACAGAGCATTTTTTTTTCATTTTTTCCAGTGTTTGCTTCACAGTAGTCTCATATAATGAAAATAATCATTTTGGAATAATTGTGATTATTTTGATGCTCATTAGCAGCTCTTCTTTTGACATCTTCAGCAGAATCCCAACTCTGTTGAAGCTCCACACAGCTGACTGAGGCCCGAGCAGCTTCGATTGTCATTTTCAATGATTTTCTTTTAAGTAGATTTGAATTTTCAAGCCTCTGTGTCTCTGCCGACAGCCTAAACCAAAGTCACGCTGTCATGGGCTGATCTTCTTCCAGCTCACGTTCTTACAGTTTTATTTTTAAAGCAAGTTGAAGGTATTAAGCCTCTCTCCTTTCAGGAAAGATATTGAGCCCCAGCTCCACCAGTGCCCCCAGCAGCATGGTCCAGAGAGGTATGCAGACAAAAGTCAGCTTTACGTCAGCCAGTTTTTCCAGCTTGGCACACAGCGTCAGACAGAACCCCAGCTTGAGCAGCATGGCGGTTAGGTACCAAGTGCGCAGACGCAGGTCTGGCGAGCCATTCCTGGGGTCATACCCAGGCTTGCAGCGGCCTGCCATCTTAATGGCAAGCATGAGGATGAGGATGCCGTCAAACACCCAGACAGGGAGGAAGATAAGGAACCAGCTCCATTGCACCTGGAGATGAGAAACTTGAGAAGATGATCACAGGGACCCCCGACCCCCACCCGCTTTTCCTCTTTTGATGTTATAGGCAAGTCAAACGTGATGAACAAATCACATGAGAGAAATGAGTCAATGCGGCAGGAAAAAAAAAACAAGAAAAAAAGAAAAGGCAACGGTACCTTCCCATCCAGTTTAAGCACCAACATGATGAGGAAAACCAGGGTAAAAACCCAGGTCAAAAGTACCCTTTGAGCCAGAGACATGGCAATGTCTGTACACGAACATCAGAGAAGCCAGAGTCTGGACGGACACACGCAGGTGAGACGGACAAACGCAGGTGAGACGGACCGTCGTGACGGCTGCTGGACGTTTGTTATATTGATATAAAAACTGCACGCGCTGACATTAGAATAGCTACTAACCGCCATCATTTACTCCTCGTTGCAGTTTTGTTAACCTAATAAGACGATATCTGGCTGATAAAAGCTGGATCACAGAAAACGTGTATTTAAAAAAAGAAATTAGCAAACAATCGAGCTAGCTCTGATAGCATTTTGCAATGTGTTTGGTTGACTGCATTTCACTTACTTTATTGTATTTCCCATCCGCTGGTCGTGCTTTTCTTCTCCCTGTGTGCCATACCTTAACGTCGACATATTATCTTACCAATAAGGCACTTTAAATCTTCGGAATAATCCCCTTAACGAGCGACCGGAGGAAACGTTAGACCATTATTTCTGCTTGCCCCGCCCCTCCTTAACGTCCATTGGTCCGTATTTGCTCACTTGCGATACCGCCTACACGCTGGTGTATTACCGTAAACACGATAGAAAACGCGCAAAGCAGGCCAGCTCCTGTAGTGACTTTTAAAGTCCACCAGAGGTAAGTAAAGTTCTTTCTTCTTCTTTTTTTCTTTCTAGTGGTTGAGGATATACCGCAATTAAGTTATGTAAAACAAAGACACTGTGCCGATTTGATATTACGCTTTAAACCTGTACCTTAACGCGACTCGCCGTTCAAGTCTGTGTTTTTTAGCCTTTTCGTAGCCCTTGGTGGTATTGAAATCGACTAAAAAGCACAGGCGCGTCCCTGTGCGGAGCTTTACGGTAGAGCGCAGACGCTGCATTTTTTACAGTGGACGGTGGAACGGACGGAGCTAGTGCTGCTCCCGACTGAAGTGAGCGGACGCTCAGCATCTCCTCCAGACAATGGACGAGGCTGTCTGGCTCGCCGCGCCGTAAAACACGCTTCAAACGCGTCCGGCTCCCGCGGCTGCGCGAGGGGAGAGGCTGTAGCGGTTAAAAAAAAGAAGAGGTAAGAGCGAGCGAGCGGGCGCATGAGTGTAGACGGAGTGTCGCGGACAGCTGTGTGGCTCTTTGTGGCGGAGCTAACTGGGTAGCATACCCGGAGCTAGCGGCGGTGGGACCGGGGTGGATGTTGGACTCGACCGGGACGCGAAATCTGCCGAAAACACCGCATCTAACCCCGCCGGAGATGCCCTCTCACGTAGCTGGCTTCATAGCAGTTCACGGGCTGGTCCAGTCGTAGGCTTGTTTTGTCCTGCGTGGACATCCTCCCAGCAGCTCCTGCGTGGTACCGCGTCTCCAGCTCTGCTTCACCGAGGCGGCTCACGCTCCTTTTCTGTCATATTCTAACCATTAAATCCTCTTAAACACGCCGACTCAGTTGAAAGAAATAAATAAAACCCTGTTCTCCAGGGCGAACAGTTGGGCTGTGTTTTTAAACAAAGGACACGTGTTAAGTTAGTGACTTTTTGGTAACATCATTTGCATATTTCAGGATGCAAATGGCTCATCAGTTGGGGTAAACACCTTTTAATTACACCTTTACTGTGGTTGTCTGTAAACCAGGTACTCTGCTTGGCTTGAAGAAGTCGTGGGAACTGATTGTAACCGTTTAATTTGGGGTTTCAGTGGAAAAACGCCTCACCAGTTCATCAGTAGAGTTACTGTGAATTTCTTGACTGATTTTTGTCTTTTAGTCTAACTGGAAGTAAATCAGCACAAACCTGTAAATGGAGACAGTGCAACAGTGAGAACAGTATATTGTCCTGTGTTTTATCATTAGCGCTGGTTTCGTAAACCTGCCTCGTGCCTGTTTGGGGGGATCAGCTTCAAAAGGCGCTCAAACTCAGTTTGGCAGGTCATCTGATTATCCAACGTCATCCTTCACCCAGATTTTCACCTTTCACTCCAGTTCATCCTATATATATATATATATATATATATATATATATATTTACACCCATAAAAGCGAAGGAAGCCATGTGGATCACAGGTTACGCGAATCCTCTTAAAAAACAGTACCAGGAGCAGAAATGATGAGCTGCTGTTGCAGGTGGTAGACCTGACTGCTTTTGAACTCTGGCCAACAATTCAACCCAGTTTCAGTTGTAAGCAGTCGCATATGTTACTGAAAACACAATTATAGTGCATCACTGTCATGTAGCACTGCTTCAGGAAACATCTGATTTGATTTTGATTTCTTTTCTGAGTCCTTTTCATGATGTTTTTAAATGGCGTGTAAGGTCCCATTTGACACTCTTGACCTAGGCACTTCTCTACAAGAAGCTGTGGAGTCCTCACACTTAACAAAAGTTTGCAAAACATTTGTGTGTATGTTTATCACTTCTTAACAGAAGAAAGAGATAACCGATGATATCTTCTTTGCAGCATCTTGCATGCACACAAGGTTGCACCCAGCTGGTGTCTGCAGATGTGGGGATTCAGCATACTCCTAAATCACACCCACACTCGCATGTTTAGTGGAAACCGCTACAGCTGCAGAAAGCACATGTCGGGGAGATGGTAACGGATCACTTGCTAAGCCAGTGTTACTTGTCATTCAGCAGTGGCACCGGGCTGGTGTCAAGCTGTGCATTATGGTGTTTCTTTGTATGATTATGGAGCATGACTGTCTGAGTGACCTTGTGTGTCCGCACACTACTGCGTCGTCTGTTCGCCCGTTCTCTCCCTCCTCCTCTCTGCCCTGTTCTTCTTTTATCTGTTTGAGGAGCTTAGGTGATGCTGCATTACCTTTTCTGTTGTCCAGCTTCTATTACCCTGCAGAAGTGGTTACACCATCAGCCGCAGTGTAGTTACATCACACACCAGACTGCCATATCACTTAATGTTTCAGCTGCAGGATGGTGGCCCTGTGCCGAGGAAATGTAATTTAAAAAGGAAAAATAAATAAATAAATGCAGCACATTTTGTCACCAGCTCAGTTGGTGCTATTAAAACGTATGCTGAAAACTCTGTGGCACAGTGCATTTGGTCCCACTCCAACCAATGCCAGGCCCAAACCAGGAGGCTCGCAATTATTTTTATAACATGAGGATGAGGTGCGTTTAGTAACGCTGTTACGAGGAGCACCATTGAGGTGTCTGACTGTCCTGTTTTGTGATGGACTTGCCTCTCACGTGGACAAATTAAGCAGTCTAGACTGACTGCACATGAAGACTCGCATCCCATTAAAGCCGAAGGCAAGAAAAGGGCTCTGCTGAGCATGCATGGAAAGTTGGTACTCTGACAGGCACAATTAATGATCATTGTATATTAAATAACGCTGTCACTCATATATAACCATTTATTGCAATGACATGCTTCAGATAAGACTAATTAAAAAAATCCGGACTGTGTCCAGTTTGTGCTCAGGCTCCAGTGGATAGTTTATGTTTTGGTCTTGTGTGTGGCATCATAGCTAGATGATGGCATTGTAGCTGCGTGTTACTAAGTACATTAACTCCACTCTGAGGACTACATCTACCGTGTAAGACGGTCGTTTCAGTTTGATGAAGCATATTCAGTAACTGCACAGTTGGTTAGGCAGCTCCTCTCAAAGTGATGCGTTCAAAATAAATAAAAAAAATTCAAAATGTTGTGCTTGTGCAGGTGTAATACTGTTTATCAGACATGTTCTAACGTTTGTTATGTCAAGCTGTTGCTGATCAGACCCATTTTCTGAAGTGTATCTGAACCAGCAGGATATTACGTCCACGCCAGAGGAATTTCATTTCTGGACCTTTCATGCTAAAAATAGTTGCATCACCATTTACTTTATTCATTATGGGGAAACGGTTTAGCGTTAACAAATGCCACAGTATTTCTAGTCTTGAGTTGATTTGTAGTCGCCGCCCCGTGCTGGTGGACTTTTCAGCTGCATAAAACGGTGATCAGCTGCTACGCCCTTGAGCGTTATTGATTGTGGTTCTTGAGTGAAGCTCTGCTCATGTTAAGGTTGTGTGGGCTTCCACTAGAAACTTTACAGACTCGTTTCACACCGCGCATTAACAACGACAGTGCTGTAATTTGTTCCACTGCAGTGGCTGTTAATCAACATAAGCACAGTGAACATGTCAAACAGAAGACTCTTTACATGCTCACAGCGTCCAGAGGAGAGTTATGTTCATGGAAAATGCTGGAAATCATCTGTGCACGGCAGTCATTTTTCAGTCATTTTGCTTTCATGTGCTTTAGTCGTTCTGTAGTTCAGGGTTCAGTTGTCTCCTGTTTTTGGCATGAATCCTTGAGATTTTCTTGTTTTGTTAGAGCACTAAATCTGTTTTTCATTTTAATTTGATACATTCAACTCATGTACACAATCTGTTTCCCCCAAACAGCACAGTTCTGCTCAGTACAATACACAATTATTTGTGTTTTACTGCCTTAAAAAAACATGAACTGCACCAAAATAAGTGTAATGTGACATTCTGTTTTGTTTCTTTTTCTTTTTTTAAAATCACCCTTCTGTTACCAAACTAGTAGTATACGGCACCCTTAAGGTTGAACTGGAAAAGCCTATAAAGTGGACTTTTATTTATTTTTATATGAAGACACTCCTTGTAAGCTTAACCATAAGTTGGGTGCACTTCTAATTTTACCAATTTTAAATTTAATTTTTATTTTGTTGACATTGCAACTGCTAACCTTACTAACATGGCCTTGATAACTGGCATTGCAGTTCACTGCTGTTTAACCTGACGCCAAACCAGCTCTCTACATTACAGGTCTGTTTTTGCAGTTTCTGCTCCATTCGCTTAACATGATGCAACAAAGTACGACCCTGATAGGATCTACTGGCTCTGGCTAGGAACGTAATCTTCTGTGATAGCTTGGATTGTGGTGTAATTTGTTTTTGTTAGGAATGTGCATTTAAATCCAAAGAGCAAACTGAGACAAGAGCAAGATGCAAAGAGCCAATAGGATTTCTGCGTCTGTTTGCTGCAGGGCCGACTCAACAACGCCAATCTACTCTGTCTCTGTCATGCTGCTTCCTGATTGTTGCAGATCTGCAGCTCTGGATGCTCAAGCAAAGTCAATCCATTTAAGTTAAAATCAATCAAACCTGTCTGTTTTACAGCAATTCTGTAACAGCAGCCAGTGTTTGTAGCTTTATCCAGCGGGGGGAGACATGTGAAGTGTTTGAACAAGATTGAAGCGGTTCATCTTGCAGTGTTTTATGTGTATGTTGACTAAACATTAAATGCAGTGCGGGAAGTTCCTGCATCAAAAACAGAAGATTTGCAAGATTCAGTGAAATTATTTGCAATTTCAGCACACTCGCACTCATGTCAAATCCTTTTTTTCTTCTTCCTTGTAATTGTGATGTTAGTGGTTAGTCTGCAGCTGCACTGCTGGGACGACTATTGGGCTCTTTTTTTTTTTTTTTTTTTTTTTAATTTATTTTAAATCATGATAGTTTCTAAAGGTGTGTGGATGCAGCTTATCTGTTTCTGCGTTTTGAAAGTTATAAATGTTGCACATCTGTTCATGCAGCTTTATTATTTAGGCTCAGTTTCACAGGATGAATTTAAGATGTTTTTGTTTCTTTTCCTCTACTCATGTTGTTGTTGTTGTTGTTGTTTCCTCCAGTATGTTAGACTCAAAACAACAGCACTACGCATCATGTTCTAAACTGTCTTTTTATTTTTTTTTCTTCTCCCCAAAATGTCCACTAGTTTCTGCCGTCATTTGGCTGTGAGGGCACGCCAGTCATCTACACTGCCACACCAGAGGTGAGTCGTGTGTGTGTGTGTTTGAGATTATGCAAGTTGAACCGTTTGCAGCCCCCGGTTCCAGACTTCACACGTCCTGTTTTTATTTTTCTGCATTAATCTTTTAAACCCTGTTGCTTCTGATGTTGCACTTTGTCTGAAAAACATGTAACGGTGAACCGAAGCAACGCCTCCATTTTAGAGGAGTGCAATGTTCAAGCAAAAATAACACGGGTCTTTTTTTAGTCCGTGTGTGCAGAATAGACCGTGAAGTTAGTTTGAAGTCGGCATCAGCAGTGCACGCATGTGTCTTTTGGTTCATGGCTTCCTGTGCAAGAAATAGTCTCAGACACGGTTTCGTGACCTCTAGAAAAAGGCAGATGACTTTGAAGAGGAAGAGGCCCTTTTTAATGTTCACTTGCTAATCATGATGGTTTTTATGTAAATTGATTGTGGTTGCTGAGTAATACATCTGTGTTAAGTTCTTTGTAATTGTGGTTCAATTGTTCAGGCAGAAACTGTACATTTACATCGCCAGTCACCTTTCAGTTACGTAGTATATGGTGTGGGTTGTTTTTTTTTCTTCCTTATCCGACGACGGCTGCTATCTGAAGCAGAAGCTTAAAAAACAAAAGTTGGATGAAGTTTCTGTGGTGTGTGGAAAGAACATAAGAGGAACTTTGTTGTAGTTATAAAAACTGTGAAAAGGTTTGTGGAGTCCAAAGAAAAATTTGAGTTTTCCCTTTTAACTTTGAAAAACACTCTTTATTCGTGCCTTTTAATTAGAACAGAATTGTCTTGTTTGACTAAATTTATTGGATTATTCCAAAGGCGTAAATGAAAACCTATACAAATAAAATACTTTAGTTTGCCTGTTATGTCTGAGCTTTTATACTGGGAGTAAACGAAAGGAAACTCGGCACTGCGAGCTGCGGTGTTGCAGAAAATAACTGTACTGCCACCTAGAGGTTGATGGTGGAATTACAGAGCGACGGAAACAGCAGCAGTATAAACGCCAGAGACGCTGAAGGGGCTGCGCATACCCTATGTGCGTCACTGCAACACACAAATGTGTATCAGGCTTTACTACTTTTCTATAAAGGAAAAATTGTGTTATTGGTGTTTTTCATTGATCCTAGTCACTTAAATGTAAACAAAACAAAACACAACTTTCCCTTCCACACACCTTGCTTCTCACAGATTCTGAATCCCCATCTTTTGACTTTTCGTCATCTTGTCAACTGCATCACGTTTTCTGTAAGCTTGCAAACTCACTCACACACTTGGTAAAACGCACACGTTTGAATGGCTTCACCCGGCGCAGAGAGGTAACCTGCTCTCATGAAACATGGAGCGTCCAGATGGAAGGAGAGCAGCTGGTGTTACAGTCACGAGCTACCGGACTCGTGAACGAGGTCTCCGCCCGCGCTCATGTTTTCAAGAGAGGCTGCAAAGACACATGACACTGTTGTCGATTTTATATTCTCAATGACACTGGTGGAAGACCGAGCCTTTATTTTACTGATGAGTTGGTAATTTAAAAAGAATAGTAAAAAAAAAAAAAAACACTTTTTAACCAGCTTTGATAGAGGTCAGCGCCTCATAAGGCTTGTTTGATGCTCAGAACTTTTTGTTTCGTTTAACGAACACTAGGCAGAAATTTGCAACGCTGTTTTCACATTCCAAGCATACACATGAAACAGAATTGGCAGTAACTGAATGCTGGCCAAAGATAATGAAACATTATTCAAGATCTCCAGATTTTCTTGACTTGTATAAAGATAAAACATGTCACTTAATCGCTCATGTCTTTTATTTAGAAGGAAAAAAAGTCACATTAGAGTTTACTTTTGAAGTGCGGCGTGTAAAAGCGCTGATGCGGTCGCAGTTTGGTGGAGGGATAAGAAGACGTATACGGTTACAGATCCTCGGGCTCAGGAAACCTACACTGCATCAGCTGACCTTTTAATTTGTTTTTCCTATGCTCCGCTGAACCAGCGACGTTATCAAAGAAACTGTGTCAAGTTTTAATGCACCAAGAGGATTTGTGTTGGAGAGGTCATAAAACTGCTGCTGGAGACAGTCATCTGAAGGGTTCGAGGTGCAACGATATTTGATCAAACCATAATCCTCACACTTATCTTAATCTCTGAGAATCCCTTCGGGAAGCCTTTAATCGTTTCATGAAATAGAAGACAGTGATAACAGTTTGCATATGCGTGATCGATCACTGAGCTGCTGAGCTAAAACTCAGTCTGAGCTTCACAGCTGGGATGCTTTAACAACCGGGAGATGTGTGCAAAGTAGACGTGGTTATTGGAAGCTACCCTCCTTCAACGATAATGATTTATGATGGAAATTGAAAGTTGGTGTGTCCTCCAGTCTCGGAGGGAAACTGAACGTTGGAAGGTGCCCGGTTGTATAACTAATTAAATAAAACGTTGAGAGCTGCTGCAGTGAATCTTTCCCATCACCTCCACAGACGCATCCACTTTCTATTAGACACTCAAACACTCAGCACGCCCTCACTCTTGGCACTCATGTAGCTCTGGTGGAGTTTCTGGTTTTGTTACTGGAAAACAGAAAAGTTTCCTCTCATCGCTGTTGTTGGAGGCATGAAGATCCACATGCACACGTCTACACTCTTGAGCACGAGCCCTCATAAACTGTGGCCTACATAATGAATGCTGTCTAACTTGACTGCGCTCTCTGTAAATAGGTCAGTTGAGACACACTACTGGTCAGATTTGGCTCGCCTCAAGGCTGCAGATGGTCTGAACTTGTTTGAACGCTTTGTGTCCATCTGTGAGTTCAGCCTTCCCACCGACGGACATTTTCTACTGTCAGTATTCCTTTTTAAAACCTGATCATGTCTGTATCGAATATCTATCGGGTCGAATCTCAGCTGTTTTCCCTTTTTTTTTTTTTTTTTTTAAATGTCTATGAATTCTGCTTCTTGTGACCATATAAGTTAATGACTACGGTCGTCTGTCGTCTGGGCTCTGTTCCCTAAAATATCTTTCAGGAAACCGCTATGTATTTTGGGACAACTGCAAGAGTGTGGTTTGGAATAAGTGTCAGGATGTATTCTTTCTTCTTATGTCTTCCTGTGTACAACCCTGCAGCTGCATTAGGCAACACAGGGCATCTCTGTGCTTGTTGACTTGTCTGCAAATGTTTTTTTTATGTTATTTTTGCTTGTGCATGAGGATTTGTGGTCTGAAAGTTGTTAAAGGGGGGTAGTGATTATGGGGTGTTGGTCCCTTCAGTTTAACTGCCCAGATTAGTGTGATTACAGTTGTTGTTGTGAAATTTGACCGTTTTGTTAGTAATTACTCTGCAGTATTTGACTGCGGAGTATTTCCATAATTTGAATACATTTATAAAAATAGCAGGACACTAAACTTTTTTTGACATCGCTATGCCTTGTAAAATGATGTATCGTGTCGGTCGCTGGCACTCAGGATTGACAGATTTTAGACGGACAGACTTTAGAGTTACGCTCTTGTGAAGTTATGTTATTGTTGCAGACAAATTCCTCTTATCAACCCCAAGAGTAAAACGACAACAGCAAAAAAAGGCCACATGCATGAAACGGATCCTGTTTTGCATCCAGAGCCTCTCGTCGTGCATCTGTTCGGCTGGCCACTGTTGGAGGTTGTTTTTCACCCCTTCAGGCAGATTTCTAGTTGCTCAAATGGATCAGACTTTTCACAGCTTGAGGGTGGAGATCAAAGAATCCACTGAGCAGCTCACGATTGATCTTTTTTTTTTTTTTTTTTTTTTTTCCCTGTCACCATATCCACACATGTGTCTCCCCGGGTCTGGAGTTGATTGAGCTATTTTTTTTTTTTTTTTTTTTTTTTTTTTTGTCCTTTATGTGTTTGTTTGGATATATGACTTGCTGTTTTGAAAAAGCAGGTTCAAAACAGCTTTTCAGAAACCAATAGTCACATGACCTAATTCTCCATCCATCCATCCATCCATCCATCCATCCATCCATCCATCCATCCATCCTACGGAACGAAGTAGGCGGAATCATGGCAGCAGCACATGGAAACGTACATGTACTGCTGCCCTAAGACCTTTCTTCTTCAAAACAGGTGTCCACTTTGGGTTTCCTGTGATATTACATCAGTTAAGTCAGGTGGATGTAATTTTCACGTGTCAAATGCTTGTCAGTAGTTCAGGAAGAACCCGTTGGACGTGTGGTGCGGTCCTTGGTAAAAAATGGGATCTCGTTGATTTACGAGCTGTGATGGGGCCACCTACAGGCGTAGCCAGCACACCCAAAAATTTGATGCTTTTTTTTTTTTTTTTTTTCCCGTCTTACTATCATGTTTGACTCAATCTGTAAAAATTGATTGATTGCCGTCTTACCTGGCAAATTATCAAACAGAAAGTGGATAGGGGACATCAGTTCCCGTTCATTGCTGACGTCTTGGGCTCCTACGACAAAGATGTTTTCCCCCACATGAACTCTGGTGTCATTATCTGTGAAGCGCCTTTTTTCAGTTGTGAACAGGATTAAATCCATCAGCAGAGCTACAATGCTCACAGAAAGACTGAATAGCATCTTGTTGCTGACGTTTAATCAGGAGCTCGCGGAGAAACTGGAGTCTGAAATAAGAAACACGTTCCTGGCCAAGCCACGTCGTTCATTTTGCCCTTTTAAATTGAGAGCTGCGCAGTGCCCACAGGTAAGCGGCAACATCGCTGTCTTTTACGCTGCTGCGCTGCTTTGCAATGTGAAGCCAACAGGCCAAGCTGTTACATAATCACATGTGATGAATGATGAGCCCAGCAGTTGTGTTCAGATGGTGAAATGGCTTTGGTGGTCTTGCGTAATGTGGACACCTACGTTATGGCTCTACGAGTGCATGAGTGTGTGATATTTTACTGTGCGTGTGTTGTTTTGTTGTGTTGTGAGCAGTTACTAATAGATTTTTTTACTCACTGTTGCACATAGATAAGGATGATCATACAGGATTGCCAAAATGATGCGACTATTAAGCCCAAGTTATGTGCAGTCTGTGTCTGTTGCTCGTTAAAGGCTTACGGCTTGTTGAGACACATGGTTTATTACTGACGAGAATGCACACGTGTGGATAAGTTTTGTACTATTCATCATGTTGGAATGGAGAGAGGTAAAGTACGTACTTTTGAATGCTCGGGGAGGGGGTGTAACACTCAGTTTATTGAAAATAAATTTGACACACCCAGTCTTTTTTACGTCACTTTTTTACGAGACTTTTCTTTTGTTCTAGGCATGAGATTCTGCAAATGCATGTGATTACTTTGTCCATGACGGTGCTATAACCTGCTAGTGAGCTTGACAGAAATGTGATAAAATGCATAACCTTTCATAAATATATCATTTTGATGGATGGTCAATTTTAAAAATATTTTGTTACTTCACTTGAGAAAGATGAAACTGAATACAGAAATAACAATGATTTTACCTGCAAGGCATTAATCTAACTTTCTCAACAGTACAAAATGA
The DNA here is from genome assembly GCA_014839995.1 of Xenentodon cancila. NCBI lineage: Eukaryota > Metazoa > Chordata > Actinopteri > Beloniformes > Belonidae > Xenentodon > Xenentodon cancila. The sequence continues at coordinate 10,360,413 of CM026219.1, read as the reverse complement.
AGCTATTTTCATTTAAGTTGACACTGATCAAAAGTGTGGAAGATGTTTAAGTTGTATTAAAGTATAAGTGAGTGAATTTTGAACTTCTCACACTGCAGAAATCAGAAGTTGATGTGAATTATTAAAGTGCTTGAAATGAGTTTGAAATCGTCTTGGTTTAGGGGTAATATTGGCTGCTCTTGAAATCCCAAAATCTTCCAGTTTTAAGTAATTCTTTAATGTTTGTCATTTCATTGCATTTGTGTGTAAACGCAAACATTTGCATGTCAGGAAATGTGCAGAGTGAGAGATGGAGGGAGGAGTCCAATTCTAGACGACAACCTAAGACTTTCTTCCTGTTTCCAAAAATGCCTTCTGCCCTCAGAGGCAAAAACAAAATGCATGAGTGTATGTGCACATGCACACACATACACCATAATGCTTACAAACCCTCCTGTGTGTGTGTGTGTGTGTGTGTGTGTGTGTGTGTGTGTGTGTGTGTGTGTGTGTGTGTGTGTGTGTGTGTGTGTGTGTGTGTGTGTGTGTGTGTGTGTGTGTGTGTGTGTGTGTGTGTGTGTGTGTGTGTGTGTGTGTGTGTGTGTGTGTGTGCATGACATAGAAACATTTTCCTCTTTTGCTCCCTCCGGCATTTAAACTTTACATGTTCGTGTACTCGCACTGAGCTTGCGTCACCCCATGTTGAATGTAGTGTGCACGGTCACTCTGAAACGGCTTTAATTTGAAGCGCCGTCGTTGCGACGCATAGAAACATTTGTGTGCTGCAGTTCACTCATGAGCTTGCATGTTTTTGTGTCTCCAATTGGTCCATCTGATTTAATTTGTTTATAATTTAAATGTATTGCTGAGAGAGAGGGAGGGAGGGAGAGGGAGAATATATATCTGACAAGTCCTTCGAGTCCTGCTACCCCAGAAGCACAAACTCTCACACCCAAAGCAGGATTTGGATATTTGAAAGTTAAAAGTTCAGCACTGAGTGGAATAAGAGCAGAGAGGGAACATGAACCACTCTTAAAGCTATAAACCATCTATTTTCCTGGATTTTAAATGAAAGTTCTTGCTGCCCTCTCAGTCAGACTGACCAGCAGCTGCTTCCCTTCGATGCCTCACACTCGCACAGCAGGACAACACTACCCTTTTATATAACAGTGAAATGAAGAAGAAATACAAAGAGACTTAGACAGATGAGGAAGGAAGAAGATTGAGACGGAGGAAAGGAGGAAGGAGAGCGGCTAACCGCAAAGCCTCCATTTTTTTCCCACTTAACAGCCTCTTATCCACCACATCTTCTCCTTCCGCCTCCACTCACTGGAACAGGACTCCAGTTAAACCCCTCCTGTTATTGCCAGATGTGTTCTGGAATATCAACGAACCTTTTAAAACGGAGCGGGGAGTGTGTTTCAAGTCATTAACATGGAATAACCTTTGAGAAAACTGGGACTCTTGTGCAGCGGTGCCAGAGGGCTCTCGTGCAATCATGTTTGGGTTTGTTTTTTGTTTTTTTTTTTTCCCTCCTAAGGTTTGACTTGCACACGGTGACATAATCAACTATTGAAAGGTAACCAACAGGTTGTGCAGGTAAAAACAAATGAAACATGATGGTACATTTTACCAGAGCTGCGAAGAAGAGCCCCCAGTAATCAGACACCAACGCCCATGACGAATGCACATCAACAGTCTGAATGTCTGTCACTTTTATTGATTTGAGCGTGCGGGTGGGCAGCGTTCAGGTGCGATCTTTGTTGGTACATGAAACAATGGAAATGACCAACTCTGAACAGCATGGTTAATAATTTCCAGAAAGGCCCATTGAAAGACTGTATTTGTGTTGTTAAAGGAAGGTGACTTGCGTAAAAGATTTGGTGTGTTGTTCTTTCGGCGTCTTAGACTCATTTTTAGTTGCAAACTGTTGTGGTTGGGACATCTCTGCACGGCGAGGGCATGCTGGACGGTCACGTGGAGCCAGTTGTTTGTTCAGACTTCGTTTTAAAAGTAAGGTAGAGCAGCAGCAAGACTATTATTACTACGGTAACTCTCCTTGGAGAGCCTGAAAGACGTATGCGCGCTTCTGTGTGTTGCCCTCCCTCTGTCCTCCGTCAGATGTGAAGACACACCCTCCAGACCAGGTGTAGACCTAAAGCGTCCTCTGTGCCTCTTCACTGCTCCGTCACTCACGCTGCTCTCGTCTTCTGTCTCGTGTGTTTTCAGTCTAAGATGCCCTAGGCGGGAGAAGGGAAATGTAAATGGCTTCCAAAGTAAAAGATGCCGTGGTGTGGTACCAGAAAAAGGTAAGACGCTCCATATTTCTTTATACTTTACAAATCAAGCTGTGGTGGTGGTTCTTGCTTTTTTTTTTCTTTTTAATGTTGCATGCATAAAGAACATACGTTTATAACATGATGTTGAATAGAGGTGTATGGGCTGCATAGTTTAAGTGCATAGATTTATTTAAAATTTAGCTTGTTTTGAGTATAAATTTATTCTATTGCACAGTATAATAAAACACATTTGGAAAATTATGATAATGCTGAAGTTATTTACTAGAACTTCTCAGATTAGTTGGCTTTGTGTCTTATTTATTTAGGTTAAAGTGTAGAAGTTTTTGGTAAAAGCAAAATATTACAATTTGCTAGTTCTTTTTGGTGATCAAATAAACATGGAGATGCTGCTGATTTTATTTTCTGGCCTGAGTGTACACTATATAATAAAAAATGGATGCATCTTTTTGTCTCTGGGGATGAAATCTGAAATCTGAGTTGATAACCATTGAAGTGAATTGAATATGGCTGCAAAGTGTGCAGACTCTTCTTGATACACTGGTGTTTGGGTCCACGCCGTTGGGCGCAGTCTGCTCCACCGGTGTTGTGTGTCGTCTTGTTCCATGGTCTCAGATATCAGATCCGGACCCTGCTCCCCCTGCAGCGCTCAGCTTACACTCTCATCTGCCCGAAACAAACCCGTCTGTCGCTGCGTCCTCATCTGTCTGGTCGCCGCTCTGCCCGTTATTACCGCCGTGGCTTCTGTCCGTGCCTTTTACCCGTCCGTCTTTCTGATGTCCTGGTTGCACCTGGTAGATGCAGACGTCAATAAAAGCTTTCTCTGGAGTCGGGTCACACTGACCGTGACCCGTATGGGAAGTCTCAGACTTTAACTGACGACCAAGACTGAAAGCAGTCGTGCATTAGTACAACAAAGCACAATTGTTAATGAGAAAAGGAGGGATATTTTTTTTTTTTTTTTTTTTTTAAGTTCTTAAGTATAATTGCAGGGAATGTTAAAGTTAAGTTTAATCCTCACTGAGGCTTTTTAAAAACTATACTTATAAATTTGGTTTAAGAAGTTAAAAACAAACAGATTAAGCTTAACGACGTTTCCAGGATGTTCGAGTGTTGTGCCAGACTCGGCTTGCCCGGGTGGCAGCATCACCAGTGACGACAACTGCTGAGTCAGAAATGAGCTTTGTTGGGTGCAGTCACACCTGTCTTCAGGGTGGCTTCACGTGGAACATCTTAGTGTTGCTCTGGTTTTTGTTGTCATGGAGTTTGACATACTAATTTCTTTGATCTAAAAACTGGGCTGTTTCCACACCCGGTAGGCGAGTATAAGAAAGCAAAGACCGATTAGTCAGATGTCAATTTTTTTTTTTAATTCTCATTTTGCTGTCAATACAGAGAGCAGGAAATAGAAGGGCACTTCTGAGACCAGGCCTTCAGTTTTCATTTGTTGCTTTTTAGTGAAGAAAGCGGGGATCATCATTTACAGTGAATCACCGAACCAACCAAACTAGACTGCAGACCGCTTTGTGAAGACGTGACAGCTGAAATTTTCAAAACCTTCAGCTCCATGATGCAAATTATTTTCACCCAAGTCAAATGGAGGTTTGCTGGGTCTGTTTTGTACTTCCTCTCAAACCTGTAAAACTATAGAAGTGGTGCATGTGCATCAGGTACATGGATGTTTACGACATGGTGGTGCAGACCTGAACCCTGCAGAAGACTCATAACCTACAAAACACTGACCAGAATAAATGGTGTGTTTGTGCTTGGATGGAAATGTTGAAGGTTTCAAACTAAATCTGATATTTAGAGCTCTCATCCTCTCTCCACCCTGCAGGCGGTGAGTCACAGAGTATTTGTGCCTGCTATGTCTGGACACAGGCCGCAAATAGACTCAGTGCTGTGTCTATGTAGAGGCTGTCTTCTTCTCACCACAGAGCCATGCCAAGCCCGTATCGCAGTGACAGCACATGCAGCAGGGCCGTCTATATCTGCCAAGAGCCAGACAGACTTACTTTTTTATGTCTGACTTTGTCCTTGATGTTGCCAAAACGAAGCAGTCACAGGTTTCCTGTTATCATTGACTTGTATTGCTTTCTGTTGTTAAAGGTAACTTGTATCCTCGGCAGGTTCAGGAAAATTTAGTTTTTCTATTTTTGTCTGTGAAATTCTTTAAGTGGCTATGTGGCTGTTCATGTTTTTGTTATGTGGGCGAGAACTGTTATCACTGATGGCTTTACAAGATCAGAGAGTCTCTGAGACGTCCCCGTGGATGCCGTGGAATGAGGATGGAGGAGATGGGAATATTTATAGATTATTCAGCGGCACGTGTTTAGTTATCGGACGTACATGAGCGATGCAGCTGGATAATCTTTGTTTACTTTCCTCTCATCTACGTTTCAGAAATAACTGAAAACGAGAATCAAACAAGGCTGTCGTGTCCCCTAAGTTTGGATAATCAGTCAGAAAACAGGCCGATGGGGTTCATTTGTTCTGGTTTTAATCTTATTAGTTTACTTTTACTCATGTTTTTCCCTCAGAGATCTGGATCTAGTTTAAGAACCATTTTACTGGACAAAATAAGACACTTGGCTCTTCTCCTTTTTTAATTTTAAGGTTTAATAAGATGCATGTAGTGAATAATCATGGACTTATTGAGATTAGTTTTTGTTTTTATTCTATTAACTGATGTCCCGTTATTTATTCAGCTGCCATAAAGGAAGCATGTTTACTGGGTAATGTTTTCCTTGTGTATCTGGCTGCTAAAAGGTGGTTTTCCCATCTGATTGAACACACACACACACACACCTGCCTGAGCTAAATATAAATCTCACACACACTCTACAGCAACACCCTTCTCTGTCACCATGGTTACACTTGAAAACATGACACAGGGGTTAATCTGCAGGCTGATGGCAGCTCACACAGATTTCTTCCACTCATCTCTTTTCTTCTCTTCTCTAGTAACTGGGTGTATTTAAAGTTTTCCTAATTGACTACACATTTCATGAAGAGTTGCATCAACGGGGACATCTTGGACCCATTAGGACAAAACTGAGTCATTTACAAGCAATATAAAAATGTTTACTCGATCAGTGAAATTAGTGATTAGTTCCTCCACCGAACTACAGTCTCAAGAAACAGATCCAGCCTTCGCTGTGAAATGCTCCACCTGCTGCATACACCACACTGTACTGAAGTGTGTACCTGTAACCTGTCCAAGCCAACCACACCTTTGCAAATAGTTGATTCCCACCAAGAGCAGAGCAACCACAGCCAGACTTCCCTCTGTTCAATGTCACCAAAACTGTTCATCTATTGACCTTTTTAGTCTAAATGAGATCATAAAACAAACGTGCCGTTTTGTTTTTAGGATTTTCCCGTGTACGGTAACTTTAGCTGCGATGGATGGCGTTGAACAGGAACCATGTTTTATTCCTGTTATCAAACTGACAAAAAAAAGTCCAGAAGTTTTTCTTTCTTCTTTGAAGCAACAAACACATCAGCAAAAATAGTGTCGGGATTTTTGTCTTTTACATTCACAAGTGACCTGAACTGTTTTTTAAAAATGGTTCCTATTCTCCCTGGTGTCATCATTATCACTGATATTGTTCACATTAGAATTTTGATTTGAATCCTTCACACATGTTACTGATGCTCTGATCTGTAAGAACGGATGAATAAGATCCAACCCTGATGGACAATGCTGGGTTCTCACAGGTGACCTCTGGTCCAAACCACACGTCACATCACAAACGTCTCCATTTCTCTACAAAAACCTGCATTACTGAGGCAGTTATGTAATACGCCCCCACCCCCTTGGATCTTCCCTTCATCAGTTGCCATGGTGACACCATCATTGCTGCAGCAGCGCTCTGCCTCGTCGTCTTAACTGCAGCTTGACTCTTCTAATTTGCCTTTCAAATCTCTGAAGTCTGGATTTTTTTTTTCTTTTTAATTTAGTAAAAATAGCTAAAATCCTAATATTATTTAGCCACAACCAATAAAATGTAACCATAAACTGTTTTCTGTCTTTTCTAGTCATAAAAAGCAGAATAAATTCAAACTGAGCTGTTGGGAAACAGCAATACTGAAGTTTATGTTTAAAGAATGTATTCCGAGGTGGACAGATGACGATGGAAGAATGAGTTTGTGTAAGTGAGATAAGAGGATTGCAGGTCTGCCAAATCCGTTCCACCAAATCTCGGCTGCCCCATCACTCCACAATGTGACGGCAGGTGTGTTTTCAGGTTTGCTTCTGTCTTTTCTTTCTTCTGTCCTCCTCCATCTTCCTGCTCTGTAGCCGGCTCGTGTTCGTCCTTCAGCTGTTCTCCTCTACTCAGATTACACCCAGTTCTTTATGTTTAATGTCCTATTTGTCCAATAGAAAATTGTCTGACACAAATGTTACAGAGCAAATCCGTCAAATTTAAGATGTCCAGTGTAACCTGGGAGTGGATGAGGTTATGTGAAGGGATTGGACAGATGGGAGTTTGCTCAGTACACCCAGCTGCTGCATTTCTGCATGATTTGAGGTCATGTCACTTAAAATGACCGTGGTTGTGGTGCAAAAAAATGAGGGAACTCTGCCAGATGCATCTCACTGAATCCTGGTTTTTGATAAACAAGGAGCAACATGATTGGGTAAGATTAGAGTGGAGTTAGTAATGTCTGTTTTGGCTGCAGGTTGTTTGAGCATCACTAACAGTTGAATTCGCTGCGGTTTTCAGGTTATGTAAGATAACTCAGAAAACCAGTTGGCTGACAGACGAAGATGAGTGATTAATCTTTCAACTCAATCAGTAGATGAGTCACTTCTTTACAAGGGACCAACCTCAAGTTCATTTTATTATTACTGCATAACAACCACACATTGTTGTCATCTTTGTTTGTTTTTTTTTTAGTGACGAAAAACAAGAATTTATTGACTAACTGGAGGTTGACCAGCGTTTCGCTGTCGCCTAAGGGATTTATGAAGAATAAAGTCTCTGTTTAAGTTTTCCTGCTCGACCACATGAGCAGCCTCGCTGCACTCGGATGTTTGCAGGAAAAAACAAAAGAATCTCAAGTTTAACTGTAATGATTTCTTAGAAGGTTTTGGGGACACCGATAAAATCTATGTATGTATGTATGTATGTATGTATATGTATATGTATACGTGCAACACCTATGTTTAGACAGCTCTGAGTTTTGTATTCACTCATAACCATTTATTAAAAATAGCACGTCTACTTTGTTTATAATGTTATACAGTTTTATAAGGCATCTTAAAGTTGAAAGCCTCAACAACTCCTCAGACCAGTTTTCTGTGCCGTCATGTTCTTTCTCCTTTGTCTTTGGCCTCTCTCTTGTTTCCATCCATCTTTAATGAAGTCGCATTAAAGATGCAGACTTTCCACTGGTGAGCTCGTGGGGTGACCCAAACTCTCTCGCATGAATAAGCAGATGCTGCTGTGTCTCTGATGGGCACACTTTATATGAAAGCCAGAGTTTTATCTGCAAAGTGAGGACTAGAAATAAGAAAAATTGAGTTCTGTCACTGTGAAAAGGAAGGTGCTCTGATAGTTTGCCCATCCAGTATCTCCATCGTGTTAAGCTCACACAGATACGCTGTCAGATCTACAGAAGCCCGTATTATCTGCTCCACTAGGGCTTTTGCACTCAGTTGTACTCGCATACAAGATGCATTGATTGGCCGGATCACTGTGACCGTGACAGGTGGCGCTGCACGTTTTTCCTGAGGCTCTCATCCTCCCCATCTGCTCTCTCTGCAAGTGTGTCTTTCAGTCACTGATGAGTACCGCTGCAGGACCGGATCAGATTGTCTGATCTATGCAGAAGTTGACCTTTCTGACCAGTTTCACAGGCTCTTAAGTCCACTTTAGACAAGAAAGGGCAGAAGCAACAGGGGTTGAAATGGCAATCTCGTCGTCTTATGTGTTGGCTCTCAGTTCTGCCTCCTATGTGTTGAATGACACCTGTAAATATTTGTGCAGCCAGTCCTGAATGTTCACAGGCCTATTGGCTGCTTTATTTTACAAACATCAGGTGTTTGTAAGTGGAGTAATGTGGAGTTGTGGTTGCCAGTGTAGTGCAATAAAAACAAGGTTTAATCATTTCCCTGGTTTCTCTTTTTATTATCAGGTTGATGCTGCAAACCAGTGTGAGACATGCAACAAAAGTCTTTGAAGCAAATTTGATGCAATTATGAGTTGAATATTGCCACAGAAATTGATCTGAATTTTAGGAAAATGTATGAATTAACAAATGACGGCTTTCTCTTAATGTAACTGTCTTCATCTTTGCAGATTGGCGCCTATGATCAGCAGATATGGGAGAAATCAGTGGAACAGAGAGAAATAAAGGTCTGTTTTTTTTAATCTTTGTCTTTCATTATTTGGCTGTTGGCACTTTGTCCTGTCTTTGTTTTCTGAATGCCTTTCCTCATTCGCTCTGCTCATTATTTTGTGTAATTTCTCTTTTACTCTTTCGTCTCTCTTCGACTGTTTGTGTTGGCGTTGATGGTGCCGCCAGTTATTTTCCAGTGAATTTCTTTTAACTCTTTCCTTTCTGCCCTCCGTTCTGGCCATCACCGGCCCATCTGTCCTCTCTTCACCTTCATCCTCCTCTGTTCTCCTTCATCCGTCTCTTGCTCCTCACTGCAGTTTATTTCTCTGGTGAGTATGCAGCGCGGTGGGTGAGATCTTTTACCCCGCAGAGCACGTCTCCTCACCAGCGCTCTAGACCGCCAGACCGTGATTGGCTGGTTTGAGTTCAGCTGCCATGTTGGTGTGTGTTTCATTAATCCTGCTCTGTGTTCAGTCATGCGGTGCTGCTTTGCTATTGGCTGCAGGAACGTTAAACTCCAACATTAAAAATAAAGGAAACGAGTCGTCTGTCTGTGCACACAGCAAAGATGAGTCATGGGACTAGTGTAGTGCCTGTCGTATTTTATCCTGGATTAAAAAAAAAATAAATAAATAAATGCAGAAGCGAGTCTTTAGTGGCACACACTTACAGATCAGTAGTTCTTTGTTGCTGTGCGTTCACACAAAACAACACATTTTATTCAGAACTCCACACTGATGACGTTTTGAAGTGAGTTAACGGTGGTCTGACACAAGTATCTTTGAGTCTTTTAGTAACAGACGGCACATTGAGTTGTAAAACAATGACGTGCAACCAGATAAATAAAATCACAATTTTCTGGTGCTCGAATGTAAAACGATTGTAAATGTGAGTTTGTGCAGCTCACGGTCAGGCTGCAGCCACTCTGCTGGATGCAGGTGAGCGAGGACGCACGGTAGTTCCCCCTCACCGAGGTGCTCTAGCTGAAGTCTTCAGGAGAATTTGGACGCGGTTTGTCCAACATGTCGCTACTTTCAGCCATTTCTAAATGGGTATAAAAAAAAACTTCTATTTCTTCTTTCATCTCATACAAAAAACAGGATTTATCTTTTTTTTAAACAAGGAGTTAAAGTAGTTACACTATTGTGTCCTCATTATGGACAAATCTGTACACAAGAATAACAATAGATGATCCATATTAAACTTTTATCGCTTTAAAGAAGAAAACGCCAGTCTTGCAGTTGACGGCGATGGGTTTTATTTAACCGTCTCACTGACATTTTAATGTGGACCATGATAAACATTTCAGAGAAGTTATGAAATATAAAGCTCATTGTATTATGATTTACTAAAAATGACCTTTCTAAGATATGGAAATTACAAATCAATTATATTTAAGAAACAAAATGCAAAAGATCACCCCATAAACACTATTATAGTGCTCTAGACAGTGCTGTTCCAGTATATAGTGACGTGTGTTATGTCCTCTGTGGTCCACTCTGTATGACGGTGTTTGAATTATCTGATACCTAAAGCTTTAGTTTGTACAATGTTGAGGATACAGGTAATTTAAATCTGTCACATGTCAAATGAAAGATGCGTGAGAGCTCCTGAGCTCAGTCTGTTTACGTGCAGTAATACGTACAGAACATGCCAGACAGAGCAAACATTTCCACTGGTACGGCACCCGTCAAACTCGTCAGGTAATCCCCACAGCCTGTAGGCGTCGAGACTGTCGGGAGGGACAATGATAAACACTCAAATCCCCACAAAAAAGGAGACAAAAATAATTATAACACCAGAGAGTCTCCCTCTGGATAACACTCTTATCGTTTTACTTTTTAGACAAATCAACAGTTGACTTGGAGGGAGTGAGGCCCGTGAGAGGTCTGTCTTTTCATGCACAAACGGGGTTCCTGTAACAGGACTTTTGTGTGTTTTTAATAATAATCAGGATCCATTAGATGAAATTGGTTCATAGGAACACTTAAAGGTCTGAAACTGAGATTTCAGGCGCACACATGCGCACACACCTGAGACCTAAGTTAACTGTTAAGTAAATGGTTTTCCAGTGTCTCCTCTTCGGTTCATCAATACACTATTCTGAAGTATTGATTATACCATTTATAGACTCAATTAATTAATCACTCCTCTTAAATCTGGAGAAATAGTTTGACGTTTGTCTTTACTGTAGCTCTATTTTTAGCAGTATGACGTTGCACAGATGACGTCTCCTGATGCAGCTGCTCTTTTATTCTTACAGCTCAATCACAAATGTCATTTTTCTGACTGTTTAAAGTGGAAGGTACTGCCTTAAAGACCCACGGGAAATGTTGGGGATCAGGAGTTGACGTCAGACTGATTTGTATTTGACCTTTTAAGCAAAAAAGCTCAGTTTGATAGAAAAATCTTGCAGAATAATCTCAGTCAAAACAGGAATGACGCATTCTGGTTTACAGGTGAATATCGAGATACTGTGTCGTTACAACCCAAGACGTTTCGATTACCAATTCTTTAATGAAAAACCTTGAACTGTATATCTATTTTATGTCCGTCAGTATTGTAGAAACACCTTTTTGTCTTAAATGTCAATGTAAATGTCAGTGCATCCGTGTTGCATCAGGCTGCAACGGTTTCATGTCTGTGTGGTGAACGGTGCATCAAAAGGATGCAAAGTTTAACATGAAAGCAGTTTTTTTTAAGTTTTTTTTTTAAGTTTTAATCCTAGCGTTAAATGTTAGGTGCAAGTTGTAATGAATTCACAGACTGTGCACGACTCGGTCACCAAGGCAGCATCTCGCATGAAGATAAGAAGCTATAAATAGGGCAGAGATAACAGGCGGCGTGCTTGTGAAGGACTTTACTGCTGCCAAAGGAAGGCTATTGATCAGCGGTTATAGCTCTACACACACACTTGTAGTACTCATATACCGTTTCCCTCACCGTGTGATTTAAAGGCGTATCAGCTCGTGCTGTTTGAAGATGGTTTCCATATCAGACTGATGACTGATAGCAGGTCTTGATTGGCTTGAGTAAATATTAGTCAGAGCCAGGCAGATTAGCAGAAGTGAAGAGCTTTGAGTGGTTTTTCAGAGGACTTCAAACACTTCAGAGACCCTCTGATCCACTTATCTAATGTTTTAATGATTACTACTACGTTTTTAAACATCAGTATTCATGTGTTTAAGTTGCTGATCTGAAATAGGCTACGTAGTCTCTCAATCCATCTTATTATACGCAACACTGAAACTACATTAAAAATCAGCATGCTCAGTGCTACTTCAGCAGGTACTGAATTACTCATACATTTACAAAACCTTTTCTCTTAGTGAGGACGTGATGATACATTTAGATTTGGAGTGTTTCACAAACATTCTCAGTTACAAAGATTTTTCTATTCAAACGGCTCATCTTGTCCCACATCTGCTTCCAACAGCCTTAAATATAAATCAACAAATAAGGTGTAGGGCTGTGTGGGAGTTTCGGTGCAGGAAAGGAAGATGCATGCAGTGTGTGTCAAGAGTCCAAACAAGTCTCATACGTGCTCGTGTGACATTTGTGTTTAAGTAGAAGAATATGTATTCCTAAAACCAAATCAATTATCAGATCTGCTGTTGGCCACGCCAGACTCAGAGAGCTGAACCTCTGACTAACCTGGACCGAGGAAAACTGTCTGTTTTATGTTGGCGAGGAGTAGGATGGGCAGCGGGCCGACCATTCAGGACTGGGACGGTCCCCTACAGCGATGTGTTGGTCACTGCCAACATGAACCGAATATATCAGAGGAAACTCTGGGACATTTTAAAAAGGTTTCTTCTACACACTGGTTTTTGTTGTTCCCTTTCAAGTGTTCGCTGCGTGAGGTCTGGGGATAGTAACTCCTGGATCTGTCTTATTTCAAATTATCCCCTCAGAAGCAGCTGGATCTGGAGAGTACCAGAACATGCGTGCAGGTCACATGGTGCACTTGAGCCTGCTGCATTTGGTCTCTGCTGCTGTTTAGATTTGCAGAATTGAACCCTGTGGATTAAGTCAAATTAAGTAGGACTAATCTAAGTAGAGGAGGTTGACTTAATGGATACTTAAGAATACTTTTAAAGGTGATCTTAGTATTAGAAGGTGGAAGATGGGAGTGATGTGGCCTATAGTTGAGGTGACCACTTGGTGACAACAGATTGGTGGGATTTGCTGCAAAGCATCATGGGTTCATGCAAAATTTCAGACCTACTTACAAACACTAAATCTGTGGCACCCTTGAGATCATTTCTGATCAAAACTGGTGTCCATCCAGGGATAACTGAAGAGAGCAGCCCCGGAACACTTCCCAGGTAGAAGGTGATGCCGGCTCGGACAAAACCAGTCCGACGGTCTCGTCCAATGAACCAGCCAACCGTTTAAAAGATTTGAAATATGTCCTAACAGTTTTTGCTATTTTTACTAGAAAAGAGTTTTTTTTTTGTTTTTTTTTAATCAAGTGGTTGTTGTTTTGTTTTTTTTGTTTTTTTACACACGGAGCATGAAAGAACCAAAAAGTTAAAGTATGTGGAATAAAGGCAGAAATTCCGGTTTTAATGTTTGAAGATATTTAATGGAAATCTGTAAACTTCAAAGTTGCTGTTGGTACATTGCACACAAACATGCATGTAAAAGTGTGTATGTGCGTGCAGCTGTGCAGTCACATCTGTTTATCACAGTCATCGATGTGAAACCTCATTAAACCCAACAATTATGGAACTGCTCACCATAATGGAGCACATTGTTGAGCTCAGCCTCCATGTAACATGCACGCACACTTTTTCATTCATGTTTATGGTTTGTGAAGCAGAACGTCGTGCATAAAATCCAGGGGATTTTCATAATGTACAATCATTTTTGTGGAGTTGCAGTACAGCTTCTTATCAAAACGGACAAAATACACACAAACATGCTGATATAGTGTGTGACAGGCGGGGGATGGCGGCACATACTCCCAGGGTCATAAACTAAACAAAGCACCACCTCAGCTCCAGCTGTCTGGATGAATAACACACGGCTAGAAGTGATGCAGCCACTTACAAGGACAGGGAGACCTTTTAGGGTTCAATAAAAAAAAAAAAAAAGAATAAAAGCCGAGTAGCGCGAGTAGATGCAGGCTGTAGAGATAAATCTACTAGTTCGAGTAGATGCAGATGCTGTTAAATTTCCTAGAACCTGTAGTTGTGTGACTGCACGGTGTGTTTCCTCACACACTGAATGCATGTGGGTTTACGGAGGCAAAGAGATGAGCCACAGGGCAGCAGACGCAGTTGAGCCTCTGTGTGCTGGTAACATCTGTATTTGTGTGGTGTTGACTCCGTGTCTCTGTCTCCCCCTGCAGGGCTTGAGGAACAAGCCAAAGAAAACCGGACATGTCAAACCTGATCTAATAGATGTGGACCTGGTTAGAGGTGAGTAGAAGGAAAAAACGGTGTAAAGACAAATCAGATGGCAAACACTCCATGATCAGATGTGTGACATAAAACATACATGCACTCCATCTGGAGACGAAGGAGAGCAAAAGGGAAGAAACGATTAAAACGAACCCAGATCTTAAATGTATGTCGGCGACCTCTTCTGCCTCCTTCAGGGTTTTATAAGCATTAACTGGCTCTGATCTTATTTGCCAGGATCTGCGTTCGCCAAAGCCAAACCAGAGAGTCCGTGGACGTCACTGACCAGGAAGGGCATCGTCAGAGTCGTCTTCTTCCCGTTCTTTTATCGGTGGTGGATCCAGGTCACCTCCAGGGCCATTTTCCTGCTCTTGCTGGCTCTGTATCTCCTACAAGGTGTGTTTATAATGAAGTGTTCTCAGATGCTTTCGGATAAATATCTAGGAGATAAACATAAAGGTTGCAAAGACAATACTTAATTTTCTAAATGTGATTCGTATTTAAAGATTTTAAATCTACAAGAAAAACAAGCTGCCTTGCATCTGTTTTCCTTAAAGCCCTCACACTCCCACTGCATCAACACGGAGCACCACCTACACCCCGCTGCCCTTTCCTGAGAAAAATACAATTAGTTTTCATCTCGCCTTCCTGCTCACTCACTTCCCCCACATATATCTCACGCACTGCTCCCGAGAACTTATCCACTTAAACTGTGACCCATCGACCAAGTCGAAGGAGGCGTTATTATTGTTTTAACACTTTTTAGTGCCAGAACGGCAATAATATTTGTTAGATTAAAGGAACTCCAGCGTTTCAGTCCTTATTGTTCATCAGAAGTGAAAACACTCCCACCGTGACAAATATGAGGAAACATCTGCAGCCTGCAGATATGTCCTTTTGCATTACCACCAAGTTCAAAACACAAGTTTTATTCACTGGACTTCATTAACATACTTCACACAACACTGCTTTAACAGCAACACATCTGTCCGTCTTTGTCACAGTGGCAGCAGTAGTCCTGTACGTCTCCATCCCGCAGCCTCATGGGATTCCAGCAACCGAGGTGTTCGGGGCCATTTGGCTCATGTTGCTCCTGGGGACCGTCCACTGTCAGATCGTCTCCACCAGGACCCCGAAACCAGTCTCCAGCAGCGGGGGGAAGAGGCGCAGGTACGAACGAGGGGCAACCGCGAGACACAGTGACGGGAAGTCTTGCGTATGACTAGAAACGAGGGGAGGCGTGCTGCAAACGGAGAAGAGCTTTTTGGGAAAAAAGGAGGCAGGAGGACAGGAGAGGAAAATGAGATAACAAAGGGAGTAGTCAGTGGAAATAAAAACCATGAGACGCAAAACAACTAGAGGCAGGAACGTTTTAGAAAAAAAATCAATAAATAATTAATGAATACATGCTTTGTTGAGTTGACCTGCCTGGTTTTTGCCAAGTTTTCCATCAACAACTGCTCATTTGTCATAATAATAATAATAATTTTCCACAAGTTTCTGAAACATAACTACAGAGAATGAGATATTGTTTTAATGTTGACTGTAAAATAACTATGAAAACAGTGTCTCTTTGGTAAACTGTGAAAGAAGAGAAGTGTTTGTTTTTATATATATATATATATATAATATGTATGTATATATAAATGGTTGCATCTTTGAGTTTTGCTTTGTTAGATTGGAGCTTGTGAGTGTGTGGCTGCTGTGTTTTGGCTCACAACACTGTGAACACAATTTTCAGACTGGAAGAAAATTGGACCACAGCTCAGTTTGGGAAAGAGTTGAGGGGATGAAAACGACTCTACGTCCCTTTAATTGAATCAACATGGAGAGTCCAGAAGATTACGCAATTATGTTTAAACTTTATTTGATTTGATTTTTGACTTTATTAAACTATTATTCACATTTCATCTAACACTTTTACGAAAAGTCCTTATGATCTGAAGAATGCCACCTGTTTTAAAAGAATGTGAAATGTGAAAATAACTTGCATTGTAAATAAGTGAACAGATGAAACTAGAACAAGGAACTACATCCCAACAAAAGCCGGTATGAAAACCTTCAGCGACAGGGAGGATGATGAACCGGTACCACGGAACAGAGCGGCTTTCACATTTGAGAACACGTGGTCAAGATCGGTCCAACCCCTTTCCTGTGTGCATTTTTGTTTTCTTGACAGTAATTTTTAAATGAGGCAATTCTGCAAAAGTAGATGAAACCAAATTCTGTTTAAACGTGGAACTTGTTTGTAATCCATTGCTGCATGTTCCACACCGACTAATCAAATCTTTTAAGTTTAAGTCTATTTCTTTTTTTTTTTTAATGTGTATATTTTCCAGTATCTACTTTTGTAGAATAACAACCTAAAAGTGACCTTTACTTCACTGTAGACGGCAGCTTGTGTCCAGCGGGAGCCGGTTTCTGTAGCCTCTAACCTCTGTGGCGTTAACAAAATGCAGTCAGGTTCCCGGTGGACACACTGCTGTACTTTTAGATGTGGTAGTCACCAGCTCCACCTTAAATCACTCTTTACCCTCCATTCTTTCCAAACTGAAGGAAGTTGAGGAAGGCATCTCAGATGGAGGTGCATAGGGAAGGCGACGGGTCTAGCACTACCGATAACACACAAGAGGGGGCGCCACATTCCCACTCAGCCAGCACCACATACAGCCTGGGGGCTTTCTTCCAAGATTTCTGGCATGATATCTGTAAAGCTGGGTGTGTATTTTCATTTCCCATTTTCTAACAATGAGATGATGTACAGAGGCGAGGCTGTGCTGCAGACAATATTTAATATTGGAACAAAACATGTTTCTTTTTATTATTGTTGGGTTTAAATCTTTGATTTTTTTTTTTTTTTTTTTTTTTTTTTTTTTTTTTTAAGGCAGCCTTGCCTCAAACCTAACCCGGGCTTCTTTAGCTGCAACATCCTTTCTCATCACACTGAAAACGATAATTAAAAACACGGAGAATTAAAAACAACTCACATTTGGCAAAATAAACAATACAAATTCCTAAAACGGGTTTCATGCAACACTTTGCTGCCTGGATGAATACTGTTCTTTTGCAGCATCAAATCTCTTACTTGGAAGCAGCTGAAGGATTTTGCAGCTAATTTTGATGTAAACAACTCGCTGATAAAGCTTAGTTGGAGAAAAGTGTGGGGTCTCGGCTCGTAAATCAACATCAACTGTCGCAAAATGTCTTTTCTTTTTCTTTTTTTTTAATCCACTGTAAAACAGATTAACATCTGAAGTTGCCGCCTCCCCCGTTGCTTCTTCTTCAACTATCTTTCAGCAGAGTGGAACATCTCCATCACTCTGTGTAGTGACTTCATTCATTGATTACCTGTCACGCTCACTCCAGCTGTCAGTCAAAGACACCTGCAGCTCTGCCACTTAAACACCACGAGTGCTCACTCATAAATGTTCCACAGTGTTTTGTTGATTGCATCTGGGTTTGATTTGTTATGCATGCCGGAGTTTTGATACTAACATTGTTACTAAATTCACTATTCATGCGTCTCCTGCCCATCGCTCACCCTGCTCACTGCCCCTGCAGATCCAAAAAGTCCAAGCTTTCAATCGATAAGTCGACAGAGACGGACAACGGCTACGTGTCACTGGACGGCCGGGTGACCAATCGCAGCAGCGAGGAGGGGCTTCAGCTCCACGAGCAGCGCTGTGATTTACTAAACAGGCCTGAGGAGGCGTGCTGGAACTCGCATGTCCAGCCCACACATGTTCACGCACCTCGCAGCTCAGGGCTGCTGCTGGTTAATGGCAGCAAGGTAATCAAACCAAAAATCGACAGGCACTTTTTATTCCTATTGAAGGTCATCTGATTATTTGCCTTTAGAGTAGTAGGAGGTAAAAAAAAAAATAAAAAAAAAAGAACCCGGCAATGCTGAATTTGGTTGTGATTTTTGTGTTTTAAGGAACCGGCTTCAGATGAAGCGTCAAGTGAGGAGGACCCTGAGGCATCCTACAGCGCCCTCCGCAGGGGAGTTGAAAGGTTGAACAGTGACTGCACGCTCCGAAACCGCAAGAACTCTCACCACTACAAGAAACACTACGCTGTGGAGGTAAGCGCATTTAACTTAACGCATACATTACATGGAATCGATTCATATTTTTTTTCAAAAATAGTTAACTACTTTCCTTTCTGTCAGGATGTTCCCAAATCTGGAACCAGCTGTAGTTCCAGATGTTCTAGTCTGAGGACTCAAGACTCGGAGAGCACTCGACACGAGTCGGAGACCGAGGACCTGATGTGGGAGGACTTCCTGCACTGTGCAGAGTGCAGGTCGTCCTGCACCTCGGAGACAGGTGGGACGAAGAGGAACAGCGCTGACCTGTCGACACAGATATATGTGCAGTGCTGCATGTGAATGAATACTATCATTCTTTTGTTTAGAGGGAGAAGGAGGAGGAACACCTGTCTGTCCTCCTAACAAGAAGGAATACAGAGATGACCCTTTTCATCAGGTCTGTAGACGCATGGCGCCTTTTTCCACTAGTGGGGGTCCGTAGAGGAAGGAATGGACCTGATGGTTTAAAGCTGAGACTCAGATGTTGCGGATGTTGTTCTGCAGGGTCATGCTCCCTGGCTTCACAGCTCCAACCCCGGCCTGGAGAGAGTGAGCGCCATCGTGTGGGAGGGAAATGAGTGCAAGAAGGCAGACATGTCTGTCCTGGAGATCAGTGGCATGATCATGAACAGAGTGAGTGACATGTCCATCACCCTGGAGATGTGGACTGAAGTAACGTTTGAATCATGTTGACGTGTTTGTCTCCGTGTGCAGGTAAATCTTTACACCCCTGGTATTGGTTACCAGGTCTTCGGGAACCTGGTTTCGGTGACACTGGGACTCACGCCCTTCGCCTACAGGTACTGCAGCCAAATCAACCTGGATATGTGAATAACGGCCCAAACTGTCAGCTGTTTGAACTTTTAGTAGGTAAAGTGGATGATTCCTCAAACAAGTGCTAGACCACCAAATTGGAATAAGTTATTCAAAAAACCATGACATAAAAGCCCCGTCACACCTCGACACTTTAGCCAGCGTTTGCTGACTGTGGAACATCCGGTGAATACGATGGCGTACGTCAAACGTGTTGAGAAAGTGTAACGAAACCGCTGTGCGTGTGGTGATTGGAAAGTAGAGCGCGTTGCTGAGAGGATGTGGCACGATTGAAAAGGTTTTGATAAATATTTTGTGAGGCTTTGTACTCAGCATGTCTCCGATGAAGTTGCTAATGACATGCAACTTAATTTATTTTCATGTTAAAGTAGCCTACATATAATGACATTTCTGTAAAGAATGTTGTTATGCTGCATAAATGCTACAGTAAATCATTAAGGAATACATTCATTCATTCATTTTTATTCAGAACATAAACTATATTTACCTTTTTATTCTTATAGAGATTGAAACGGGAACATTTAGGTAAAAAACACCACTAATCAATTAATTGGAAATCAATCAACTCTATTGGCTGAGAGGAGGTGAAGCCACTGATGATGCCCAGAAGGTTCTAGAACCTGTATCATCTCCATCAGAGGATGATGGAGATGAGGAGGATGATGATGGAGATGAGGAGGATGATGATGGAGATGAGGAGGATGATGATGGAGATGAGGATGAGGGAGATGAGGATGGTGGGGATGGTGGAGATGAGGATGGTGGAGATGATGAGGATGGTGGAGATGATGATGAGGATGGTGGAGATGATGAGGATGGTGGAGATGATGAGGATGAAGATGGTGGAGATGAGGATGACACAACTTTGCAGTCTAAATTGGTGGCAGGATTTTAGGATTGTCCATCTGATCAGTCGAATATATACTTCACATTTATTGTTCTTAATGCCAGACTACCATTTTTGACATGGATAAAAGATGTGCTACATTATGGAAACATCAATATCACAATGCTCATCTATACTCAGGAATAAGTGGAAAAAAATAAAATGTCAAACTAAAGTATTTTCCTTTTTTTCTCTGCTGACAAAGTTCCAATATTTCCCCTTCTGCAGGCTGGCTCAGTACTGCGACTTGGATCAGCTGACCACACTGTCGGCAAATGAACTGCTGTCTGTCGCGCTGGGAGGGGGGTCTGAATCGGATGCCTTGGTGATCACCATGGTAACGCTCACCTTCGTGGTGCGCGTCTGCCTTATATGGCTCTTCTTCTTCCTGCTGAGTGTAGCAGAGAGGACCTACAAACAGGTACAAGAATGAACCCTGAGGACGTCTCACCTAAAGACCAAGCCTAGTGTATGAGCTGCGGTTACTTTATTATATTGAAGTTAATATTTGTGTTTCAGAGGCTGCTGTTTGCCAAACTGTTTGGTCATCTTACCTCGGCCCGCAGAGCCAGGAAGTCGGAGGTCCCACATTTCAGGCTGAAGAAAGTTCAGAACATCAAGATGTGGCTGTCGCTACGCTCCTACCTCAAGGTACACTAGTGACGATATGTTTTTACACGACTTTCAAATGCACCAACATCGTTGGAGCCCTTTGAATCGAGTCACTGACCAGACGTGTACCTGCTGTCCGTGAACATGCTCTTTACAGGCACCGTTTCCGTCGACTGCAGCTTTACAGGTGTATACATGCATCTGAGCAAATCTGTGCACCGTTTATTTTGCAGAGACGGGGTCCTCAGCGGTCAGTGGACGTCATTGTGTCGTCTGCGTTCTTGCTCACTTTGTCTGTTGTCTTCATCTGCTGTGCACAGGTAAGTCCTGCGCGTGACGAATGAAGTTGTACTAAAAAGCTCGAAACTACAGTCAAGGTTGCAGAGCTGCCCTAGTAGCTCAGTTTTCTCTGAAAACCAAACAAAAACAGTTATTAAAGTATTGTTGTTACAAAAATGTCATATTGGTGGCCTGACGTGCAGACCTGTCTTCCTGCAGCTGCTGCACGTCCACGAAACGTTCCTGGAGTATCACTATAATTGGGAGCTGGTGGTCTGGTGCTCCAGTCTCTCTCTCTTCCTGCTCAGGTTTGTCACTCTGGGCTCAGAGACCAGCAAGAAGTACAGCAACACCTCCATACTTCTCACTGAACAGGTACAGGTACAGGTACAGGCCGGCCACGGCCTCTTAGATGCATCGCATGTTTTCGAATGGCCACACTGATCCAGTGTCTTCTCCTTCTCCTAAGATCAACCTGTATCTGAAGATGGAGAAAAAGCCCAACAAGAAAGAGGAGCTGACACTGGTCAACAATGTCTTAAAA
Organism: Xenentodon cancila; assembly: GCA_014839995.1. NCBI lineage: Eukaryota > Metazoa > Chordata > Actinopteri > Beloniformes > Belonidae > Xenentodon > Xenentodon cancila. Next base: position 10,339,139 of record CM026219.1, on the reverse strand, counting down.
CTGGCCACCAAACTGCTCAAAGTAACAAACTGCCTCCCCACTTCTTCAACAAGCATTTCTTTAAATACTTATTTTGCTCCGAGATTGTAACACCCTTTATGGTTTTCCCGTCCCATCAGGAATTGGATACCCCGTTCAGGTTGTACGGTCTGACTATGAACCCTCTGCTCTACAACATCACCCAGGTGGTCATCCTGTCTGCTGTGTCGGGAGTCATTTCCGACCTATTAGGATTTAATCTGAAGGTAACTGCCACCAGGAAATCTCGGGAACAACTGATACTTTGACATTTTTTTCCCCCACCGTAAATGAATATTGATTTACTGTAAAATGTTATCAGCTTTTTGTGTTTACGAGAGGCGTAATTACAACTCGTGTGAATATCTCTGAATCCAAGTTTAAAAGGTCACTAAATCGATCAGGAGGACAGATTAAAGCTTGAAAACGGCGATGGCGATAAGACACAGAAACCATCACGTCTGTCTCCAAGTTATTTGATAAATAATATTTAGGATCATTGAGACTTCACTTACCACCTACATGCAACTAAAAACAGGCCTGGAAATGGATGTTACGTTTTCTCAGCTTTGGTTCTCTGTGTTTAGTGTCTAAAATGCCCTTTTTGTTGTTTTTTTTTGTGTGTTTCCAGCTGTGGAAGATCAAATCATGACAGTAACTGGAGAGATGGAACGTCACTCATATCGGAGCGCTACGACCTTCCGCCGTTCCCACTTTTGTGCAATTTACATGCTATTTATTTACTTACCCACTCAGTGTTTTTATTTAGGATTTATTTGTATTCTAGTTAGTTTCACTTGTGTTCTGCAACACAACACAAAGCTCTATTTACGCATCTCTAAAAGTGTTACGTTCTTAACTGTTACAGAGGTTAAGGTTCTCATCCGCAGTTTAAAGGCAAAGTATTGAGACGCTGAAGAAGCTACTTTTATTTTATTATAACTTGTGTTAATTGTTTAAATGTAAAATGACTATTTATGCTGAGTTATTGTTACAAATTTAAAGAAACAATCTTAACTAGTTTCACTGCAGTTCAATGCTGAATAGGTCAATAAAGATGTAATTATACGCAGTGGTCATTTAAACCACGTGGTATGTTGTGATCAGATTACCAAAACCGTCTTTAGACAGCTACTTCTGCATATACGAGTCTTGTGATGGTAATCTATAGTAAGTTAGAATTCCAAGATAGTTCATGATCCCAGCTTTCAACATTCTCAGATCAGTTTACAACAAACTGCTTCTCTTCATACCAGCATCCATGTAAAGCAGTAAAACAAAAAGAAGCCATGTACATACCTTATAACGGATATTTAAGTATTGTTCTGCAGGGAAAGTTTAAATCTTCTGACGTGGGTGAGGAAAAGTCCTGGATTTTATTCTCACTTGCCAGATGACATCAGCGCCGCAATGACACAATCATTCAGGAAAAATGCAGATGCACAAGCGACACTTGTTAAAAGAGATTAAAGCAACATGCCTGCCGGTCTGGAAACATTTAACGCCGTGAAAACGTGAACACAGTATGTAGAAACAGTCATATTTTTCATTCACAGTTCTTCTCTGAAATCAGAGAAGTTAATCTCTTCAGTGGCTCGGTCATGATCCCATCAGTGGCTTCAGTATTTCCAGCAACACGATTATAGATAATTGTCCTCACGGTGCCGATGCGGCTCAAGACATTTCATACGGTCACAATGTGCTGAGAGGACGTCAACGTGGGGCTTTCTGAACGAGTTCAGCCCTTATTTCTTGATCTCTTACTGGGTTAAAAGAGAAGTATAACTGCCTTTTGAGGAGTTACATCGTGATGATTATAACTATACCAAGAGTCTAAATTCCCAACAGAAGTACAGATACAGACGGGTCCGGTTCAGAAACGTCGTTTTCAGTCCACTTTAGGTTGTTTTATTTTAACCCGTTTGTTGTATTTTGTTTTATGAGATGTTGCGTCAAACTCTCAGAGCTACTTTATGATACAGTCAGTTTCCATCTGCCATGTTTCTAGACACTGAGGATTAAAGTCTGTATGCAACTGAAGATATGCACTTTAAAGACGGGTAGACGGATGGAAGTTACATTATTTCAGTTTTTTTGTTTTTGTACCTCACTTGCGTGACAGTCGGTGTGCGTGTTATGTTGCATTCAAATAAATGACTCAGAACGTAGTATTTGTTTCGACAATTCCGATCGCTCTTGAAGAAATCCCACATGGTACGTGAAGTTAAGAAGACCCCCCCCCCCCCCAAAAAAAAAACAAAAAAACAAAACAAACAAAGGTACCGCACAGTGCGGCTAAAAAACTGACAAATCTGTCCCGGTTGAAACTTAATTCGTTTAAAAAGACAAAGCATAATCACGATGAGCGTCTGAAGAGGAAGACCAAAGTGCTTGTTTTCTTGTTTTCTTGTTTTTGTTTTTCTGCTGGTAAAGAATGTACTTGTACTATAGCGTTGTGATTTATAATCTGTTTTTCTCTTTGGAGATGCTTTTTTTTTTTTTCCCCTCTTTGCTTTTTGTTCTGTCATCGTCGTCTGTGGGTTGGTTGTTCTTCACGATCACTAGAAGAGGCATGTTTTGCTGTTTTTAAGGAACAAAACGTTGTATGAAGCTGAATCTAAAGGACTCCATGTTGTGTTGCTGTTTTTAAAGAGTCTGAATATTTAGATTTGTTTTTCTTTTTTGTGATCTGCTCTGTGCACAAGGTCTACATTTTTATAAGAAAAATAAAAAAAATTGTTCCTTAAAGGCTCATTTTTGTTTTTTTGTTTTGTTTTTTTTTTTTCTAGTTTTTCATTGACCAGCAAATAATTGCAGTCATTTCTTTTCTCTGTGAAAAAGTTATTAAATTACAAGATATAAACCTCAATCTGGTTATACTGGATTTTTCTCTGAAAATCTTAAATTTAAAAAGGGAAATTTAAAGTTGCTTCTGTCAAGAAACCTGGGAATGGGAGAAAACTGCAACACAAATCCAGGATAAAAGTGAAGAAAATCCAGAAAGAATTAAAATTTTAAAAAAAGAAGCATCTGCAGCATCAGGGTAAAAAAAAAAACAAGCAACTGGAGGAGGATCGGGAACAAACATCAGCCGGAGAAAACGGAAAACAAGGAGACCAAGGTGAAAAAGGAGGAAACCTTTAAAGAACTGCTGACAGGGAAGCAACAGCTGCAACAGCGGTTCTGCAATTTAGAGCAGAAGACAAAAATTGAAAGATGTGGAAAAATGTGATTGGAAATTTGTAACAAAGAAATCTGTTAAAGTGGAGGAAATCGAGAGATTTAACTTTAATGACGAATAATTCCAGCAGCAGGTGAAAAATTTAGAGGATGACGGGAAACGATTGTTAAAGGAGAAGGAGACATTTCAGTGGGCGAAAACAGAAATAAGTGAGACAGAGATTAAAATAAAGGCCTTGAAGAACTCCAAAGAAGGAGAAGCTGCTGCAGCAGTTCATCCAACAAACGGGAGCAAGAAACTCCCGAGTTCAGAAAAAAGCTGATGAAGTAAAAGAAGAGGAACGATGTGAAGCTGGAGGACGACAAAATTAGTGCAATTAACCAAAAATTACAGAACAACAAAATAAGAGAGAACTGGATGAAGACAGAAGCAACTGGCAAGAATATTCATTATTAAAACTAAATATTGATGAGATGTACAAGGACAAGGCCAGAGGAGCGTTTATGAGAAATAGAGACAAATGGTTAGAACAGGTGGAAAATGTACAAAATAATTATTTAGCTTAGAGAAAAAACATTTTGAGCAATCCCTTATGCCTTATTGGTAAACTTATATGCAATTATGAATTTAACGGAAAGGGGTTAACAACATAGAGGAGGATTGTAAGACTATTGATAAGGAAACTGATGATACAAGAAGTGCAAGAACCTATCAGTTCTCTCTCCTGGAAATGATGGTTTAACTGGTGAGATTTATAAATATTTTTCCCAAACAACTTAATCCATTTTTTAAAGGTTGTGTTTAAAGAAGCAATGAAGGGAACTACATCCTTCCCTCCATCAAGGCTCAATTAAAGTAATTCCAAAAAAAGTATAGAAAAGTCTTCTATAAATAATGATGCCAAAATGTTTTAATTTAGTTTTGCTTAAAGGTTAAAATGAGGTCTAAACAATATTAGTGAGAATCAATCCGGGTTTGTGGCGGAAAGAAACGTAAAAATATTAAATTGGTTCTGGACATGATTGATTATAATGAAAATAAAATGATAGTTTAATCCTGTTTGTTGATTTTAATAAAAGTATCTGATATCATAAGTATATATATTTTGGGTTTGGGGACTACTTTTTGAACGCTTTACCAGCTTGTCCAGGAGAAAACACACCCAGGACATTTACAGACCCGCCTGACTAAAGCCCGCAGCATCATGTGACCCCGCCCACACGCCCACACAGCCACCACCCGCAGGACCGTCACACCTTTAAAAACTATTCCATCATTATTACCATACAGTTCATCATAATGTCTATCATCATACCTCCTTTGTATTGTAATTTTATTTCCCTTGGTTTTTAAACCCAGTGACATTTTATTTGCTTTTTTAGATTCTAGATTTGCAGTTAAAGGAACAGTTATATATTTAGGAGTGATTATTGAACAGCTTAAACGGTCTTAAACGGTAGTCTAACTGTCAAAGACTGAAGGAATCTCCAGGTCAGTTTATGTATCCTTATTAGAAATGCCAAAACATCTAAAATGTTGGAAAAAATTCATTTGATTTTATTTGGAAACATAAAAGGCAATATTTGAAAAATTATATTCTATGCAACACAAAAAATTAGTGGCTTAAAGGTTTTAATTTTTTAAAATATTTAGGTACTCCCTTAAAGTTTCATGGTTAATTAAACTATTAAATGGAAAAGATACTCTTTGGAATGCCTTTCCCAAACATAGTTTTAATTTGATCGGTGGAACTACATTTTTTAAAATACTATAAAACTGAGCGGATTTCATCAACAAACTCCGGCCTGAGAAATATTTCTCAGATAAAAGAAGGCTGCTCTGAAGATCCGTCTAAAAATACAATTGAAAGACGAACCTTAAAACCCATCACATACCAGGTCATGTTCTTTTACACCGTTAACATGTAAAGAGTGAAAAGAAGGGGTCCCAGTCCAGAACCATGCGGAGCACCGCTACTAACGCCCATGTCAAAAGCCACAAATTTAACATGTACGAACTTGTGTATCTGTGAAGCTGAAAATAAATATAATAATCTTTTATGACAAAACCAAAGTATACAGAAGGAGCAGATTATGGACTGCACTTTCACGTGTGACGTGTTGATAATATCCACTAGTGAGACACAAACAGCATCAAAAAACCATTTTATTAGAACAATACAGCAGATATAAAGGTCTATTGCAATCAAACACTCCAATCTGAATGGACCGTGTGCTTCAACAGACAATATGCACTCTGCAAAAGAAATAAATTAATATAAACTAGGTTAAACAGAAAGAGAAAATTAAAAAAGGACAAAAAAAAAAAAAAAAAAAAAAAAGAAAACAAGATCCCTTTCTTCTTCTAAGAGATATATAACACTAAGAAGAGATCAAGATCAATCGACTTATCGACTGGGAATTTGCAAACCTAAATTTCAAACAATCATAGAAATACAGATCACGACAAGTTTGGAATATGTGTGTGCAGGTGTAAGATTTTGGTATTGCCAGAAAACTCAGATTCAAAAAATTCACCTTGTACTAACCACCGAGTGAAATTTCAGTAACTGAGACAATTCAAAAGCCCTTGAAGAAGTAGTAGTAACTTTGTTTCTAAGAAACGTTGTAGTCTTATTCATGTTTATTCTTACACATTTGCCCTGATAAAAATCTGTGTAATATGACCCAATAGAAAAAAAAAAAAAGAGAAAAGAAACAAAGTGAAATTAAAGCTTGCTATATAATGATATCAGCGTTGCATAAATGAAGACACGAGTCGACCCAAGAGAACTTCCTCGGATCGCTCCGGTCCTGTGTGGAGGTGAAGCCTGCCAGGAGTCACACAGGACAAGATAGACAACAGATATAACCGGGGCACCGTTTATAAAAAAATATCTCAACTATGCTCGATGTGTTTTATTAAATCATTTTAGGGCATGTCATAGAAAAAATAAACGTATACTGGTGGAATAGAAATAAGCTACATCTTTAGATGCAGACAATTTACACTAAGAGAACAAATGAAAAGCCGCTACATGTGAAGATGTTGGGTTTTTTTTTTGTTTAAAACATCTTGTCGTTCCGATTTAAGGTTTTGGTTTAGAAGAGATTTGGGAAACTGCAGGTGTCATTTGAGATCACAGCTCAGACTCGGGCCTGGACAGTTCTTACGCATCACCTCCTCCTTTACGTTTTATGGACTTTATATCAGAGGTGACCTTTAACTAAACTGGAGACAAAAATATCAGCAGCTTCAAACTGCTGTTTCCTCTAAACCCGCATCGTTTACAAACAGACGAAGGTCGTTAGGAGCGCTTCCCGCCACCGACAGAGTTTTGTCTCCCGCTGCACGTCGCTGCTAGAAAGGTGTAGATTTGACACCTCTCCTCCTAACGGGTTGATCATCTTAGATATCTATTTATTTATCCATGTCATCGTTACATTTTTTTAAATATTTTTTCCATATATATTTAATACAAATCTATAACCCAAAATTTAGAAATCTTATTTACATAAAAAAAAAAATCTTTTTTTTTTTGTTTCAACTTTTAAAAGTGCCCCCACCCCCCCCCCCAGCCCCGCCCCTCACAACACCGTCCCTTGCCGACTGTCACCATCGATAAACAAATCGAAAGACATTTTCCCAGTATTTTTTTTGTTCTTTTTTTCTTTTCTTCTGAAAATGACCTGGAAAACAGCATTCACAGCCAAAAAACACCCCAAAATGTCGTTTTTTTTGTTTCTCCTTTTAAAACCACAATTATGCTTATCCTTGAAATCAAATCATAAATCTTAAGAGTAAAACGTGGGATTATCAAAGGGGAGTTCTGAATGTGTCACCCCTCCTGAAGAAAAGGAAAGAGTCCCAAAAAACGGCTTTATAAAAATGCCATCTCAGAAGTGGTTTAATAGCCGAAGCAATGAAGCCAGAAGATGGACAGACTGACAGACGGACAGAAATACCAAACCCCATGTCAGTCAGTTTTAATAGAGCCCCCCCCGGAGGCCGTCCTGTACGATACGCACACGGACACACACACAGCAAGAAAAGCCACGTCGGTCTTAAGTGTGGATGCGACAGCATGTGTGCACTTCTGTTTGTGGAGTGTGTGGGGTTCTGTTCGTATTAGTTGGACCAGCGCCTCCCTGTAAAAATCTGTATCAGTGCATGAGTAAGTTAGTGGGTGTGTGCGCGTTAAAGAGTGCCGTCCTCGGCGCAGCCCGCTCCCGCTGTATACCGAAATTCCTGCAGGTTGCAGACGCCGTGAAAATGAACGAAAGCCCCAGCGACCACCAGGATGTGGAACAACTGGTGGGAGTGGAACTAAGAGAGAACGAGAGGGAGAAAGAGGGAATTAGAGGTATATACAGAGAAGAACCAACACGTGGAAGAAAAAAAAAAAAAAAAAAAAAAAGGAATCGTTTCAACTTCACACATTTTTGCCGTCAACACACTCACCCAGATGTCACATTTGCCGGGGAAGAACCTTTCAGGGATGCGAGCAGCATAAAGGCAGGCGCCGGTGATGTAGAGTGTTGCCATAAGCAGCAGCCAGCCCATTTGACCAATGGTTGTTGCTTTGATCAGACCCTCACTGATGACAAAGTGAAGGGTGGGAACCACGCCACTCAGACCCAGACCAACAAAAACCCCTGCGCACAGACACAACGGGTCAGGCCCCAGAGCATTTATACAATGATACCTACCACTACAGGGACATTATTATACTCTTTTGCAAATGTAGTTTTATTTTGAGGTTGCGCAGAATACGTCGGTACATTTTAACGCTAAATAAACATGGTTCTTCTCAGATGGCACCGTGCTGTACACCTTCTCACTCTCCGTCTTAAGCCCTCAGCTTTAGTTCCTGGCACTTGAACCTGAATTCATGAAAGGCCTCATTTGCTCTTATTAGTCTGCCGACCGGTGCACGCCAGCGGTTGCAGACCGCGGTTTACTTCATTGTGATGTAGGTCAGTGACGGAAGACGAGGCCGGACTTTCAGATAGGTGCTCTACGCAGTGAAGCTGACAGACAAACGTATGTAGACCTACAGTAACTCATTCGTTTACATGACCCACACAGAAACACATTGTGCTACCATCTCACTTTACCTGCTCTGACTCCTCTGTACTGTGGAGTGGCAAAGAAGTCACACTGGGAGACGGTGATGGCGGCCAGCCCGAGTATACAGACCACTAACAGGTAGATGAAGCAAGGCTGAGGGGAGCAGTAGAAGGAGTAGTACAACCACGGGACAAAGGAGCCCATGATCAGGAAGGCAATCCCACTGTAGTCCAACCTAAACACAAAGCCTAGTTAACAAGGGAAATGTCATTTGCGCTCTAACAGGAAGAATTTGATTGTGATAACTGTGATGTTTGCTTTCATTTTCCACTTTTACGAACAGTATTTACTCCGAAAGCTTCAAAACGTGTCTCTTACTTGGAGAAGATTTTGGACACGCCCTCAGAGTGGCAGTAGACTGTGTGGAAGAGCCAGGAGAAGGAGAGGCAGAGGATAGCTCCGAGGAAAAACATCCCAATGACCACCTTCTCCTGGACCGGAGCCACAAAAGACATGTTGGGTCTAAACATGTACATGAGACCCAGACAGAGGAAAAACAGACAGCCTGCAGGGAGATGGAGACAGAAGGAGATACTAAAAGACACCGTAAGAGTGACGTTGGATGATATGTACAAACATGTTACATCCTGCATGACACTCAGTTTCCATGATAAAAAGTCAAGTCATTATCAGTCTCCTAAAGCCTTTTTAAATTGTTTAAGTCTTTCCAGTCTAACATATGATATCAAGCTAAAACTGTAGAAGTAACATTTGATTACAACTTCTACTTTTTATCAAGATGATCTCTTAAAAAAAAAAAAAAAAAAAAAAAAAAAAAAAAAAAAAAAAAAAAAGGAGCTGAATTCTTTCAAATGATGACTTCAAAACATCAAACGTATGCAGCGTTTATCTACACTCATCCCGACTACTGGGATGCACTCTGCTGTAGACATGGCTCCGTCTACCGTCTTCTTCATCCAAACACTGCAGTTACAGGTCATATACACATCACCACTGTGCTCGTCTCCCTGTTAAGAGGTCACATCGATTTAAAAAATCCTATTATTCACCTTTAAAGCTTGAAATGGCCATAACACTAAATACAGCTCAGACTTATTGGCCTGCTACATGGTCTGTAGCCCACTGAGCCCTGCAGATGACTCCCATTAAACTATTCCCAGGTAACCGTTTTTGACCAAGAACATCAGTCCTTTTCCATAAGAGCTCAGACACAATACATCTCTAGATACTTTCAAATCCCTCCTTAAATGATCCTCTTTGTAAAAAAAAAAAAAACGTGACATTGTCTGGTATATTTATAGGCCACTTTTATTGTTGTAGTCTTATAAACATCCCACTGACCACACTCTCAGTTTATTGAAAAAATAAATGGATTTGTGTTATAGTAGTGGGATCCATTAGTTTTTACAAGTTTAATCAAACCAGAAAAGTCTCTTTACATCAGTGGTGTTGTGCGTTTAGGTGCATTACTTCTGTCACACCACTAGGTGGAAGCAGAGAGGTAAAGTCATTCCAGGAGAAAACCGAGAGCCAGCTGCTGTTTCCCAGCAGATCTGGTTAAAAATGTTGGCCAAGTAAAGAAAAACAAGAACAACATCACACCTCAGTCCCAAGCATGGCTTGTGTTTGTGCGTGTGCTCTTGGAGATGTTTAAATTATGATTAATAAACAGTATTTCAGTTACAAGATGTAAAGATTAGAGAAGCGTCGTTGACCATGGTTGTGCGTCTTACCTAGCAGGTGTGTCCAGATGTTTCCCGTCTCTGTGTGGATTCTGAAGATGCTCTTGAAGCAGGCGCGAAATGAAGGCATTGGCGGCCTGTGGCCGTGAAGCAGAAAGTCGTTATCTTTCAGCCAATCCGGGAGCACGTCATGAGGTATGACGCGCCACCGGCCCTCCCACACCTGATCGTTTAGTAAAGAACAAAGAAACATCTCAATTAAGTTTGCCATAAAAGCCTAACTGGCTGAAGCAAAGGTAAAATGTTTGAGAAAATTATTATAATCACATCCAAGGCTTTTATTGAATGTTGTTGTTATCTGTAAATAAACTCTCAGTGAGAGATACAAATTTATTGGGGAGCAGAAGGAAAGTTCTCATTAAGCTCGCCACAAGATGTTCAAGGAGGAATGTGGTTAAAATACTAAGTGTTTTTTGAGTACCTTGTGTACAAACTCCTCCATCTTCTCCATCGCGTGGTGTGCTTGCAGCAGTGGCGTCATCCCCATGAAGCCTTCATCACTGCTTCTCTCATCTTCCTCTGGCTCCTCCTCTTCTGCTCCTCCATCATCTTCCTTAATTATTCTGTTCTCTCCGTCACACTCTGGGACACTCTGAAAAGAAGACAAACAAACAAACGTCAGAAGAAAGGCATCCTTGGAGTCTGATATTTGTATTTATAAAAATGTTTTTTTCCACCCCAGTTCTACTGAATGAACAGAATGAAAGACAGGAAGAATGAGTTCTTATCTGGGCTAACAGATGAGACTTTAATTGATCCAGGCTTTCATACTGCTGTCTCAAATATCAAACAAAATAAAATTAAAAAAGAAAACAACAACTTTGCAGCATCTTTGATTGTAACCTTTTTTGTTTGTGTGTGAGTGATGTGCTAAACTAGTTAAATTTAATGTCAATAAATTATAATAACTGCAGGAAACATGAACTTTATATGGTTTAATAATTAATGAAATGTATTAAAACAGCCACTTTTATCTTTTTGACTCATCTTTCCTTAAAAAAAAAAAAATGGATCTGTCACTAACAATTAATCAAAGATCCATAAACCAACTTCCTCTTTCCATATAGTTTCCCAAAGGGAAACACCAGTAATCTATAAGTCTATAACGTTAATGTAATCTTGTACATTTCTTATCCGTTGCCACCTCCACAGATGTTTATGGCCCCTGAGTTTCTGTTTCAAAAGCCTCGAGGATAACTGAATCCCACTGCACTGTAATATTAAGAAAGAAAAATGTAAAAGCAGCAAAATGTTTGAGTAGCAAAAACGACAAAAAAAAAAAGGTTAATTTTAAGGAAATGGAGCTGATCTGGGAAAATAACAGACGCCGTCTAAGATGCCAATTATAAATGGAAGATTAGATAGCCGGCGTTTGTTATGCTGTCACAGTTGGGGAGCCGGGAAGAGAATTAACATGCTGACATTCATCACGACTGACAACGCAAACAAACAGTCACAAGGCCTAAAACGAGTTGAGCCTCGTCGCTGAGACAGTGATGCTGCGTGTGGGTTCAGGTGGAAAAGAAATGCTAAGGTTTAATTTACTTCTTTTTTTGTTCAAAAAAAAAAAAAAAAAAAAAAGGCACATAACCATCTCCACGCTTCCACACTTTCTCTTGAACGAGATAGTGACAAAAGATGACTCTTCTGTTGTTCTCGTTACTCCAGAAGAAGAGATGGAGGCCAAGAAAAAGAGAGAGAGGAGTGAAAAAAAAAAAAAAAAAAAAAAGTAGAGAGAATATATATATATAATGCATGACCAACCTATTTTTAAAGACCCACCAGCAAAATACACAATGCTGTTGCACAGTCCGCATTTGTGCTGACCATGAGAGCCTTTAGCAGAAAGTTACCTTGAAGCACCAACGGTCTAAATTCATAAGAAAAAGGACATCCTCCTCTCAGTTTTACATATTTAACAACAATTCTCTGTATGCATCTCACATGTGGTAGAATTGACAATAAACTTGACTTTGACTTTGATTACCAATTCAAACGTAGGCACATTAAGAAAGAACGCAAACAAAACCTCAGATAAAACACACGACATGTTATAGTTGCTCAATAAAGAATAAAAAATGAACAAAAATGAAGAAGCTGTGGAATTAGGAGGTTAAGCAACAGCCAGATGTCATTGCAACAGAGATTTTGGAAAGGGTAATGCCAAGGAGGAAAGAAATCAGTAAGGATCTTAAGAGAATCAATTGTTGGTGCCCTCTGATCTGTGACGAGTTATGAAACCCTTTCAAAAGTAACATCACTATATTTCTCACCTATTTTCATAAGTCAGAAATATTTACAAGTGACAAACATTCAACACGGTAGCCAATCTTCCCAGGACGGGGTGTCACAACAAGTTCACCCAACTTCAGACTCTGCAGTTCTCAGAGAAGCCGCAAACAATCCAAGACAACCATTTGAGACTTATAGGCTTCACTGAGCATGTTAAAGATTAAAGTTCATGATAGTACTATTAAAAAAAGTTTGCTTTCTTGTTAAGGTTGCCAGTGGAAAGCTCCATCTCTAAAGAGAACATAGTAGCACAGCTTAGGCTTCGCAGATACACCTGCACAAACGACAGAATTCCAGCACGTCCTTAGTTCAGAACGCTGCTGCCAGAGTCCTCACTAAGACCAGGAGACTGGACCATATGACTCCAGTTCTTACATCTTTACACTGGCTTCATGTCCGTCACAGAATAGATGTTAAAATCCTGCTGCTGGTTTATAAATCTCTGAATGGTCTCAAGCCAAAATACCTCTCCCATCTCCTGGTCCATTGTGACCCAACCAGACCCTCGTCGGCAGGATCGCGCCTACTTTCTATATCCAGTTACACCCAAACACGGTGAGGCAGCGTTCAGCTTTTATGATCCTCACCTGCTTTAAGTCCAGGTTAAAAACCTATTTATTTACTACTGCATTTCAGTAATACACCATACTGCACTACAACTTTTTAAAAATGTTTTTTATGTAAAGCTCTTTGAATTGTCTTGGACATGAAATGTGCTATACAAATAAACTGGCCTTGCCTCGGGGTATACTCTGTAAACCAGAGTATGCTGGAATCAGAGTATGAAGCTCCTGTATCTGACAGACAGCTACATTTTGGTTGAAACTGGGTCAAGCAACAGGACAATGATCTCACGCGCACCAGCAAATGTAAGACTTCATATGTGAATGTCAAGCTATTGTAATGGCCCAAAGTCCTGACATAAAAGTCAATAAAATGCTGTGATAGAAGTGTGCATTAACAAAAATCTGCAGACCTCCATAAACTGAAGCAAGATTGTTCAGAAAAGTGAGCCAAAATTCCTCGACAGGAATGTGAGACACTGGTAATGTCATGCAAAAAAATATTATTTCCAGTTGCTGCTGTTATAGCATTTGATTTTAACATCATTTTGTAATTGTGTCCCAATATGCATCATGTTTGAAAAAGAGTATAATCTCCCTCTTCACACACACACACACACACACACACACACACACACACACACACACACACACACACACACACACACACACACACACACACACACACACACACACACGTCAAGGAATTGTAAAACCTCATTCTCATAGAAGGACATCTGACGTTGGCTGAGTGAGTGCGACTGTGACTGAGCAGAGGGTTAACTCTTTAGACGTCAGTCGTAAGCTCACGTGTGTCTATGTATTTCTGAGGCATAAATGGAGGCTTACATCCAGATGCTCCCTCCCAGTCAGGCTGGAGACTGCAAAGTTATTCTCATGAAGGGTGTGAATACCCGTGCATGCCTGTGGGTGTGTTGGGAAAAACAGTGTCCTTTATCCGCCTTTAAGACGATCCCTTGTAAGCAGCCGGCGTAATATAAATATAAACACAGACACGCACCATAAATATAACATGCATGCAGAATGCACTGTAGTCACATGACCGTCGCAAATCTTAGTGGTAATAAATGTGAGAAAGAATAATCAGATTTTCCAAATGAGCCCCAGGAATGGAGGCTCACCTAAATTGCACTGGTGCCTTTCTGATCTCCCTTTTCCTGCTCTACCCGGCTGGCCTTCGGCAGGAGGGTCGTCCCCCTTATGATCCAGGTCCTGCTCAAGGTTTCTTCCCTCTTTAAGGGGAGTTTTTCCTGCCACTGTTTGAATTAAGGTTGTTCTCCCACTAGGGGAGTGTTTACCTGCCGTTGTTTATGTAATACTTGCTCGGGGGTCACATTCTGGGTCTCTGGGTCTCTTGAATGCAAGAGTTTTGTTGCTTTTTTTTTTTTTTTTTCCCCCAAATCAATTTTCTTAATTCCAAATAATTCTAAAATAATATAAATATTAATCAGTAACAAAAACAGCATTCAGCTAAAATGTTTCACATTTAAGACTAAAAATGATTCTTAAAACAAGTTAGCTGGATGAAAACTGTGTGTGTCAAGACCAAAAACAATGCTGCTCGTTTCCAGCTCTTGTACACTTTTTGCTGTTTTTATTCCATAATCATGATTCTTGTGGGATTGTGTGAATTTACATCAAAGATGGCAAAGTTGGTTGGTTGTCCAGAGGAAGATAAAGGTGTCTACATGATATGCACAAGCTAAAAATGCAAAAAAAAAAAAAAAAAGAAGAAGACCAGCTCAGAACGGAAAAAACACCTCATATCTTGTGCAACATCAGATCAACTGAATCAACTTTTACCAGCAAGTGATGAGAAGGGTTTGAATGTGTGCTTTTCTCTGCAGAAGTTATTTTATTCAGATCAAATTGCCTACAGGACCGAATTAGACCCCTGTTCTTGGAATTTTGGGCAACCTTCCCATGTTCATTAACTTGTATACACTGCAGTACAGTACACCAGAAACATGTGACTCAACTTCAACCACCCAGTCTCCAACAAGTCATTAGGCCAGAGTTCACAGAGTCAAATTTCACTCTTTATGGAAGTGTCTGCATGCATGGCCAAACATCCCATCCCTCTTCGAAGTGCCCATCCTTAGCTGAGAGAGCTTAACTCTATAACAGCTCGTCATGTATGATAACAACAATCTGGAGTCAGAGCAACTTGTTTGCCTGTTCATGTCGCAAACAAACACACACACACACACACACACACACACACACACACACACGCACACACACACACACGCACACGCACACGCACACGCACACGCACACGCACACGCACACGCACTCATACAATCTGGCTTCAGTTTCTAATTTCAGCAGGGCTGATGTGAGATGGTGGCTGGGTGTCATCAGGCCAATGAATCTCACAGACTTAAACACACCGATGTGTGTTAATAATAGACTGTTTTACAGGCAATTTCGGCACTCAACACTTCTGCAATTACAGGAAATGTGCAACATGCAGAGAAAAACAACATTCTGCTATCCATTTTGTACAAACTTTAGATTTGCTTACAAATTCAGCTAGTCTAAAAGGAAGGCAGTCTTTAACAGACATTTGGATTTAAGATACGTTTAAAAGAATCTTATATAGGGAGGATACTGAAGCATAGGCAATGTAACAGATAATTATGTCGTGGCCAATTAATCTGCCACACCTCCATCAATCAACTTACTGCTTCTGAAAAATGCAAATTACAATTACAACCACAAATCCCAACTGACAAATTCCTTTAACAAGGACTCAGAAATACAAAGATTCTCAATTTACCATCATAAAATACAAAGAAAAATAGCGTATGTCCTCATTTTTAGCAGTAAAACTGGTACTTTTTGGGTCTGATTTACCGCCTGAAAATTGGTGAGTAATAATTCTAACAGTCTACTGTTTGCACTGTTTCACCGTGGTCAATTTCTTTGCCATCAGCCCGGTGTTTTTTATGTATCCGTTAGTATGATAGTGTGTGCGCAGCTTCAGCGGGGATCTGACATAGAGGGCACATAGACTTATCAGTAGACTGCAGGCGTACCCTGAAATTCAACAGCGCATGTTTGGCAACTCAGTAATTTCACGTGAATCGAGACTGAATGTTTATTCTTGATTGCCACAAATGTAATTAAAGTAGAATAAATATTTAAACAGGTCCATCCGTTGATAATATAATATCAGAACTGGAATATTGTACAAATATGTGGATGGTTCTTCAGATCTACTGGAAATTTAGCTATAAACCTGGAAAGGACAACCTAAAGGATAACTGAAAGATGGAAGCTGGGTTTTTTTGTTTTTCAAACTAGTAAATTCACATAGAAATTAATTAAAAAACTAGTCTCAGACATGCGCACAAGAGGAACTCTCTTAAGACACCTTTGTGTGCACGATAAGGAGCCAGTATTTTCTTAAATGTCCCTGAAGACCAAACTTCTCAACCACAAAAAAAAAAAAAAAAAACAAAAAAAAAAACTCAATATATCCAGTTCCTCTTGGACTCATTAGTTGTTCCATATGTAGTTCTAGCAGGTGGCTTTTACCTGACTAATAAACAGGTCACATGCAAACACACATGTGAACGATGTTATCAGGCATTAATCTGGATCATGTTTAGTTCTGAGCAGCTCAGTGGTCGGCCAGCAGGAGACAGGTCTGAGAAAGAAGTGAATACGAGGAGAGATTTGAGGAAAAAAAACCTCATGGACCTGTGGAGTTAAGGTAAACAAAGTCAGGGTAAAGCTGAAGGCGGGTTCGAGGACACAGTTTCTAGCCAATAGGAATACAGCAAAAGGAAAAAAAAAAAAAAAGGGGGGCAAACCAATGACAGGCAGTTTTGAACAGGCCAAAGAGGGAAGAGCTCACCCCTGTACACCATAACCTCTGTACAGCAGAGAGAGATCCATCATGTGATTCACTGGTGCGTTGCCCTCTTTGGATAATTGTAATTTGGAAAAGACACCACGAACCTCAAAAACAGCATATTCAAAACAACACTGTCAGTGACCATAACACAAGCTTGAAAAATTTGCATTAATGTGGAAATAAATTCACCGATTTTTATTACACTGTTCACGCAACATTAATCTTTCGTTTGTTTTTTTTACCTGCGCCATTATATGAAGATTGAACATAAAACTAGGATTTGGCATAGGGTTTGAAATTGTTTAAAAGGAAAAAAAAGTGTATAACATGAGATGTTAGTTGATAGGGTTTGATGGTTTGATCTCATAACTACTCAGTTGAAAAGGACTCCTACTTTAATCTGCTATAAACCCTGTAAAGTCAACTATCTTTAGAGGCTGAGGAAGATGATGGGAGGATGTGCAAAATACACTTCGACCAAACTCTTGCAGCTTATCACTGATATCTGTTCACGGTTTAAATTGGTGTTGTCATTTCCCGCTTTTAATGTGTGTAATCACATTTCCTGAACTTTACTCATCGAACATCAAAATGCACACTATTTTTATTTATTTACAAAAAGAGAACACCCCTAAGTTTTACTTTAAGAGATAGATTAAATACAGTGCATCAGGAGGACAACTTAAAAAAATGAATTGATGAGGCATTTTAATCATCTTTTGATGATTAAACTTTTTTGATTATATGTGTAAAAAAACAGTTATAAATTACAGTTATATTTAAAAATCCCCTCCAAAATTGTTCACATTAAAAAAAAAAAAAAGGTACACATTACGGTTCAAAATTCCTCTCTGCAACTGCGGGGTGTGACCGGGAAAACTCTCGAATACCAGACTCCCGGAGGGACTAGTTCAAACGATATCAAAAAAAGAAAACCGCCTACAAAGGAATTAACAACACAATGACGGTTATGTTTTTTTTAGTCATTTCCATTGGAATAAATTAAAAATAAAGCCAAACTGAAAGAATAAAACATGGGTGTGTAATATCATCCCAAAAGCTACATGTATACCACATGCTCACAAACGTGGATCAAGAGACGCACCAACACCTACACAATGTCCTGAAAAATTAAAAGGGCAGCCAAGGAGGCGGGAGGTTAAGATATCCTCCACTTGCTGCCTGGGGCAGGAGGCCTCCAACGCCTTCTCAGGTATCAGAGTTGTATTACAGCAGGTAAAAAAAGCTGAACACAAACACACACACACTACAACACGCAAGCGGGTACAACAGCCACAAAAAACACTATTGTGTTGAAGATCAACGGCTCTCTCCTGACTTGACTTTAACGCTGAACAAAAGATCAGCAGCTTTGACCGTGTGCACACATGCCGTCTAAAAAGAAACACAAGTGATGCCTCAGGGGGAGGGTGTCTGGGACATTTGTTTGATCAGTTCAATAGGCTGCTTTCAATGGAGGCTTTCACAAAGACTTCTGGTAATACGTTTGCTTTTCTTCCAGTAAGATGTTTATTGACATAACCGGGCTTTTTTTGGAACTAAGAATCTTTAGCGTATTCAATAGCCACATCACTTTGGACTTGCAGTGGAGCTAAAACTCAACATCAGACACAAGCAGCTCCATCATAATGCAGTGATAATTACTATAGCACAGAGTGACTCATCATCATGTCTGCAGAGCCTTGAAGGTGGCAAGGTTGTTAATAAGTGGAAGTGGTGGAGGCTGAAAACCTTGAGGAAAAAAAAGCTTGTGATTAAACTCTGAAAAATCAAGTTCCATGAAACTGCTGTTAAAACCGATAACATAATACTCATTTCTCTTTGAAGAGCTGCATCTGAAAAGGCGCCCTTGAGCAAGGCACTCAATGCTAAACTCTTCTGTCAGCATGGTCATTGTAGCAGAATTCATTTTAAGTTAGTCTGTTTGAACTTTTAACTACACAATGTTCCAGAGAATGGACACCGCACATCATTTCTGCTTTGCACTTTAATGCCCTCCACTGGAGGTGCAAGAATGTCCAACTCTGACATATTTTTATGTTTTAACATTAAATAGCTTAAGAACAAACCCCACAACACCAAAACATCTGTAGAATTAGCCATCCAGTACTTTTAAGGGGGAAAAAAGCTTTTCCTAGACTTTTAAGTCAGAAAATCTAGAAAAAAGAAAAAAAATGTAAAAGCCTTGACATAATCTTTCAAAAAGAAAGACAATACCCTTAATGTTTAATTAAGTACACTAAATGTATTAGGTTCTTTAAAATACGTGCATGCAAACCAAAGCAAAAGATTACAATCAAGTGATTAACCCGCAGCAGTAATTACTGTTTTTTTAAGGTTTGTGTTTATAAACATTTATCTACATGAGAACACAACTGTGTTTGTCACAGACTTTTTCAACAACACAAACATCATTCATGTATATCCAAGGAATTTAGAAAACGCATGTGTGCCAGTGTGGTCAGTAACAGCTTTGCTTTAACCTGAGGATGTGTGTTTAGATGGGATACTTTTATCGTGACCTAAGCAACCCATTCTTCGGACATTTAGGATGAGCGTGTCAGGTACTCACCCCATTGTGTGAGGGGCATTCTGCAGTGCTGAGGTGACTGGTTGAAGAACCTGAGGTGGGTGCGTTTTCTTCCTCCCGTGGACTCATGGGATTTGTAGGCGTGCAATTAGTGGCGTTTTCTACGAGATGTGAAGTCCTGTGTCGCAGTACAAAGGCCGGACCGTCGGCCCCGCTCGCCTCTTCTCCGTCCAGCTTGAAACGCTGGACTGTCCCCCCACCAAAAAACTGAAAGCAACTGAAGTGGGAATGGGCAGGAGACTCGTGGATACAGACGCCAACTGTGACCAACCCCGAGTGGACTAAATAAACAAGAACATAAGTTGAAACAGAAAGCAGCAGCATATGGGACTAAAAAAAGACAATAGTGTAAATAAAAAAGGACCAACCTGTCTTTGGAGTGGACTCAGGTCTTAATGAGACAGAGCTGGAGAGGTACTGGATTTCAGCAGGAGACAGGGAGACAAAAAAATAGATAAATAGTTAAATTAATCAATAAATAAGGAGAAAGAGAAAACAGGGAAAGAAAGAAGTCTTGTGATAGTGACCTGAAAAAACAAATCCTTCAAAACAAAAATCATCCCTGAGCCTTAAAATACTGAAATAATGCAGTTCCAGTTTTACTACATAAAAGAACATGGAGGCCAACAGAATCTACATTTAACTTTCCACACAAAAATGTATGATAAAAGGAGATAAAACCTTCTATTCATAGGTTAAAAATGTTGATTCCTCTTCAGACAAACTATACTGCAAAAGCATGACAGTTTTTATATTTAAAGTAGTTATGCACCAACACCAAAAACAAAACCTTATTCAGTGTGTTACCACCAGCTGATGTAATCTTGTCTATCGCTTCGAAACGTTACCAATGATGCAGCATTAAAACAACCTTAAAACACTGCATCTAATAGCAGTTGTGGCCTTTTAAGAGCTGCCAACGTTCAGTCATGGTAAGTTGCTTAGCAACGTGATGTCAAGGAGAGGAACAAGAGATTCATGCGCAGAAGTTGTTTTTTGTGTGTTTTTTTTTGTTTTTTACCCTGTTGAGAAGTTGTTTAGTTGCAAAGGATCAGCTTGAAAACTGTAGTTTCAAGATGGAATATTTGCGCCCAAATGCACTAAAGCCAAATCAAAAACCCAACAGTGGCTTTAAGGTAAATTAAAGCAACTTTTGAACAAAACTGGTTGTAATTGTGAAGGCATAATGAATTGTAATATCATCTTTAAATAATTCTCAAAACATTCTCATGCAAATGCATGACACCTGTAAAGGTTTTTTAATAAACAAATAAGGATATCAGAACCATTCCCTGAACTTGTAAAATGCATGCTTCGGAAAACATTTAGTCTTACATGTGCACGTTTTTACAAGTAGTTTCTGAATACAAAATCAAAGCTTTGATGTTCTTTAACTGATGAGAAATGCAGCTGCACATTCAATTTAGCACATTGCTGCAGTCGATATGTTCCCCTGTCCTCGCTGAGGAACACACGGCTCAAGAGGGCCGAGTCAATGCAACGCAATGAAAAAAAAATGTATTGAAAATAAAAACAAAGCCATAGACAAGCATAACTCACAAACATAAACACAATCGTAATCCAAGTACTCGAGATTTATTAACAAAAATACAACACAAAAAGCAAACTCCAAAAGAAAGTAAAATGGCCTTGGAAAACATATAGATTTATACTCAATGACCGTGACTAACAAACGGTGCGACGACTTTTCTATGCATAAAAGATAGACGACTATTTAAGTTGGAGTAAATTGACAGATGAGTAGGTAAGGTTTCCAAATTGAAATGAAACACCTGCACTCAGAGGCTGATCGATGTTATCCCTGCTCCTGTCTCTTCCTCTCAGCTATTAGCAAAAATTACCCAGGCACTTTTCTTCATTTTCTATCACAATGAATTGTTCAATTTCACACAGGCTCCTTACCAGCCATGGAGCAAACTGCATTTGATGAGTATTTATGGAGCTAGAGCAAGTCCCCAGGATAACAGTCTCTTGTGACCCGACTGCCACATAAGAACAAACAACTCATCTGACAATCTGAAAAGCTGAGTGTGTACGTTCTGTACTACCGGAGTAAACTCACTACATTTGTGGAAAAAAAAAAAAAGATAAAACTCCTCATGGATCTCTGCAAAGTCAAAAGGAGCTACTATCTGGTTACAACATAAGGTAGATTATCTCAATGTGTATTACAGAGTACTGTTGATACAAAGTGTTAACATCCAAACATTTCCATTAATAGATTAAGGAGTGGAAAAACATTCTTTTCAAGTAAAAACAAACTTGGTGTACTAGGGACTTGAATTCCTTTTTTCTCCATTTACCTTCTTGAAAAGCCTCAAAACGTATGATAAAATGCACACCGACACAAACACAAAAATCGGCACTACTTGTAAGAAACCGCAGGAAAACAGAACAACAGCTGACACATACTAATGTTTGTTCACAAGCTGGTTTCATCAAGCTGCTTCATGCTGGGTTACTATGATAACAAGTTCAACTCATAAAAAAAGTGTCTCTCATGTGCAGTACTGATGTGAAGTCACTTATATTTACACCAAGTTCATCATCGGCTATGTTTTATGCAGTTGCTAATACATCTTTCTGACCGTCAGTGACTCATCAGACTCATGATGGAGAAAAAAAACAAAAAAAAACAAAAAACAACCGCACCCTAAAGGAAGCGGACTCATGGCCAGTTACATGACTCTAGTCTCATTTAAAGACTTCTGAGCAAAGTTCAATTTACTGAAAAACTATAACTCCAGTTTTTCAATTATTTAAGTTTCATACTTTGTTTTATTCTGTAAAGCACTGAGTTGCACCTGTGTTTGACAGAGGTTATACAAATAAACCTAAATTGAACTGAATTAAATTGATTTTAACCATTTCTTAGAATGGTTAAAAATCAGTGATTCCAGTTTTCACAACATCAACAATATTTCTATTTCCTGCTAATTAAAATAAAACTTTAATCTTTTAGACATTACCATCAAGCCTTGATGTTGCAGCAGCTCTGCTGGTAATACATATTGTTTTACTTAAACCTCAAATGCTGTTGATTTGAAACAATTTGAGAGCACATATCTGACAGTACAGTATATGTCTTGCAGGAGTTATATAAAAAAATTGCACATTTTTAATTTATGAATACTAATACTGCAGATACAACATTTAAATCCACACAAACATAACTAGAGGCTGTATGTGGACTTGCAGGAGAGTTGTTTTTAGAGTAGAAACAAAACCAAATGTACATTATCAATCAGACATGTCTGATTTTGCTGCATCTAGCACAAGCTGTTGTCTTTTATTACTACAATGTGAACAAGCAGGAGCTCCAGTCTTTGAAAGGATCCTTCATCAGGACAATAAAGACGTTTTCTGGGCATTTTAGGAATAATGTTCATTAGCCAAGAAATGAATGAGTTAACTGCACATACACAAGTCCTAATATCAGGAGAGCTGCTGACATCACGCCAAAGAAGTTTAGTCAGTCACTGGTCACGCAGAGTACTGAAGAATTGACTCCACAAATCTATCCAATAGATTAGACAAACCCCTCAGAACTGAGAGATGGAAAGGGAACAAAAGAGGAAAAACAAGATCCTTTAGAAGCTAAAGAAAAAAAAACAGACTGGAATAGATTTCATCTTTTTTTTTGTCATCAAAGAAAAGAACGAGTGGTTAAAATCGGTGGTGAAATGAAAGAAATTAAAGTAATGTATGGGTCCTAACATGTGCAGTGAGGACCCCTTTTAAAACAGACAGACACAGAAAATACTCGTGATGGCACCACAGACTCAAAATTATACCCTCAAAAACTATGCAGAAATTACATTACAGGATAGAGGATGACTCATATGCCACATGATGTTAAACTTTCTGGAAAATAAATAAAACTTTTTCTAGCAGAAAGCCAATGCAGAAACAAAAGTATTTAAGAGGAAGTTTAGTCCAGATAAAGGCAGCGGGTAGAAGTATGTGAAAGCACTACTTCTGCAAAATACCTGAGAAATTATGTTACAGATGGCCAGAAAATATGACTCAGTAAGTTTGCAACATTCTCTGACTATTTAGAGGTAAGCAGTGTTTTCTTCAGTCTCATTGAGCGTGATGCAAATGTGGGACAAAGGTCATGCTGTAAACCACTATCACCAGTTGTGTGGAAGTGCTCTGCTGGCTGTGAAAATAAAACAAGCTGTCAAACATGTAGGCACACTGGCTACCGTTTTAAACCACAGCCAGGGAGGCTTCGTGTTTCAGGAGTTTACCCTAATTTTAAAGATCTGAACAAGACAACAAGGTGGGAACTACTTCTCATCTTTAGGTCTTTTCAAGGAGTACTTCGTTTTTTAATGCAAAAACTTTGCCAGATGATGTGGATTTTTTATTATTATTATTTTGTACAAATTTATATGACTTGTGTACATTTTTCTTTTTTAAATCATCGTCTAAAATTAGCTTGTGGATAATGCCACATATTATTTTCCACATTAACTAAATCTATGAATATACCAATCCGGGCACCCCCAAAGCCAACTCGTCGCCCACCAACAGATGACACAGACTTGTCTGTCCCCTGTAACTCTGCTTCACTACGCAATGACTGTTTCTAATTTCGTGATAATTCAGCCTTACATGTTTAACCATAGATAAATTCAAGTATCAGAAGATGAAGATGATCTACAAGTGGAAGTGTCAAAATGGTTATGTTGTCAACTGAATTTTAGAGTGAATTTGTCCCAATAATCAGTTTAAAAATGGGTTGGAGCCAACAATCACAAGTATTTAAACTTGCTCAACAGTCCCAAGACTACCATCATTTCCTCGTCTTGTACGTCTTTTTCCATCCTATTGCATTTTCCGGTTGTTATGGGTGTTGCCATGTTTCTTCAATCACATTTAATCATGCAGGATTTCTGGCTCAGAGGATGAGGTTCTTGACCGGCTGTCGGACAGAATCGTTTTGTGTCTGGTGTGCTGTGCTGAGATCATCAGAGCACACCACACACAGTGTGATAAATGCCTGACTTTTCTTTTTTAAATCTTCATGTGTAGGGTCTCACTGACAAGAAAAATCTCTTCAGATGTTAAAAAAAAAAAAATTGTGTGTACCCCATTTTAATCACCACATTGGCAGAAATTTAACAAAAATGTCTAAACGGCAGGGTTTTAAACATTTGTAGAAATTGTATCTAGCACCCCAGCTTCATCTCAGTCATTTCTTATAATCAGCTCTTCAGTTGGTAGTGTTGGTGGCTGTCAAACAGCATGACTTTTTCCCTTCAACATACTCACGGTGTTAGTCACTTCATCAGATATGTAGCCTGGCACCAGCTATGTCGTTACTCTCTCCCTCTAACACAGAGTTACAAAACAAATTGTGTTACACCAGATTATATAATAATCCACTAAATGTCTTTTACACAACAGATACACTTTTCCGTGAAACCTTTCATTGCAGAATTTCATGAAGCAATGATAACATGGGTTCAAAACTATAATACAGAGTCAACAACAGCCATCAAACAGACGTTATATCTCTACATTTGATTTAACAACTAAAACAGGTCAATCTATCGCTCGTATGTGGGTCAAACTTTTGTTTTTGATATAATATATCAAACTGAATCCATTTACCAAGCATTTCTTGGTTTCTAATCTCACTATGACGTTTAACTTTCTCATGACCTCCAACACAGGTTTTTCAAGTTGGACAGATCCCTGCAACATTCAGCAGGTGAGAGTATCTCACTGTTAACACAGCCCCAATTATTTAAGGGTGAGTTCACACTTGGAAAGCTTAAAGCATTTAAAATCTGCTATGATTGCTCTCTTAATGTGGATCACTTGAAGAAGAAAGGAGGATATGATCCGAACCTTGGTGCAAATCAATAAACCCCTTGAAAAGGTTGGGTCTCAGTTTGCATTCAAGCAAAGTCTATTGTGATTCCACTGACATAGGAACACAAACCAAAGATATACAGTACTTGTTTTTTTGTGGTAAAACTTGCTTTTTTTCCTTCTAAATATTGAGGCTTGGCAGACTTTGGGTACAGGCATCTGATGCGTCTGCATGAATTTTCATTTCTATATACACAACAATCCATTATACTTTTTAATCAGGGCGTGACCTTATCCATGTGTCTTATCAGATGCCCCACCGACCCAAAAGAAATGCTGATGGCAAAGCAAACCAGGATTAAACATGTACTTTGCTCTTGACCAGTAAGCCCAACCCAAAACCAACCCAGGTCGTGTTTGCGTAAACACAACCTATACACAGATAAGCAGATAAAGGACTGAATGAACAGTGGACAACTTATGTCTCTAATAAAAAGAGCCTTCAACAAATGTGTGTAGAGACTTACTTTTTAAATGAGGAAAATTCTTTAGCTCTTGTCATTCCACTTCCAAAGCACTGTCAGTTTTGTTTTACTACAGCCACAATACCTGATTTAACTACTTTGTGCGTATCAAATCAGAAAGACACTTTAGCCTTTGACAGTGAGAAAGGGATCTTCTGCAGTTATCAGCTCTAAATCCATAAACTTAAATAAGATAAAAGGAATTCCAATGGCAACGCATTTTTCACAGGGCCCTTTAAACAACACAGTGAATCTGTTGGTACATTGCCTTCATCTTTCATAGTCTAGGATCAGTAAAAGTCCAAAATATGGACCAATGCGTTAAAAAGTCAGGTCAGTGTGAGGTGTCAGTGATGGAGCAGACATAAGCATGGGAGTCGTAAATTGTGCAATAAATTTCGGCATTAGTGGAGACTAGTTTCATCAAAACTGTGATCATCTTGAGGCCTTGACATTGCCAGACCAGTAACATAGCACCAACGTAAATCATTTCTTGTTTTTTGCTTCTTGTGGCCTCTTGCTTTGTCCCAACAATATGATTAATCTTGTATGGCTCTATTTTCTGAGTGCACTGGCTTTTACAAACTCTTCATTTAGTAGTGTAATTCACATCATTATGCTTTATGTGGTGCGTGTTCCTGTGGTGGGGCAAAAGGCATATAAAAAGGCTTTTTCCCCCCTCTTTTTTTAAAAATAAATGGGGCCAGTTTGCCTGTGGTTTAAACCTGCTGTTGAAGACCACATGCCTGGTCTGACAATTCACTGCTACTACATGGTCCCATTTAGACTTGTTTTTGAATATGAAACCACATAAACATCCACCAAACTATGAGATTACTGTAAAATGCATTTCTGGTCCTCTATCCCCACACAGCAACAGTTAAAGGCAAGTTAGTACAAATAATTGCTAGTGGCAGCACGAACCTACATATGCCTCCTCATGGGTGGGGTAAGTTTTGTGGCTAAATGCATTTTAAACATCTAAAGACTAGGTGCCAGCTAGTATGGTATGTTTTCTATCATCAGAACTAACAATATGACATCTGAAGCGTTCTGGCAAAGTTGGTTTCCCCTGGTGTCCTGACACAGCAGTGAATTTCTGAGTATGATGATAGCGAATGTGATGTGAACCAATCACAGGCTATACATTCTCATTCTCAGCCTCTAATCTCCCTTGCAAGACAGTTACTAGTAAGAATACACGCTTGATGGACACAGCAGTAAGTGGAAAATGTCATATACACAAGAAAGGCATGTCCTTTCTCAGAGGAGTTGGGGATAATTTGTCATGATAATGTAACAAAAACAAAACTAAAGGATGGGACACATTATCTTTTACCAACCAATGATATTAACCTGTGATTTTGAGTTCCCCGGGTGGGGATTTCTTCA
Organism: Xenentodon cancila; assembly: GCA_014839995.1. Classification (NCBI taxonomy): domain Eukaryota; kingdom Metazoa; phylum Chordata; class Actinopteri; order Beloniformes; family Belonidae; genus Xenentodon; species Xenentodon cancila. Next base: position 10,311,992 of record CM026219.1, on the reverse strand, counting down.
TTTTAAGTGATCACAGAGGGAAAAGGTTTGAAGCTTTTGCCACTGATCTGTGTCTGATAGCAGAAAAATTCACAAGAAAAGAAATATCCATCTACGCAGCAGCTACATAGTTGGCACTGCACGTTGCCATTGGTTAGGGATTCAACAGCAGTTTGTTTGCAAAAGCCAAAGCAATTATCGTAAGATAGCAATCTCAATTTACAATTTTATTTTTCTCAAGTCACAATATCACAAACTACCCTGGAAATTTTCATTAATCCTGTGAGGTTCTGAGCAGACACCACCGAGGAAACATGATGTCCAAATGACTAGTCAAAGATAATTAAGGACACAGCTCTATGTCTCTGCGTGGTACCGAACCACCACAAACTGTGTGAGCATAGAGGAAAGCACAACAAGGTCGGAGCACTGTTGGTTCTGCTGTGAACACAGCACAACCAAAAACGGAGTAGCTTTAAAGCACTAGGTGGTAATCCAAAAGTGGGTCAAATGGAAATAAGTGTTCTAGAAAGACAGAATGAGAAACGTATTAAATACATTTTTGTTTTGGTTTGTGCAACATGAAATAAAACACTGAATAAAACACTGTTTCTTTTCTCCTCATCCAGTTGACTGTTTAAATAAATAAATAACTTAATTAAAGGCTTTCCACACAGTTCCCTACTACAATGTAAAACCCTGATCAATATTATTAAAAGTATTGTTAAGTGAGCCAGCATGAAGCTGTTGGGGACCCTCAAGGAACATAAAAAATAAATAAATAAATAAATAAATAAATAAATAAATAAATAAATAAATAAATAAATAAATAAATAAATAAATAAAGTGAATGCTTTGAATTCACCCCCCATACACTCTCAAATTATCTCATAAATACAAGTACAGATACAACAGTATGATATCGTTTAATGCTATTTACCAGATGAGGTGTTTAGGGCATAAGATGATTACTTTACCAATGGACAAAGTAATTAAGCAGTGATAAGCTTGTTTGGATGGGTCTGTGCAAGTGTTGTGCATGCACTTTCTTGTTTAGGCAACAACAAGACAAAGCACTTTAAATTGAAATAGGTTTTGTTATTTTTGATTTTCAGAAGCAACACAACCCTCTTTTTTGTGATTTTCCAGACAGAAAAAAGGGAATAGTGCAGAAAGCAAGGGCAGTTTCATTCTCTCCTGATCTATCAACTTAAAAAATGATAGATCTACTATTCTTAGAAGCTAAGTTTAGCTGCTCTCCTGTCTGGCACACTGTCAGAGACTGACTTCATTATGCATTAAAGTCTCCAAAGAGCTGTACTTCCTGTAAAAACATGACATATTTTTCAATATCGCCGCCTTGAATATTGCGGGAGCTGATGTACACATCAGCTCAGGTGATGGTTGCATTCATTGTACAGCATGTTACCTGTATCTTTGAACAGAAACTTGCTCATGTCGTGAAGATTATTCATGTGAAAATGAAATCTCGCATACGCAGTTAAAGTGGTAAAAGTGGTGAGACACAGTCTTTGTTGTACGTCGTTTACCAGATTTTCTTTAGAAGATGGTTGGTTCTCATAAAAATAATGAATGCATCTGCTATGTGGTTCTTGAGAAAACAATATCTACAGACCTGTGTAATTCTCAAAATGTTATGCTGCACAGGAAGACCATTATTTAAAATAAACAATATACATGTAAAATTTAAGTTAAGAAAATGAATGGGGTTAAAAAATAAAAAAAACAAACACAATTCTCTTTTATATATCCAATCGCTAATCTCCTGTTAGGAGATTGATGGGAGTGTTTCAGTACATTTTAAAATTTGGATTTAAGCCAGACAGGCTGTCAGCAACCCAACCCATAAAATATTTATAAGGTGACCTCATGTTTTGTAGCGAACCAAACAGTCAGAAGAAGATTGTCATGGGACGGGTAAATTTATAATACACTTAAAAAAAAAAAAAAAAAAGCTAATATTATCTGACAGAAAAAATGAAAGTACAATACTATCATTTATAAAAATGCAATTTAATTAGATTACTTTTCTATTCTGCTTAATGTGAATTACTCAGTTGTGACTAGGCAATCATTGATAAAATATAAGTGTAGAGGCCAAGTTTTTTTTTTTCTTAAATGTTGACACCAACCCAATCACAAATAATTATCATTTTCTGTACAAAGCTGGTGTAGATATTACCAGAAACTGCATATTAAAAAAAAAAAAAAAAAAAAAAAAAAAACAGGAACTCAAGTCATTTAATAGGGTACATTTTGTCTATAAAATATTTATTTAGAGTTAGGCACCTGTGGTGCAACCTAAATATAATAATAATATGGCCTTAAACTGTAAAGTCACCATTATAATTGAAAGGCTTTTAAGTTATGTTTCAAAGTACTGAATGTTTTCAGCATTTTCTAGTGAAACAAATACTCAAATTAAAAATGAACTAACCGAAATAAAAAAAGTTTTTAAAAAAAGGAAAAAAGAAAGAAACTTAGTCAACTCACTTGAATCAGTCTCCAGTATCAACTTAGCTTTGGTAAAACAGGACTTTCAGGTCGCTTTGTTATGTTCCTGATATAACAGTTTGCATTAGGGAGCGGAAGCAAAAATGACACGTCAATAACAGCAATTTCAGAAAAACAAAACGAGTGATCTGAACTCAGAGTGTCCCCGGGAGTCCACATCGTACCGGAGCAGGCGAGACAAAGAAACCCCAAACTCCAGCCACAACCCGTCCCTGTTTACAGTGGGCAACTTCGGCACTTCTGACACGAAACCTCCCCAAACGGCCGTAGTCTGTGAGGCTAAACGAGGAGAGAAAACTAAACTAAACTAAACCAAACAAGGCGTCTTTGAATTGAAGCAAGCCGAGCCAGACGAGCGTCGGGCATCTGCGATGGTGGTTTGTTTACAGCGAGCTAGCGAGCGGGCTAGTCTGCTAACGAGAGCCGCCAGCTCCGGGGAGACACCGCAAAACTCTTCAAAACGGCTCCTGCTCGTTTTGACAGCTTCCTTCGTCGAGCTGCCCGTCTTCGGCCGTGCCAAATATCGTCCTCAGCCGCGTAACAGTGCCACGTAAAGAAAACCCGAAGGCATTGTTTTTGTCGCTGGCTAACAGATTACGTCCCCGTGTTGTTTTGACAGCTAGCAGAGCAGCTAGCGGGCACGTTACGTGGTAAAGTGCTTGCGTGGATTTTAACGGCCCCAAACAACAGAGAGCGGCATTCAAAAGAAAAAAACGCGAGTCGCGTTATTCACCTGATCCGGATATCTGCGGAGGAACCGCTGCTCTCTGTGGTGTGTTTCAGCTGCCGGAGCCTCAGTCGCTCCTCGCCACTCCGAGCGGTTACTGGCTGTCTCGCTGCTGGAACAGACTCTACCCACGTCTGTGACGTCGCTCGCATGAGCTCCAGGTGTCCAATCAGAGGCCGCTACAAAAAAAGAGAGAAAGATAAAGAAAAATCAACCAATTACTGAGTACCAGGCTACCAAACCACATTCCATTGACAGAGTGATATTTTTGTAGTTTTTATCGTTTTTTTTAAATTAAAGGGTTAAAAAAATGTAAACATAAAAAAAGACATGAATTCTGAATTTAACACGTACTTGTTATTTTAATAAGGTTATCTTACATTAAAATATAGACACCCTTCTCATATTTGACCATAGTAGGGGGTATCTGTTTGGCAAGTAGTTGTCATTAAAAAAAAAGAGCAACGTTGTACAACTTTTCTTTAGATAAGTTGCATCAGGCTTCAACCCTGTCAAATATTTATCATATACAGCGATAATAAATCTTGATTGTTGGCTTTCTACACCCAAGGTCGTCTTACATATGATAAAGAAATTACAAAATGCAGAAAAAAAAGAATAAATAAGATATATATGTTAAAAAAAAAATCTCTAACCACAACCTTAAGATAAATATTTGTATTATCATCAAATCCTTCAACTTTCATATCAGTTTGAATAGAGATGTGGTTAAATGTATATGTAAGAAATGCTCTCATAATGTAACTCCACGTCTTTATATTTTGGAAACGTTTACTGCGAACCACCACTGCTTCATCTGCTCTCTCGCACCAGCTGCTCTGCTGGTTTTAGGAGTATACATACAGTATATATATATATATGGAAAAGTTTCATGGCAGAGCACACATAACCACACCCACTTAATTACATGACAAAAAAAAAAATGTGGCAATTATGTTTTACTGTGATGCAGAGCGCCGACAGTTGGGTGTATTGCTCAACTCTACACTGCTCAACAAAGCCTGGTTAATCAGGTCCACAGTATCACCAACAAACATGTCAGACAGCTTTTAAATTGCTGATTTCACAATAGGGGAGACTAAATGTTTAATTCGGCTTCTTTACTTGCTGTGATGCACCTCAGAACTTTGACCTGATCATCGCTGCGTGGCAATGGTTTTAACGCTGGGTCTTATCGGTGAAGCTTTATTTTCATGTGTCATCTGAAAACAGTCATAAAACGTATAGAATAAAACTCTTTAGAAGAGACGTGGATCCATCTACAATGCAAAGTCTTTAGCTGTTTCTTTTTCTATAAGAGTGCTGCATATTCTTAAAACTTTTCACCTTTTCCCCCACAGCCTTCATCTGAACTCCCAGTGGTGGCATAACAGTTTTGTTTGCATAACACGGATTTCTAATTGCACCAAGTTCACATTGTTAATCCAGCATTTAAACGATTCTTTATTACTCTGTCTGAGTGAGGTACATTGTTGTTGTTTCTCGGCATGAAAGTCCAAAACCTGCATATTTATTCTGTCCAGCATTAAGGGAGTCTCTACAGATGTAGAGTTGTCTGTGCAGGTCCAGTGAAGCGTGTTCATACTATGACTGACACTGGTTTTGAAAGCGAGCTGGATGATTGCTGAATTAAAAAATAAGAGGATTTTAGGCTTTAAGTTTTGACTTCACCTTGCAGGATCTTTAAGCACAGTAGGTTTACTATCTACAAATTCGTTACCCTGTTAATAATTAAAGAAGGAAAAAAACTGCAGAAATCCTCAGTTGCACCATTTGATGTTACTATTGTCAATAAAACATAGTGTTCAAATCATTAAGTTGAACTTTTATTTACATTTAATCAGCATCCCAGCTCTGTAAAAGTGTTTAAAGGTGCATAAGCTGGTGATTCTCTGGGGTAAAACTAAAAATAAAACAAAAATGTGTAAATTCTCACAAAATGATCCCAGAGCTCAAAAGTTCATGTTTGTGCAAGAGTGAAAAAGAAAATGCAAGCTTTTATGAATGTCGTTACCAGATACGAAGTACTAAACAGTGTGTAAAACTCTGAGCTCGAAGATCTGACAGTGTATGTGCCGCTGATTTCATAAGTGTAGACCTTTGCAGCCAAGGATTGTTGCGAAATCCAGACCTGCGGTTTTTAAGTGGAAACACCATTTCATTCATGTCCTGGATTTTTACAACGTCTTCAATTACTTTTGCTTTCATAAAATTGTTTAGATATATCACTTCAGTTTATTTTCTACAAATTCCTACAAATAGTCTTTTCTGCACACATGGTTCAAAAAGCCCTTAACGTGCATGTGTGTGTGTGTGTGTGTGTGTGTGTTACACAGAGTGTGTTGATGGTTTTCACACAGATTCAACAAGACGGAACAGGCGGACGTCACATGAAATCACATATCAGACAAAGGCACATCTTTGTCATGTAATTCTGCTTAAACTATCCAAACCACACATTCAGAGAGATATAAAAGACAAACATGTGCTGTTATCTGCCCGAGTCTCGCCACGCCTCATTCTTCAGGCCTTTAATTAAGCAAAAATGTCCCATTGAGGAGAAAAAAAGAAATGTAAGGAAGTGTGAGTAAGGAATTGGGCAAACAATACCGTCAGTCGTCTGGTTTCAAAATCGTTTGAAAAGTCCCGGATTATTAAGAAATTTTAACCAAGGCTTAAGGAAAATACTCTTTACTTTCTGATGTCACAATTTGATGTGTTAAAATATTTTCTTACCTAACTGCCCTACTGATGCATTATCACGCTATTTTATGTGACAATATAAGTTAATTTATTGTAGCTTGGTTGAACTAAACAGCTCAACTGTAAGTCGGCTGATAAAACTCCAGCTGCTTTACACACAGAGATGCAGACAAATACCCTCATATACACATTCAATAAGCTTCTGCGTGCAGTTCTGAAAGAAAAATAACTATATTCAATCTGTTGAATTAATATGTGAAACATAACCGGTTTTAAAGACATAACTTTAACATTAATTTATTAAAATGAATTTAAAAATTGAAAAACAGCAACAAAAAAAAAAAGCCCCATTGATGTGGTAAGTTAACTTCCAGCTCACTGTGCATTGACCACATCTGAAGCATCGCGAGAAGATCAGATATTTAAGTTATTCGGTGATCCACTCTGCTCCAACCAAAGCTTGCAGAAAGCATATGGATGAGTGGGTTTACGGATAAGTGGACGAGCAGTTGTCTTTGAGCACTGTGCGCCCGAGAGAACAACAACGCACACAGGAGCTGACTCAGGAGCAGACCTTGACTGTTTTGAGTGATTATCGTAAAAAAAGGAAAAACAAACGCTTTCAATTTCAAGGTTTCATGCATCACGACTTAAAAAACAAAAAAACAAAAACAACAACAACAAAAAACAACTTAAAATTAAGTAAATGCAACCTCCCAAGAACAATACAAGACATATTACACTGTGTCAGTATTTATTTCACAAACTCTAAGCCAAAAATGCAGAGAACAGCTTATAAGTCAATAACGTGCACGTCCAACTTTAGTAGCAAACTGCAAAAAAATCTATTTTTACAAAAGTGCTCACATTTTCTGATGATCAGTTAATGAGGGACTTTTGATGTACAGCAACTGGCTGCAACGTAACCTCTTATTAAGGCAGTAACGCTACTGATTTTATACTCCGGAGACATTTTTTTTAAAATTATTATTATGTCCTGATGTGTTAAACTGTAGAAGAAAAAGAGGATGCACTTTCTTCATGTACACGTGTGCCAAAGATGAAGAGGTTTCTGGCCTCAGCTAATCTAGATCAGAGTTTTGCCTGTTGGTCAGTTTACAAAACATCCCGGTACAGATAACTGGTACAGCTGTGCTTTTGGGTTGATGCGGTAAAACGCAGCAGAAATACATTTATTGGTTTATTATTTTACCTGGTAATACTTCCTGGCCTCCGCAGGTTTTGAAGCTGGACCCAAGTGAAGCGGAGAGCAGGACTGTAGCTCCTCAGGAACAGGGGTAAAGCTTTCAGGAGAAATACTCTGATTTCTGTCAAAACCAGGTCAAAGAAAACAGAGAAAGTAGTAAAAGATAAATGGCAGCAGATATTCTTGCTAATCCAATGACAAGAGGAGTAAATATGCCACTAAGCTGGTTATACTGGGACTGCAGCTTATTAAATTAAAGCTTTCTTTCTTTCTTTCTTTCTTTCTTTCTTTTTGTCCATTTATTAAATACTATTCCATTAATCGTATGGCATCTTATTATTGTAACTGTATTCTTTGTTATTTTGGGAGCAGATTAGAATAAGACAACAAGTGCAAAATACTACAGACTGAGGGTAAAGTGAGTTAAAGATCATCACGTCAGACAATCCACACTATTCCCACAGCATGAACTCTGCCATAAACCTACTTTAAGAGTTTTCCAAGCCACTGCAAAGATAATACCGTGTGAAATAATATTTTTATATGTATAATAATGTTATGGTGAGTCAGTATTTCAGTAGGACATTTACATGCAGCTGGCTGAGCTTTTCCAAATTTAGAAAAAAGACCATCAAACCTACACGATTTAAAGAGTAAATGTGTAGGATGGAGGGCAAGGAGGAGGAAGTTAAAGTAGTTCGGATCACTAACCAGTAGACAATGTCATTTCAAGCTCCCTCGAAGCCTCATTCACTTCACTTCAATTCAGTCAGGAGAAACTGTAAACAAGGGACGAGAGCTTCTCAGAAACCCTGGCGGTTTGTTGATTTGTTAATCTGAGAAGTCAAACAGGTGGTGTCACAGGAACAGATGTCCGTCAGGTGAGGAGGATTACACGGACCATCAGGTGACACCTTCACTTGTCTAATCCGCATTAGACACTCACATGTGCATCATAAAATGACATAGAAAGCATTTGTAGATACAAAGAAAGTCACATGGAATGCATCAATTTGTTGGTTTTTTTTTTAGCTCTACTTAGGAAAACCACTTCCTCTGACATGTATGAAACTCGCCATCTTCTGTCAGGTGAGGAAGATTACAAGGAGACAGAGCTGTGGATCGGTCACACGGCTCTGGTCAGTCGCCTAATCCAATTACTTGTGAACAACTAAAAGTAATGGGATTTCTAGTCAGGTCATTGTCCCGACCTGATTAGCCATGACTTCACGCTTGACATTTTTTTTTTTTTTTTTTTTGCAATAAAAGATTTAAGAGCTGCACGAAGTTGCTGGAGCATTTTATTCAGTTACAGTTTACGACTTGACGTCACTCTGACTGGTTGTAACCAGCGGAGCTGGCGGAGAGTCGCGCATCAGGGATTTGTGATGTATAAATATGGACAGTAAAAGGGGAGAAGCGTCAGACATGCAGGCCGAGCAGAAGAGGGAGAAAGAAGAAATCAATGGGAATAACGCGCAAAAAGAGGATGGAAAGCAAATACTAATGAACATCTTCACAGATAAATGTGGTTTAGACGCACTTATGGCACTTATGGCAACGGCCTCAAAATATTTCTTGGGGCTTCACTTGAAGCTCTTTTAATGTTTGAAGCTGTAGATTTCAACTCTCTTTAAACTATGTAAATAAGATGAGTAATTTAGGTTTGCTGCTCCGTCTAAAAATAAATTTCAAGTCAAACCTGTTTTGTTTTATGTCATTTGCTCTGTTATGCCTTCCCAATATGTCCCTAGTTGCATTACCCCAGGAACACTGTGGCTTACCTGTTAATACTGTTGCAAAGATTATTCTTGTCTTTATGTGCCTTAACGTTCACCTTGGTTTTAATGCACCGGGGCACCAACTTGTTTCGGTGCGCAGCGAGCGATACAGCTCTGCAGTGCCAATCATGCAACCAAGTGCGGCTGGAAAACTACGCTGAGGCCGATCGAGACAGACCTTCCTGGATTTAAACACAAGTTCAATGCAGTGTGTTCTGAGAGCTCAAATCCTGGACCTTGGAGATTGCAGCGCAGTTAAAAACGGCGCCCGCTGCCGCCTACTGTTGAAAGGCCCCACAGTCAGTATGGCGCATGCTCAGAACAGAATAAGCCAAGTTGAGCCTTTTGCGTTACTTATTCATATTAGCGGTGGCTGTTGGTCTTTGCTGGATCAATAGCAGAAGTGTACTTCACTTGTGCCCCGTTACATCTCGTCCATATTTAGCAATGGCCTTTTCCAAACCAGCCTCTCCGGGACAAAGACCTGTCTGTAGTTTAGTGGGAACAGAGTGAACACGCTTTTCCAAAAGAACCGCAGCAGACGAGAGAGCCGTAGTTTCAAAGACTAGTTTATCAAATGAATACACAATAATACACATGTATAAAACAGAGAAAACAGGGAATTAAAAACAGTAATAAAATATACTTTCTTTTTTTTTAATCTATTTCGTAAAAAGTAGCACTTAATAAATTGCAGTCCTTTCTGTTTCATCATGTTTCCAGAGCATGATCAGTCCTCGTCTGCTCACGTTGTCCTCTTGCTGCATTCGTACTTCGTATTACAAGCACACATTACAAAATCACGGTATGACAATTAAAAAAAACAAAAAAAAAACGTCGAACTGCCAATCTTACACAACGGTGCGGTTTCCCCGGCTTAAGCTGCACAACAACCCGAGATGAAGAGGTCCACTCTCACTGAATGTGTGTCTTCTTGCGGCTTCATTAAGGCAGAACCGGCACATTAATCTCACTAATGGAGGTTTTGTTTGCATGGCCGACAGCTGAAGGTTACGGAGCTGAACTGTCAGCACCAGCTGCTTCCTTCAAAACAGCAGCGTTGTCGAGATGGTGCAACCAGCAGGCCTCATTAACCCGCAAACGGGCACGCTTGTCAGGTCGCAGGCAGAGGACAGCGCGTTCGTGTCCTTTTATGACCAGATAATTGTATTCCTTGAATGTTGTTGTGGTTTGAAACTGACGGATTTATGGATGGATGCCGCTATTGCATATCCGGCGTTTTCAGTTCATTTTTAAAACATTTTTTCTCCCTCTTCCTAGACTCATCATCGTTTTGATTTGCATCCTTAAATATGATTCTTCCTCTCTGACTCCGGGGTGAGAGCACATGTGGCGGTGCAAACCGGAATCACTTCAAATTGGCACATAAGGTGACAATAAAAGAAGATTCAGATTGCTCCAAACCCCAAAGGACCGCAATGATTTCGAGTCTTTTTTAAATAACAATAAGATGTATGTTTAGTCATCATTTAATTATATATTTATTTCAGTTGTTTGCTTCACACCCGTCATACAAGTTCCCCTTTAGAGGATCCAGGTTTTTCCTTTGTTCAACACTTGTTATCTTTATTTATTTCTTCCGCATCTTTCAGGATTGTGATCGGGGTAGTAGACTTGATTCTCCTGCCCTATCTGTCATCCACTGATCATCTGGCATCATCTATCGTTTTGCTTCATGTGAAATGGTGGGGAATTAACAGGAAAACTGAGCGTGTGAGTGCCACATCCTGAGCAAAACCCTGAACGATCACCTTCCCCCTCCCTCTCCAGTGCTTTCAGGACTTCCCAGCATGCTATTTACACACAAACTGGTCGACGAGTGTTGTGCAGCGTTTGCACTTGACGTAGCAGCACCAGTGGAACTTGCAGTGGCAGCGCTCGTGCTTGTAGATCTTAAACTGGTCGTATCCTCGGCCGCAGCACATCAGTTCGCAGCCGTCCATGCCCTCTGAGGTTTTGTTGCAGAGGCGGCCCTGGGTACCCAGCGAACCTGTAGTCTCGTTGCGCAGGCAGTAGTCTGGGCTGGTGTCTATGTAGACCATGTCCTCAGAGGTGGGGTTGTTAAAGCGCTTGTCTACGAGTTCCAGCTTTCCCTTGGGGAGGAGCAAAGAGAGACTGAGCTGGAGCAACATTTAAAACAGGTTTTATGATTTTAAAACATTTTTTATTTAATTGTATCAAATCAGTATCAAATTGGTACCTTGCGTCCAATCCGCATGGCTGCAGCACTGTCGTATTTTTCTTTGAGGAACTCTCCGACACGTCTGAAGTCAGCCAGCTGGAGCCAACAGGTTTTCAGACTGCAGGAGCCCGAGACGCCGTGACACTTACAGGCCACATTGGCAAGGTTGGAGACAGCCTGGTGGAGTGACAAAAACACACAAGGTGTTTGACACAAATATTCACAACCTCGAGTTTTCTGCAGTAGCTCATTATCTACACAGCAAAATAGTATAAGAAAGAAAGAAAAAAAACGCTGCCCAGCTTCTTCAGAAATGTTATTTTTCTGTAAAACTTAAATCTTAACTAGCCTTAGAGAGAGATACACATTTTATTAGAGATGCTCTTGAAGAGAAAAATATATATTCAAACCAAACACTAAAATTAAGCATTAATTATTGAAGCAGCTTAAAAAAAAGCGGTTTGAATCCCTGGTTTCCAGATTTATATTAGCTGCAATGCCGCCATCTAGTGGCAAAACTATTACATTACGCCTTCGTCGGCTAAGCGTTTGGATGACTTTGGATAAATAAAAGCAAATATCTGTGTTAGTAGCTTTCCTACTTCTAGATTACATCGTCCTGAATTATCCTAAATATATTGTGCAGATTTGTGTAATTTCACTCTACCATACCAGTTAAATTCTCTGAGATCGCTGCAGCCAAACTTAAATTAAAAAAATGATGGATGTCAATTCAGATTCACTTGCAGCAGCTCTGCACTTGTCCATGTGGTGCTACATTTCCTGTGGAACAGCTCCAAAATAAGTTTCATACGGCAACAAATCTACCCCCACTTTTCTGTCACTATGGTGTTGTAATATGTAAAAAAAAAAAAAAAGAAAAATGAAAAACAGACGAGAATGAGAAGAGTGAACTCTAGTCAGGTCTGAAATAGTCTGATCCCAATCAGCACATAATCAGTTGATGTATCTCTAAGAATGTGATAAAGGTGAATTAATGTATATTTGCGCATCTGTGAGTGAAACGCTGAACGGTAAATGATGTACACACATTTAAACACACGTCTGCTGCCATTAGGAGTATTTCTTTTACATGCGAGATCTTGCATACGTCAGCAAGATGATGCCAAATCATAAACATATTCTACATGTGCTGGATAACTATGGGCCAGTAGTAAAAGAGTCCCAGTCCTGCAGCCCAGAACCCGACACATCACTAAATGAAAACTAGGACAAAAGTCCAAACCAACTGCAAACCGTCTCAGTTTCCGCAGTTTAACTGTCAAATACTCCAAGCATTATGAAGCAGTTTAAACATATGGCTTTGGTAAAAACCAGAACAGGAAACGGAAGATTTATGGTGCCTGCAGTGAACCCTGCAGCTTTACCAGGTCACTTAAACGGCATTTAATAAACAAGTCACATCAACAACCCCCCCCCAAAAAAAATGTAACGTCAGTGACTGCGATTGTGTTCAACGTCCGTGCCAGTGCCACTCGCACATATTCAGGTACACCTTCTTGCTGAATCACTTATCTCCGATTCCTAATTTCCCCTGACTCACCCACACACAAATGAAATCCATCAGTCTGTCTCCTCACGTTGCCTGATCTCAATTACCTTCTCACCTCTGTTAACCCCTGCCGCCCCCCCTCCCACCGTTCCCTCTCCTCTACTTTACTACCCAGCAGGCATAGCACTCGGCAACCTCCAATCCTGCGATCCGACCCTCATGACCCCCTCCTCAGACAGACACCGGGGAGCAGGGGACGATAACATCTTGAGGAAGAGCGCGCGCGTGATGGGACCGGTTTGTGGCTGCGTTTTCCGAACACGCAGCGGACGGCTGCTTCTGGTTTCAGTCCTCAGATGTACAGTCCACTGGAAACTCTCTGTGACACATCAAATCAAAGCGTGCATGTGTGCCGTGAGTCAGGGCCGGTCACAGTGCCCTGATGCACGCACGCACGCACGCACACCCGATCAGTCATCCGTGGTGGAGACATGGTCTCTGTCAGGCACAACAGCTTCAGCTCACAGCCCTGCGTGTGTTTAGGGACAGTCAAACCCAGAAAAGGAAGGAAGCAAAGCAGAAATGGAGTTTTACCGGTGAATGAGGAAATAGGTGACACTTACATTTCTCTTATTGTTAAACTCATTAAGGTGCTCGTTTCTTTTCTCTGCTTTATTACATCATTGTAGCGCCTGCTTTCATCCAAAGCAAAGAACAAGCAAAGAACAAATACTGTAAAAAAAAATCAAGCTGCATCTTCCTCCTCTAAGTGTATCGAAGAAACTATAATAAAACAAGTAATTAACTCCTGTTTGAGTTGAGGAAGAAGACCTGCAGTGTCCTGACCTGCACACACAGGCTTCGAGGAGGCGATCAAACACTCACGAAAACACAGAAATAGCTGGTTCATTACCTCTCGTTCAAAAGAGACCCTCGCAGCCTTCACCGTGGACCTTATCGTGCACGTCGCTTGTCTCTTATTTGGAAACGCATCAAAATTTGAGCTGAATCAAGTGCATCTGAAGTGTTTTGTTGTTAAAGTGACTTCAGGTTGAAAGTGAGTCCAGAACAAATGCAGTTTGAAAGGGAGCTGTCGTTTTCTCCAAGTGGGGAACATACATCTGGCTGTTCGGGTGTTACGGGTGCTGCCTCGTTTATTTATTTTAACTTTTAACCGGAGAAGCAGTTTTGATGTGGGCGCGCTTGTCGAATGCTGAGTGTATCTGTGTCTTTTGAGAGATGTGTGACCACGGTCATGACCACAGTCGACTGACCACAGTCGACCCTGCTGTCTGTCGCTCGCACAAATCAAATGAAGCTCCGTGCAAGCACACGTGCGCACGCACACACACACACACACACACACACACACACACACACACACACACACACGTGCACACACAGCGGCACGCCCCTGTCACCTCAACAAAAGCCCTGCAGTTTGCCTGGTCCAGCCAAGCGGGACAAATCCTGCTTTGGACAAACCAGCATATCCTCGGAAGTAAGACAGAAAAAGGAGGGATATCAGGGAGGAGAGACCCCCCCCCACCCCCCACCCACACACACACACACACACACACACCCTCCACCTTCTCTTCTCTTCCGTTTCGATGGACAGACGACAATGAAAGCGAGGGATCAAACAGGAGACGGGGAAAAGTCATTTCAAAAGAGTGTGTGTCTGTGTGTGTTTGTGTGTCTGTGTTTCTGTGTGTCAATACAAAGCTGGGGTAGTAGATCTTTTTGCTCACACACTCATATAGCCCCAACGGGACCCTCAGCAGAAACACAACCTCTCCAGACCCTCACCTTTGACCTCTGAACCACACATGGACGCACAAACACTGGCTCACTGTCGCTCACACAAATCAAACACAGCGCACACACACACACACACACACACACACACACACACACACACACACACACACACACACACACGTGGTGTCTCTGTCTTATAAACAGCTTAAACAAAGCTGCTCTAACTGGAGATAAGCCCGGTCCACTGATCCAGCGAGCAGCCGCACAACCAAATGGACCTTTTATGAAGGAGGTGTGTGTGTGTGTGTGTGTGTGTGTGTGTGTGTGTGTGTGTGTGTGTGTGACCTGTCCAGTCATAGAAGAAACTTTCTCCATAACTGGCAGCATCCTGGGGTAATTATGAAGGGACAGAAGTTTTAAAAACATGTGATAGTAGCTTCATAAATCAAAGTCGAGGTACAGTTTGGCACGCTGGTGTCTGCTGTGTTGCAGGATTTATAAGCGTCTCTGTATGTGCGTGCGTGTCTGTGCGTTATTGCGGAGGAATGCGTCTTGACCTGGCGACCCAGCCAGACTCCAAGGGCATTAGCAGTTATACCATTTGTACCCTCCTAATAAATAACCTGCACACACACTCGCACAAATGCTGCCGGGTCAGGCAGTCCGGGGCCACCTCAACCTTCACATTCCTGACACAAATACAGAAGTTTAGAGGAAGGAACGCACGCTTCTTTAACTCCAGTTTCACTTCCAGAGCAGATCTAAGGTTTGGTATTGATTTTTTTTATTGTGTGTGTGTGTGTGTGTGTGTGTGTGTGTGTGTGTGTGTGTGTCCATTCTGGCCTCCTCTACCTGTCTTCCCGCTTCATTATTGTGCAGGTTCATCAGCGTTCGCGCGTGCTCACGCGACCCACGCGGGTAATTCTTCTCCCTTTCCCTGGCATCCACAAACTCCCGGGCGAACCTGTAGCCGTAGTGGACGTTGTCGCCGCAGCCGCCCCACAGCCAGTCGCGCGGCAGGTCGCGCGGTCGGGCGGCGCGGCTGCAGCCGCAGGTAGACAGCTCGCCCTCGCGGCACGCCCGGCTGATGGCGTTGACCACGCCGGCTGCGCTGATGGCGTAGGTGAACGCCGTCTCCCTGGAGCCTGATGGACAGAGAAAAATGTAAAGTAAACTCTTCTCCTCATCACCTTTAAGGAGTAGAAACATGTGGCGATTTTTAAAAAAATCCTCTCCATCTCTGCTTCTGCCTGGTTCCACAAACATTTCTGCTTTCATTTCACTTTGGTCACCATATAAATAAACAGTTTGCTGAGTTTTATCCATATTATTGCAGAGTATATTTTCCTGATTTGGGTTTCCCCCACTGAAATTTATGACGCGGATATGTTTCAACCTGACAAATGAAAGTAAAGCGTGTGCATGTATGGATATTGCAAGGGATCGGTGAGGAAAAGAACAAAAAAAAGTCCACATAAGTTGTCAACTTGAGCCCTGAAACAGATCATGTGCAGCAGTAGTAGGAGAGGAGGTGGACCAGTCCAAGTTTAAAAAGAAAGAGAAAAAACTCTTGTAGTAGAGGAAGTATTCAATTCCACAAAGAGTTGCCGTGGCACAAAAACAAAAACGATCATAAACAAGGTCTCAAATATTGACTTTTGGTAAAATACCAGGATGTTTAACACGCTACTACCCACAGAGCAGGTGGCAAATGATCAAAACCGATCACCTGCCGGCAGCTCAGCGCTCCACAGAAGTTCAACAAAGAGCGTCCATCGTAGTGGTTTCTATCCATCCTTCCAGGTTAACACCATTTAACAATGAGGAATACACAACACAGCTTGCATGTACTATGTTGTCTGCATTAATACACAACCTGTTTCAATGCAGAGAAAGAACAAAGGGGGCGGCCGGACGGGTAGGAGGTTAAGTGCTCTGAAACTCGGTCATTTCCAAGTGAATAGACAACAGGTTTTCCTGTCTGAACCTGCATCCGCAATGTTTACTTTTCACTATTTCAGTATTTCAGTGCCTCTATTTCATAAAATGTGTGTTTTTGTAGTATTTTTTTTCTAACTAATTCTGCAACATCCATTTTAACATTAATTTAATAGCTCATCTCTTGAGGGCCTTTAGACTTTCTTGGCAGTATGTGTCATCACACTTGCAGAGCAGGTCTGCAACCATCCACTTGTCTTCAAAGTCGAGATCTTGGTGTCTACATAACGCGGGTTTACCGTGGAGCTGGAATCAACACCAGCCAGACAGACGAGCAGGTATTCATGCAAGAAGAAAACAACAACAGAACAAACCCGAGGCGTGCGAGCCGTTCAGTGAGCTTTTAGAGACGGTTTCCCCGTCAGGTTTATGAGGCTGCGGAGCCTCCACTTCAAACAGCAGGTCCGGATCTGCCGGCTCCGTGTCAGCTCATCAGCGCATTTCAAAAGAGGAGCCGCAGGACAATGGAGCGGCTAACACCTCCATATAAACCTGGAGACGGACCCGACTGTCAATAGAGGGACAGGAGAGAGGACGGAGAACGAGCTGCAAACACCTCGTCCGACTGCCTGCAGCGGATTTGACACTTACTTGTCGATGAGACGTTTCCCACATCACCTGCTGGGAATCAGACCCGCGGGACGCTGATCCTGGATCTGAGTTCCCAGAAGATATTCCTCTAAGTACTGGAGTCCCTTGAAACCAGTCTGGACCCGTTTATCTAATGCATCTTTATCTCTGACATAATGCGCGCCGCTTGTCGTGTGAGGTTCAAGTATGCGCGTTACTGCGCTTGCGCGAAATCGGATCCCGTCTCTTGACTCGACTTTTCGTGGTATTCTTTTATTTTATTAACAGTCAGATCTTTTGTTTAAAAATGATCTTATAATGCGTCAGACAGAAAAGCTACATTAAAAAACGAATTCCTTTGAGGAAAAAACATAATGAACTCGGATCTTTTAATATTGTAACATACCTTCAAGGACTCAAGTGAAACTGCCGAGTTTCACATTCACTCTTTTAGGATTTATGGATTTATTCATTTATGTCAGTTAAGGAGGGCTGGACAGTCAGGCTAGGTGCAGGATGCCGAAGGTCAATTAATATTAAAAAGTAATTGTCAGACAAGTTGCGACATAACTAACAGACAACTAACTAACAGTCATTTTTAAGCCAGATAATAAATAAACAACCAAACTTACGCAACCTTCGCAAACCCAAACCTGTGCATTTTATTGCACTGTTAAGCAAAGGTAAGCACCAAATTAAAATCAATAAATGGCTGCAGCTATTGCTACTATTAAATAAATGCAAATAATATGATACAATATGGCTAAAACAAGAACGGATGGATGGATGGATGGATGGATGGATGGATGGATGGATGGATGGATGGACATCATGTTTCCAAACAGGAAGCTGCACAAAGTGACACTGACATTTCTTCACATCTTATTTCGATGAAGTTTGAACTAATTTGACAACGTGACACCAACTGCTCTCAAACTGACAACAACACTGCAATCACGCTTCTTTCGTAGTAAACTCACCGATCTGCATGACCCGTCCAAACACAGATGTGTTGTCCACCGTGCTGCAGTTCCACCGTCTCTGCCTGAACTGGTACTGGCACTCCTTGATTCCCGTCTTGGCACCATCTCCGATGTAGGTCATGTGATCCTGGTACAGCTGGCACAACTTCCTCTGACCCTGCAGGTCATACAGCAGCAGAGGAGAAGAAACATTGTGGTTTGGCATTTTGCTGGTCCCTGCAGGGACATTCCCAGTTTATTTGTTCCCTCAGAGGGTAAAGAAAGGACACTCAGTTTCTCAACTGCTGCTGATGGCTCAGAGCTACAGGAAACACCCTCCAGTTAGATAATACCTAAAGTTGCACTTAAAAAGCAGGCTGACTGTTTCCCACAGTAACTTACCTGCGAAAGACCAGACAGCTGACTGCAGAGAGGCTGAGCTCCGATAATATACATCTCTGGTCGCTGGATTGGGGTCAGACCTAGAGACCTGAAAGACGGAGGTCAAATTAAGTTGGAATTTGAACTGACAAAATAATTGGCGCTCAGAGACAATGAGCCATGCACAGACGGGGTATCTGTGATCTACAACTCGAGGTCATCTCACCAGAGGACAAAACTCAGGCACAAGTTTTATTGGGACAAGTGGCCTATAAAATGCAGATAAATAGGCTCCTGTGGTGAACATCTCTGCAGCCACTATCTTTATGGCTCCTTTCCTTTCTTTTCCCAGAGACCATCTCAACACACCCTTAACCATCTATAACATAAGTGTGTGCATCTGAAAGGAAACAGTTGTGATTCTGCAGCTCCTGACAGGTGAGCTCCAAGAAGCATTGTTCCTCAAACCTGCATGGACACAACAATTTGCATCTACAAAGTTGCACACGAGTGTTTTATAAGTTGAGAACAAGCTGGCTGATTGAAGGCTGTGTAGGTAAAGGAGCAGCGCATGCCATTTGGGGCTCGGCCAGGGTAAATATTGTGACAGGGCCTTCACATTTGTTCTATTCGCTGCAAGATCCCGAAACACCACAACGCAAAACTAATCTCCAAAATACACAAACGCGCAGTTGAAATGTCCGTTCACAAATTTGCATTCATCTTTTCGTGAAAGGCACAGCAGCTAAAAAGATATACTGCAGTCGGGAATTTTGCATGGAAAACAGCATTTTAAAAGCCGGTTTGCAGCCACTTTATGTATCTGCGCAGATTATAAAAAAAAAAACAAAAAATAAAAACATTTAGTGCGCCACAAGTACTCACCACCATGAGTTTGCATCCACCACCTGTAGTTGGGAGCTGCAGGTAAGTAATGCGGCCGCCAGCAGCAGATGTCGGACCGCACCGGTTCGTCTTGGAGCGGGCCTGTTGTCCATGATGGCCCGCGGCGTCACGGACACACGCCCGGTGCGGGGGAAAGTGCTCTGCTGTTGAGACATGGGCAGAAAATCAGGAGACGTCCTTCTCCGTGTCGGTGCGTTTTTTTGGGGGGGCTGAGTTTAAACGGTAGGTGCTGGAAACCCAGTGCGCTTTTATCTTCTCTTCTTTTTCTTCTTTTGCGCTGCTTACTTATTTTAATCACTCTGTCACCAAAAAAAGTACCTAAAAGTATATAAAAAGCACTAAAAAACGTAACGCCCCACTCCGTGGGTGTTAGTGCCGGTTGTCCATCTCAAATCACAACATCATGCCCAAAGAGGTCAAGAAATCCTGTTTGCTCGCCAGGAAACCATCCAAAAATCGTGCGTAAAATGGCTTGGCACACGCTGGATCTCATGCAAAGTGATAGTTCTCTTTCTTCTCCAGTATTTTGCAACAAATGAATGAATGAGTAAATAAATAAATAAATAAAACAGAGCCACAACGTGAAAAGTGCGATCCAGTTGTTGTAATCAGAAAAAGTTGACGAGGAGACTAAAACACAACAAGCGAGAGAGCGACTGTTCCTTGGCCTTTTCCTGTCACCCCCACGGTCACTCTACCTCTACTATCTCTCCCATTCTCTGTCTTAAGTTTACACTCCTCCTCTTCTTCACACCCCCACTTCACCCCGAAGGCCCCCCACCCCCCGTCTGTCTCTGCATACATGCTGGAGCGATTCAGATCCACATCCCTAACTGCTGAATGCACCTGGGATGCAAAAGAAAAGGAACCAAAGAGAGCCCTGATGGACCTTGTTCATGTATTTTCTTTATTGGTCACCACTGCACGTTGCTTTCTAAGCACAGAAAACACAAATAACATTCTAACAGGTATTAGGTGAGGGTATTAATAGCCTCCGTTATGACGAGACACAGATATGGAGTTAAAAGAGTGAGAGATGGGGGTTGGAGTATTTCACAAAACCTCAACCAACCTTAAAAAAAAAAAAAGTTCACACAGGCCAGATTCCTTTTATTAGCTGAAGTGAATGATTTGTTTGAATAAAAGGTGAGTGCTTCAAAATGGCCTAATCCTCTCCTTTTTGCTGTGAGAAAATAAAAGGCAACACCACACACACACACACACACACACACACACACACACACACACACACACACACACACACACACACACACACACACACACACACACACAAAGAGAGTGAGAGAGAGAGAGAGAGAGAGAGAGAGAGAGAGAGAGACGACCATGACTCCTGAAAAGTCCTGCACTAAAGAAAGGGCGTGTTGAAGCGAGCTCTTCTCAATTCATTCATTGTCTAAAAGACAAACTGCGGCCGTGGGCGGTGAACCTGCAGAGGAGCTCTTTGATCTGACTCAGTGCCTCTCTAAAGACTGCGTCCACAACCGAGGGTGGGCAAAAGGAGGACTTGAACGGGGCCCCCAGATCTACAGAAACTGATCAAAACATTCATAAAGTGCCAAAGGGAAGCTTTTCTGTGGGCTCTTTTGGCTCAGTGACCAGGAATACCCACCGAAATACACTTTTACGTGTGATGTTTCGCTTTTAAGGTCTAAAATGATATAATTTTACATGGGATCATTCTCTCTTTGGATCTTTGCAGTCAATCAGAGAACAAACAGCAGGTCTTACATTGAGTTAGAAATTTACAGCCAAGAACTAAAGGAAGACCAATAACTGGTTTGGAAACCAGAAATCGACTGTAGGCGTGACAAAATGTGGATTTCCTTGAGTGACCAGTAAGAACCGGCTGCAAGAGTGAGTCAATTTCAATTAACACCCAATGTTAGAAAGTCCAGCCTCGCAGCACAAAGAAGTTCATTTCTGCACTATGAATCAGGATGAAACACATAATCATCATTATTTAAAAAATAAAATAGCCTGTTGTGCTGTTAATAGCACTAACAGACTGCTGAGACCGGGTCTGAGTCGGCCTGGATTGACCCACGGGCTGTGATGCGAAGGCAGGCTTCGCTGCACTGGCTACGGCTGCGTCCCTGCCCAACTGAGCTGGTTGAGCCAGAGGACCGCGTAGAAGTTCACGGACAACGTCTGACATCAAGTAAGAGATCGACGGTGTCAAATATCGACGGGCAAGGTCAAAGGCCTAGGTTCAAACGCTCTGTTGTGGTTGGGTTTTGAGTTTGTGTACTTGTATTATGCTTGGTTCGTTAGTTTTGATCTTGTAAAACTAAAGTAAAACTACCTGAATGAATTCCTCGTTTATCAGCTCACACTTTTAAAATGACAATGAGGGATTCAAACGCTCCGTTGGTTATTATTAGTTTAGTTTAGTTTATTTTGTTCAGTCACAAGGCTCTGGACAGACATATACATAACACTGAAACCAATAACTTCTTTAACCTAACCGTTATTAAAAATAAAAAGGCAGCAAAGACTTTTAAAATAAACATGAAATGAACAAAATGTAACAGAAACCTGAATCTTCACTAAAACAAGGAGCTGAGTCATATTTTAATCAACATCATATTTTTAAACAAGAAACATGAACTACACATCTTAAATTACGTCTCTTTTTCTTAAAAAAAAATCATTACTTTTAATAGATAAATATCTGTGCTTTGTGTTTGTTCTTACTCTGGATAGTGATTTAATTAAAGTCCCTCTATGTAGAAACACCTCTTTTGACCACATGGGGGCATAGAACTGCTGTGTTTACAAAAGAGGCACTGAGTAGGTATAGTCTTTTCATATTACTTGACTAAATGCACTTTGTTGTGTCTTAACATATAAACTTTCTTGACATACGCTGCCTCCAAGTGGTCAGAAGCAGTACTGCTAGACCGTTTTTTTTCCCTTTTTTGTTTTTTTGAAGATGAAGCATAAATAAGTCTGGTTACTTTACTGTGTCTAAAATCACACGATATAACATCTGTATTTAGGTCTGTGCATTTGCACTGGATAAGTGAAGTCTGTGTTTTTACATTGTTATCTGAGCAGACGGTCAAGAGTTAGATTTCAGTGACGACACGTCACATTTTGACGGACAATAAAATCATTCTCCGGCTTTAAGTTTCCATGGTAACAGTACACTTAATGGTAAATGTAACCGGGGGGCGGGGGGGGGGGGGTTGCTCTGTCAGAGAGGATTTGAGCTTGATGAAAGAAATAAAGTTTCTTGATGCAGCCACACGTGTCATCGTTTCATTGTCATTCTTCTGCTGATCTGGACTTCTTATTTCACAAGTCTCCGTGTGAAACTTCTTTATGTTTATCAGCTAAAAATATCAGATCATCATACTATATGGGCTGGATATAGGCTGACGTAACATAATATCTCATTATGGTCACACAATAGACAAAATCACTGCGGGAAAGAAGCAGTGTGTGTGTGTGTGTGTGTGTGTGTGTGTGTGTGTGTGTGTGTGTGTGTTTGTGTATGTGTATAATAAAAAAAAAAAACAGGCCAGCAGTCTATCCTACAGCTTCAGCAATATAGCACTGAACTGGCAACAATAATCAATAATGTGTCTTCGCAGTTGGTTTACTGCCAACTTGTGATGCTGCCGTTGAGACACAAGGAGGAGCAGTTCAGCCACAGTCCAGACTAGAGGAACAGAAAACAGGCTGAAAAGAAACAGGGTGGGGTGAGGGCACGGAGGCACAACTTGGACAAAGTGAGATCAAGAAAGGAGTGGGAGGGGGAAAAGGAGAGGGGTGAAAGAAAGAGGGAGTGTCCAAATGAAAGACAGAGAGAAGCAGAAAGGGGTGGAGGAGGGAGGGGGGGGGGGGGGGGGGGGGGGCATGTCCCTGGAGGATATGAGCAATAGCCATGCAACATGAAGCAATGCCTGAGAAAGCCGGCAGCTCCTCTCTGGATTAACACCAGTCTCTCTTTTATTGCCTCCAGTGCCAGACTCGAACACGAGAACCAGTCAGGTTTCTCCTGCAGGGAAACCAGCTGCTGTCAACTGACGGCGTCTGAAAGTGGAAGGGAGACTCGGTCCTCGGCCCTGCTCTGTACAAGAAACGGCATTTCAATCTGCGCGACAGTTTATAATCTTGTTTCTCCAAAGGATGTGGTGTATAAAAGTCATTCACCTGCTCTGAAAGAGACTGAACCCGAGGCTCCTGTAGACGAGCTGGTGTATCTATCCTGTCAGGACTGGTGCTGCGTTTGGACGCATCTCTGCCATGTTGATGCAGTTCTTTTTCTGTTTTTTTAGAAAACTAATTTGATTCCTCAAATCCTTTGGCATGTGTTCAGATCTGTTACGCAAGTAAAAGGTGATAGACCTCAGTGTGAAGCGCTCAAGTTGCAACTCTCAACAAACATATTAGAATAATTCATTAGGAAAAAAAAGTGGTCGTTTGTTGAGGGAATCATACAACTCTGTTTCCAAAAAGTCGATCGGTCAAAAGGGTTCATTTTGACTTCAAAGCATCCTGATTCACTTAAACATTCAAACACTTTATGTCCCGTTTATTATCTGTTACAGATACACACTGCACTCCTACAACTAATCGTGCACACATGTTCAGCAGCAAACTACCACATTTACTGCTTATATCATCCTTTCTCCCACACACCCTGAAGGACAAGCAGTGGGACTTGGAAGCAACTTCGGAGAGGCTTTGAGCTCGAAATCTGTCTCTTTGTTTTGTTTTTTTCTTGTATACATGTGTGGTTACATGCATGATAGCCAGAGGAAGCCCATCCTCTTTTAGTCTATTTTTCACCCTCCATCTCTCCTGTTCCCTCACTTCTCTCTGTCTCCCGGCTTCGTCATGCCTCCTCTCTCCTCTCCTCTTTCTCCCTGTCCCAGACCCCCCCCCCCCCACCCCCCCACCCCATCTCCATCCATCCTTCTGTCAGCTGGCAGAAGATGAGTCATGCCTCTAGCTGGGAGGCTAAAACTCTCTCTCCTTCTTTCCCTCTAAATATATCGCCTTTATACTTCTCCTCTGCAGCTTTTCTGTCTCTTTCTCGCTCGTTCTCACACTTCTCCCTGCTTTGTGTCACCATCTGTTTTTCCTGCATCCCTCTGCTTTGTTCTGTCACTCCGCGACAGAGCTCTTTCCTCCTTCTTCTCTCAACTTATCTCACACTTTTTCAGAGTCAGTGTGAAAGTCATGTCATCATTTCTGATCATATTTGTTGCAGATTTATTTCTATCTTTACGTCTCCACGTGTGAGAAGTTTCAGCCTTATTCTGTCAGCTGCAACACAGATATTCAGTGGGCCTGTTGTCAATGTATAAGTTTATTTTTCTGTCATCACAGCTCAAAAACTCTAAATGAGGAGGGTTTTTTTTTTTAACTCAAGCGATTTAAACAATTCAATAAGATGGATGAGATGATAAAAATACAGGATTATACACCATTTGCTGCAATTTTGGCGAGTATGAGCGCAGACTCACGCCCCTGTGACGTATGCGAAGATGTCAAGGAACTTAGCTTTGGACTAATCTTTTAGGTAAGCTTTAGAGTAATCAGCTTTGTTTTAGGCTGCATGAGCATTCCTTGCTGCAGACATATATCTCTTTGAGAGGGGGGGGGGGCGAGAAAAAGCTCTTTTACATTTTTGTTTTATAATTCATCCATTTTCTAAATGAGTCGATGGGTTGTGAGACGGTGCTTTTACACACGTTGATCTCTTATCTCCTAAACTGCTCGGAAGCAGATTAGGTTTCCACCACAAGTTGCCATGGTGATACACTGGAAACCCAGAGTTGAACCTACTTTGTAGCACAGGTCCCAGGACTCTTCAAGCATTTAGCTGGAATAAGGTATTTCTATCATGCAGGAGTCCACAAGGGTTTCGTGTACATTTCTACCAACACCATCCCCTGCAGCTTCCAGATTTGGACCTTTTTTTTTTTCTAATTAAAGCTGGGAGTCCGTCTTTTTTGTGACAACGTCCAAAGTCATGTTTCAGGACACGTATCGATACGCTATTATCTGTGACAAGTCCACGTAATGTAGATTTTGTCATCTGTGCATCTTTTGAGTCTCAGTGCTTGGATACTGGACTCCAGGACCGGATGTATCTCCACTACTGTAAATACGACTGCACATGTTCCTCCAAAAACCTGTTTTGAGGAACTGGTTGTAAAAGGAGAACTGCCTTTTTTCCAACACTGTCATCAAGCTCAAAGTAAAAGTGTAAGCCAACCAGGACACGCTTCTTTTTTTTTCTTTTCTTTTTTAAGCTCAGGAAAGAGGACCCAAATGCAGGACATCAGGCAGACGGGCCCAGTGAATGAGCAAGATTAAACTTTAATAAAACATACTGGGGAGGTGCTGAAAGAGTATACCGTTAAAAAAAAAAAAAAAAAAGAAAAAAAAACGTAACAACTAAAATGGATGAAATCCAGGAAATTAAAAGTTCAACAATAGTAAAGTCCAACTAGAGATGAGGATTAATCCAAGGAGGGGAACTGAAAGAGTCGGAAAACAATGAAGGAAAAGCTCAAGTTAGAAAAAGCAAGACAGGAGACACATCCAGAACACAGGTGGACAAACAGGCTTATAAAACAGGTGAGCAGGACACTGGAAACTAATAGATCTTCTTTCACAGCAGACAGCAGGATAAGCACAGGTGGCATTAATAACATTAATGGCTCAATTCCCTTTAGTGTACCAGTAAACAATGGTAGCGTGCCAGCATGAACAGCAGCTGGGCCTCCTCCCCCCACGCGGAATGTGGCCATCATTAATATACCTGCGCATTTCCTGCTACGACGGGTCAAAAATTCACAGTGGAAAAAAAAAAAAAAAAAAAAAAGTATGTTGGCAAAAAGATGCAGGTGAAATTAACGAGGACAGAGTAAATGTTTTAAAAAGGGAGGGGACACAGAAGTGCAGCCAAGTAAAGACACTTGGGATAAGCGATTAACAAAACAGGAGACTAAGCAGCTATGACAGAAACATCACGTTCTTGTGCCTGACGTCCTGCCAGTTCGCTCTGCTGGGTGTAAATTGATGAGGCTTAGCTGCGGTTAAGTAGAAAAATCACTTTTAAAACTATATTTAGTGGAACCGAGTGGACGTGCGGCTTCTGAGACCTTTCTGAAATGAGCTTTGGTGCGTCGGAGGGGGGCAGTCCTACTGATGAGGGTGCCCGTCATCCACGGCAGCTCATCCAGTGGGACTCGGGGCTGAAGTTCACGTTAAGCTGCACAGGACATTGACAACCTAATCTTGACAACTTAATCTCAGACATAATATTGCAATCTAACAAAGAGGCCAATAGTTGTCACTAGATTATATTAACCTTACCAAAGAGTACAGATGTGTACATGTGTGTGTGTGCTTCTGCATCGTGTAATGATCCTGGTGAATAATTGATAAACTCCACATATGTATTTTTCTGTCGGTCTTTGATTAAGAGGTAGCAGCCTGCATGAGGTTCTAAATGAGGGTAAATATTAACAAAATTAGTGTGCAGGGTGAGATACACGTCCGTGTTAAAGGAATTACTTGGACTCTTGTTAAAACCGTATCAAAACAAGCACATCGAAACTGGACACAACAATTGAGATCAAGTAAATTATCTAGTGTTTCTCGCCAGGCTAAGTTCAAATAGTGACTGTGATTGGCCTGTGATGTTTGACATTTCGGACGAAATGCCATGTTTTTGTTGTCGCACTGGAATCTCGAGGCTGAATCCCTGGGAACTGAGAGAGGAGCTATTGTGACTGGGCCACAGCCGCGGATTCCTCCATGCTCCGAAGTTCGGAACTATACTGGTCTCCTAATCCCTCCCCTGGAGAAATTAACACAATTAAAACAAACACACACTCACTCACTCAAACATGTCTAAACAGTCTTCACACAGAAAAAGATAAAAAGGCATGCAAGTAATTTAAAAGACAGGCCCTCTTGAGTACACACAAACACACATACAATTTTATTTTTTTTTTTTTTGCACTTTATATCACTCGTCATCACTTCCTCACTTCCTGCAGGGAGCAAAATAAATGTCAAAATCAACTTCTCCACCCTCTGGAGGTGCAGAACAGACATGTATTACTCAAATATTGCAGCATCTGTGCCAGTAAGAAATCTACACATGCAAGTAAAAAGGTGCAAATCTCAGTTGGTCCTGCTTGTCCGTTGACTCTATGTCATAACCTTTGCCGTAGCCTGACACGCACACCTCCAGAAACGCAGCTTTCAAGGGATGAGCGTCTAACTTCCGGGGTTTAAAAAGTTGCAGTTCCCCTACGGGCCAATAGGGGCCAAAAGTGAGTCGATCTCCACTGATCTCCGTGGGGAAAAAGAAGCTTTAAAATCAATCTTTTCAGAAAACTTCAGGGTGATGTCACGGGATTGTCTCTCCAGTAGTATTTACGATCAATGGTTACTACGCATTGGTATTTCTTTTCATGTATTTTCCACTTCTACTTCTTCTTTGTAGTTTTCACACCAGGTAGAAAGAAGATCGGTGCAATGTAAGTAAAGTTTACTGTTGCTTGACATTTATCAGCCCCGACTCCCGTGAGATATTGTTGCCATGTCTGAGCTACATAAAAGTAAAATAAACAAAGCTCAGCATTGGAAGCTTCAGCTCTGCAGAGAAGAGCCTGCACCGCCACCTTGTGCTCGGTGGTGTTACTACAGAGACACAAATGACAAGCACGTAAATGGCAACAACGTAGGGGCTGCATGTCGCTCCTATGTAGAACCATAGATTGTGGTTCAGTCCTCGAACTACGTTAAATGTTTTGTTTTATGTTCTTTAGTCTTTTGCGTTTTCTAAGATCTCTTTCTGAAGCTGTTTGCTGTTGCTCCACCCCTTTCATGTTGTATTACCAAACACCAAAATAACACAGAGCACACAAAATTACACAAAAATTGGACTTTGTGGAGTATAAGAAGCAAATCCAAATCAATGTTAGATCTTGCGAAGACTACGATTTTGCTAGAGAGGCATGAGAGAGGCTTTTTTTTTTTTTTTAAGGTTTGTTTTGCCAATAAAAGGGAATGTCGGATGCGTTTGTAGTCTGAGCTGGTTTTTGTATTTAGATAAAACTGGCCTTGAATATCTTTGTTTATCTTAAATTGCTCAGCGTGGCATGCATCTGGAGAGTTAAAGAACCTGGCAGAACATTCATCCACTGTTGCTGCGTCACCACTGCTTAATGTTATATAAATGTTTCGACGCCTGTGAAAAAGAAGATAAAATCTCAAAATGTATTTTGACTCAGACATGTCTCAGTCAAACAAACCCATTTGGCTTTTTATTCCACCACCTTGTGCGGTATCTGCTTCACCTGCAAGCTCGCCAAACACTGCAACCTAATAATATCTCGAGTATTTGTGAAGCTGTTTCGCCTCTTCCCAGGTTTAATAACACATGCAACAGCCAAATAAAAGAGTAACAATGCTTTTGAGTGTTGCTGGTTAAGTTCTCGGATGATCATTCATCTTGGAAGAGAATTTGAAGGATTCCTGCCCACCACTCTGCTAACGTCCTGCTTATGTCCACATCAAAAGACCTGCTTAGTGAAATTTCTATGACTGAAAATTAGCTGTTTACCACCTTCATGGCTCGCCGCACAAACACAGACGAGAGACGGAGCAAATTCCAGCCAGACGAGCAAACACACATGCACGCAAACAAGCACACACAACAATATGCAGCCTTTTCATGCCAACAGATGACAGAGTGCATTGAGAAAATGCCAAAATGCTGAGTACTGAGGGAGAGAGAGAGAGAGAGAGAGAGAGAAAGAGCAGACGGCTGAAAAATCTCCTATGTCAGACTGCAGAGCTGGCAGAAACTGCAAGCATTGTTGAGGACACACACACAAACACACACACACACACACACAAACACACACACACACCAAGGCAGAGTGTGTGGTGCACAAATGGGAGGATGGCTGCAGTGCATAACACGCGCGTACATGTACACGCATGCACACACACAGCCTTTGAGGCGCTGTGGCGAGACGGGAGCACAGACGAGCTGTCAGAGATCGAAGAGAAAGTGAACAAAGAAAGAAAGTGGGGATAGATGGAGCAGGATGAAAGACTGAGACATGCACCTCCTGGCGGTGTCTTCCGCGTGTCTCCTCGGTGTCCAACTTCCCATCCCATTTTTACTCACATTTCTACATTTTTACAGGTCCAACGTTTTTTCTTAGGTCCCCCAACTGTTTTATATAGTTGCCGTTGTTTAGCTGACATCCGTTTTTTTCACTCTCTGAAAATTAAGTTAGCTCTTGATTAGCCTCTTTGAAATGTGTCTTTTTTCAAAGAAAAAGTCAGAGCACAGAGGGGGATGTGTTGGCCCTGATATTCCTTCTCTGTTATCTGGATATCAGAGGGCTGCTCCTTAGCCAGCAATCGTTGGCCGTTGCTCCCCAGAAGCTGATGGGCCAATCTATCGTCTCTGCATCCGGTTGTAAACACCGACTAAGAATTTGCAGAGACACACATGGTTCCATTTATACAGTAATCTGGGTACGAGTCGATCTGAAATGCTGCTGCATTCCATTCGTGGGAATATCAAATCTGTGGAAAATGGTGAATCCCCTTGCGCTCCCTCTCCTCGAGACAGGCCTCGCAAGCAGTCGCAGCACTGAGGTCACATCCAGGAACTCATGTTCCAAGCCATCCTGATAGCAAGTTTGGAATTTTTTTTCCATCTTTGAGTTTGCGGTCAAAGTGTTGTCTGAATTCATCAGCTGCAGCGATATTAGATGATCGTGATACGCCCGAGCAACCAACCCACCCAAGTCTTGACCCAAGAAGGTTTTAATAAACTTGCTGGACAGAAAGTGGAGGAAAATGTCTCAAACATGAGATGTTCAAGATCACCTTTGTCTGCTGAGTTTATCAGTCACCATGGTGACGCAGAAAGATTTTAAACAACTTAGTTAAAAAAAAACAAAAAACTACTTTCCAGCCTCTACAACTACTCCACCCTGGTCAGACCTGCAGTAACAACAACTGGACTAAGCTGAAGAAAACTAAACATGTCTGCGCTACGCGTATAAAATACTGTCAATGAAAACAGTTATAGTGCAGTCATTCAATAGTATGTGCAATATCAATACTATATTATATACCTTGGAAATTATATGTTTACATGTGTAGACTATGGTTTTCTAATTAGTATTGGCAGAGTTTGCTTATTTACTCACTGACCAGGTTTCACATTGTTTCCATACTTTGTTTGGTTGAAGATTCAAATGTAATATAATTTAACATTGTTCACAAAGCTCCTTTTTCATTTCTGCAATGTTGAAACCCAATAACGCGCCCTGAAAGGTGTAGCTGTTAGTACATCTTTTATTGTAAAATTACTACTTTTTGCAACAAAAAAAAGTGATATTTAAAAATGATGTGATAACGTAAAATGGGACAATGTGAAAGGCTTAATAATGTAAGTATTTTTAGAGCAGATGCATAACACACACCAACAGAGACCACGTTTCAGTACAGTACAGGAGGAAGCAAGAAAACACCTGAGGGCACATTAAAGATTCATTGTGCGGCGTGTACAGTGAGCGGGCATGTGTGGGTGCAATGTCAGGGCACGGGCGTCATTGTTTCTGTTCGCTTTCTCTTTCGCACACGGCTGTGTGCATGCATACGTTGTGTGTTTTGT
Source organism: Xenentodon cancila (assembly GCA_014839995.1). Classification (NCBI taxonomy): domain Eukaryota; kingdom Metazoa; phylum Chordata; class Actinopteri; order Beloniformes; family Belonidae; genus Xenentodon; species Xenentodon cancila. Next base: position 10,281,044 of record CM026219.1, on the reverse strand, counting down.
GTTTCTAATAAAGAGAAAAAGAGTAACCAGAGTTGTGGTAATATTAATTCAGGAAGGTGTTAACCTTTCGAGGGGGGGTGGGGGCATGTTGACACAGGCCGACGTAACCTTGGCAACCGGCGATTAGTGTGGCTGCAGATGAAGCGTGTTGTTGAGGTGCGCAGTTAGAGCTCTGTCCTGAATCATCAAACACAGACACAAAAAGTTACCTCTGCACAAGGAGACACACACACACACAAGTAGAAAGTTAGGGAGGTCTGCAACACTGACGGGAGGTCTCACATACACAAACCTGCTACATCATGCTCTCACCTCTGTTTCAACATCTCTATTCTTCTTGAAACCTCCCTTTAACACACCGATGCATCCTCTTCTCCCCTCCTCTTCCTCTGACCCATTCTCTTTCTTCTTCTCTCCTTCCCCCTAATCTATCCATCCATCTCCGTCTCCTGTCTCTCACTCAGTGTGAATGCCAGCTAGGGCCCAGCGGGTTTTCTAAGAGGGGTCTGACACACCACAGCACCGCACACACACACACACAGAGGCTGACCATGCAGGGGAAAACTTAACTACTGCTGTTGAGGCACATACAGACCTGTCTGCCTGTTTTCATGCCCTCCTTTTTAAATCCTTTGTTTCCATTTTAGGTTACCTCATCCTTTCTTTTATCTGTCCTGTCTGTGATCGTTGCGCTGTACAGATAGAAAATAGCAAACGGCAGCATCAGGTGACGGAAACTGCAGACAAAGAGACTTTCGCTATTGAAGTTCACTAATAAGAGCAGACACAAAACACAGTCTGGATGGTTTTATTTAGGTCTGACTTATAGTTTTCAATTTTCTGTTTTGATGTCAGGAAACATGAATTTGTGAAGGAAACTCACAGCCAACTTCCATATACAGAAACCGTTTGCTATAACAGAACATTCATGTCAAGGAAAACACATTATAGTTTATGATCAACTTAGTTTCTGTCAGCACCTCCATTTAATCTCAGGAGGTTAAGTCCAGCAGACCAACCCTGGTCATGATTTAGGCACTTATCGCAGCAAATTGGTGTTAATCTCCCTCTCTGTATATAAGTCAAGGTTTTTGCAATATCATTATAAAGCTTGGTATTCATGTCAGGACTGCTATTTTTGAAAATGCATGATGCAGTCTGCGCCTGAATACCAAGGACATAGGTGTTGGCAGCCACAGGGGACAGTGCAGTTCACTGCTTTGTTTTTGCCCTTGATGAAGGTACAGAATATATGATAAAATAGAAGTCACACGTTTGAAGACTATGCATATAAACTTCTGCATGCAGGATATCTTTATGACACATTTGATAGGTTTATATCTATCTGTCTAATATATATATATATATATATATATATATGCAGATAGATGTGTCCATTTCTCTTAATTAGACCCACTCTACAATATCAACAATGTATTAACAAGCCACATTAAAAAAAACATTAACAGATTAAAAATACACTGTAGTAGCCAAGTAAACGATATTGAGCACTCTGTCTAAATGTGAACAGGTAGATGTTATTTGTCAGTATTTTAACCTTCTAATTTATCGCACCTACCAGTCTACACTCTCTGAAAGCGGTGAAGTGAAGGAGACTGTGTGGAAAGTGTGCAGCAGCAGAGAAATGGGGGGGTGTTGCTCTCAGGACTACAATGTTTTAAGCTTTTTTTGAGCTTTACAATAACACACATCAGAACAATCCTGTGTGTAGTTTCCATAGTTTCGTTAAAAGGGAATCACTGCATTAAAATATTGATCATGGGCAAATACAACCAGCCATAAAACAAAAGGTGAAATGCTGAAACTAGGAAACTAAACTAATGTTAAACCTAAAAAACTAAACAATTTATGGTAAAAAAAAAGGCTTATTTAAATATATTGTCAGCAATGTGTTTCAAAGAAGTTGGAAACCTCTTCTGCAGGAAAACAGTTTAAAAAAAACATTTTAAATGCAATATTTCCACATTTTTTTAAAAATATCTTTTTGATTTGAAGGACTTTTAAGGAGTTGACAGACTGATGGACATATTTGGCAGGTTTATCGTTCTGTTTAGAAGCATAGCAAGAAGACATTTTATTTTAATGTTCCTGAATTCATTTTGAATAAGTACATCTTATCTCTGGGAAGGTCGAGCAAATATATATATTTTTTTAATTTAGCAGGCTTATACCATAATAGCTGGATAAAAATGACCAAACAAGACAGTTCAGTTGTGGATTAGAATGACAATTAATCGCCTACAAAGTTGTCATGATTGTGACCATGACAGATTCTGACTTTGAGAAGCTTTAACCTGATAAAATCTGTTCGTCCGTCTGTGATAAAATCTACTTAATTTCCTAAAAAAAAAAAAAGTCATATTTTTGTCAGATCACAGGTGAGTAAAGTAAAGACAGACTGTTATGATGCACATATCCTTTTCTTTTCATAGTTGTTTGTTTATATACATTTCCATCCAATGTATATTTGGTTAAAATGTTCATAAATAAAGTTGGGGGGCCAAAGACAAAGTGCTTGAACCCTCTAAAGGCGCAATTGTTTCTGCATTTTGTGTTTCCCTATCCCTCGCTTACTTTTTCTTTGCATGAGAATTTTCCAGCTTGAGTTTGTTGATGCAATAAACTCATACTTGTTATGCTTTTCAAAGGTTTTATGAGGCCGTGCAGCCATTTACAGAACAGAGTTGTGTTTGTTTTTAACACAACGCTGCCTGAGAGCCCAAAGATCACAGCCCTTTCATACCAGTTGGCTGCTTCTTTGCAAACTATTTATGGATTTTCTCAATATATAACTACAATTTTTAAGATTATTAAGTGTAAATGAGAAAATCCTCAAATTCTTTTCAGTTTTATTTGGAATTCTGTTTACAGTTTTCCTAAACTGATGAATTATTACTCATTCACAGAGTGGAAAACTCTCTCATATATATTTAAAGACCAACCGTATCTGCAACATCTTTTTTTTTCTCACCTGTTGTCTTTTAGCGTAATTTATTATGATATATTCCACTTTTTTTAAAAGCATAAAATACACTGTTGTTGCTGTTGTCAAAACTTGCTAAAAGGGTGTGGCAACCATCAATTTAAAATGATCAAATATACAAAAGAAAAATCTCACTTTTAACATTTTATTTGTTGTTTTCGTGACGCTTTCAGTTAAATTAATGGTTGAAAGGATTTTCAAAACATTCTGTATTGATTTACATTTGATATAATCCCTCATTCATTTTCCTTCTCTTTTTTAGAAATGAATATTCAACTGTTTCTGTAAACGCATGAGGATGAGAGGAAGCAGTGAAAGAGAGGAGAGTTTCTGTCAGTTGTGCATGGCTTCCCTTTTCCATGTAGACGGGTTTTTTTTTTTCTGCAGCATCTCTCGCTGTCCTTTATCTTCACCTGATCGCTTTTGCCTCTTTCATACAGCTCTGTCTTTCTCATCAGCTCCTCCTTCCTTTTTTTTTCTAGCTCTAAGCTACTCTGCCACACTCCACAGGCCTCAGCAAAAGCTACTCCAATCATACCGTCTCTCTCCGTTGCCCATTTACATGGGAAGACGTGCGCCGACATACGCTCTCATGTCCTCACGCTCACCTGGTACACCAGGTTAAAGTGGCAGGCCAGTGTACACACACTCGTAAGACACATCAGGAAAGTGCCAAATAGTCAAGAGTTTAAAAGAAAGAGAAAATCTCTTGAGATATTTATAGTACAATTATATCATAATCTGGCGAGGTGAGTAAGCAAAATTGAAAAGAAAAAAACAACAAATACAAACAAACAAAACCTCTACATAAAACTGATGTTATTTAATTGTCATTATTGTCATTAACTCTGATTAAAACAAGTCTTTCATTACCCCAATATTGAAACATGTGGAACAATGAATATAAAGTGACTCATAAGTTTTGTTTATAGGAGACATAAAAAAAGGCTTTATTATATATATAACACTTGATTAAAAAATGATATATATATATATATATATATATATATATATATATATATATATATATATATATATATATATATATATATATATATATATATATATATATATATATATGATGATTTCTGTAATTGTTTTTTTATTACTTTGAGTTAAATTATGATCTGGTCCTAAAGCTGTACAAATGCCAAATCCCAGAGTTAATTCTTTCAGTGACTGGTGACATGCTGACTGTTGGTCTCTGGAAGTGTGAACCTATTCCCAAGTTTTACAGGAAAAACGAGAGAGAGAGGAAAAAAAAAAGAGTGATAAGAGTCGGACTGAGACAAAGAGCCCTGGAGTCTGTTTCAGGGACGCTTTGGAAAGGCTCTGCTCGCATTTCCACAAGAATAACAGCAAGAATGTCACTGTAAAATAAAACACAATGAAATAAAAACGCTCAGGCCAAGTGAGCGGACTCGTGAGGGCTTCTCCAGCTGGCGTGTCTGTGTTTCATGTGTGGTCCGCTCAAAGGGTTAAAGCCCAAAGTGAACTGAATTGTAAGAAGTTGGTTTCCAAGGGAAACTGTTCGCACCGTTCCAGCTGAGGTGGAACAAACCAACTGCGTGACACGGAGGGGGTAGGGGTGATCCGGTGAAATAAAAAAATATTAATTTCCACTACACCACGTATTAAATACATAAGTACACATGTCCGTGTCGTTGTGTCCTATCCAAGTGTTATGTAACCGTTATATGTGATGTATTAGATTTTAGACCTCGCGGGTTTAACAGCATTACTTCCCCGCGCCCCTCCCGTGCAGCGAGAGTGCTGGGGTTCCTGCCAAGTCGGTTTGAAAAGAGCAGACAAAGGCTTTGAGCCCAGGACGCTCCTCTCTGCCTCTCGCCTGCGTACAAAAGCCTCTCCAACTCTTCCTTCTCTGCTTATCTGTCATGGAGCCTTTTTTAAAAACAGGCGGCATTAAGAGTGTTGGTTGGGTTTTTACTTTCTCGTTCTGAAATGTACGACCGTCTGGATCCCCGCTTGGCCGCGAGAGGAAGGCTTTCTGTGGGTATAATACGAGGAAGCGTCGTCTGAGAGAGGGGGAAGGATTGACGCTTTTTCCTCCTCTCCTCCTCCTTCTTCCTTTCGCCCCCTCTTCTGCTCTTTTGGCGGATAGAGGGGCTGAGGAAGAAATAAATATTTTTCCCCCTTTTCTTTATACATTTGAATCCTGCTGCGCAACCAGACGGGATCACGTGGGACTGGAGAGAGTTGGATCGATTTTGCACAGTTTTAGTAAGAGAAAGGAGAGAGGAAAACCACAACTCATTTCTTTTTCTCACTTGGATAACTGGGACTTTTGATAGTTTTTACACAATTGCAGGAGCTGTGGGTGTTGGACTGTGTCCGTTTTTTTTTCAGCTTTGGAGGTGCGGAGTATTGATTCTTATATGCCTGGGTTTTGAAAAACAATGGAGACGCACATTTCGTGCCTCTTCCCGGAAATTTTGGCCATGATTTTCAGTTATCTGGACGTGAGGGACAAAGGCAGGGTAGCCCAAGTGTGTGTTGCTTGGAGGGATGCATCCTACCACAAGTCAGTGTGGAGAGGGGTGGAGGCCAAGCTGCACCTTCGCCGGGCAAATCCTTCCTTGTTTCCCAGCCTCCAGGCCAGGGGCATCCGAAGGGTCCAGATCTTGTCCCTACGCCGCAGCCTTAGCTATGTCATCCAGGGAATGCCTAACATAGAGTCCCTCAATCTGTCCGGCTGCTACAACCTCACAGACAACGGGCTGGGCCACGCATTTGTGCAAGAGATCCCATCACTTCGGGTTTTGAACCTGAGTCTGTGCAAGCAGATCACAGACTCCAGCTTAGGCAGGATTGCTCAGTATCTGAAGAATCTGGAGGTGTTGGAGCTTGGAGGCTGCAGCAACATCACCAACACCGGGCTTCTGTTGATAGCCTGGGGCCTCCACAGACTGAAAAGCCTTAATCTGAGGTCCTGCAGGCATGTCTCAGATGTGGGGATTGGACATTTGGCGGGCATGACCCGTAGTGCAGCAGAGGGTTGCCTGAGCCTGGAGTACCTGACTCTCCAAGACTGTCAGAAACTGACAGACCTGTCACTCAAACACATTTCCAAGGGGCTGACCAAGCTGCGGGTGCTGAACCTGAGCTTCTGTGGGGGGATCTCAGATGCCGGGATGATCCACCTCTCCCACATGACCTCCCTGTGGAGCCTCAACCTTCGCTCCTGTGACAACATCAGCGACACCGGGACCATGCACCTTGCCATGGGCACCCTCAGGCTCTCCGGGCTTGATGTTTCCTTCTGTGACAAGATTGGAGACCAGACCCTGGCATACATCGCCCAGGGTTTGTACCAGCTCAAGTCCCTCTCCCTGTGCTCCTGTCACATCTCCGATGATGGGATAAACCGGATGGTGAGGCAGATGCACGAGCTGAGGACCCTGAACATTGGACAGTGTGTGCGCATCACAGACAAAGGGCTGGAGCTCATAGCGGACCACCTGACCCAGCTGGTGGGCATCGACCTGTATGGATGTACCAAGATCACCAAGAGGGGACTGGAGAGGATCACACAGCTCCCCTGCCTTAAAGTGTTGAACCTGGGACTTTGGCAGATGACAGAGAGTGAGAAAGTGAGGTGATTGGAAATGCCTGTTTTTGTGTGTGAATGCGTGTGTGTGTGTTCTTTTTCTTTCTTTCTTTTTTTTTTGGTGGAGGGAGAACGCAAAAGCCAGAGTAGAGGGGGTGAAAGAGCAGGGAGTTTTCATATTTAAAAAGAAAGAAATCCTCCTTTCTCCCTCCGTTTGTAAAGTGAGGCTCCTTCATGTGCCCAGAATGTTCTGTTCAAGTGTTTTATTTCTCTCTCTTTCCGTTGGCCTTGCAGGATTTAAATTAGCGTTTTGATATGATTTTAATATTCTGCCTGGTAGAAAGCAATTAAAGCATTTGAGTCCATTTAAAAAAAAAAATCCTGTTAACAAATGTTCTAATCTCAATTTAAGTCTTAAATCTTGTACTGGAATAACTTTAGAGCAAACCAACTTGTTGTTTTCCAATCAAGTGTCATCTTCTGAATAGATAACTTCATCTCTGGACACTTGTTTCTAGAAATTTCTGGAAGTCAAACTTGCATCCATCCAGCTCCTTTTTTTTGTATTAAAAAAAACAGAGGTTGTAAGACTTAAGAGACTTTTATTTTTGCAATGATTTTGGATTTAACACTAATCTCTGCTACAGCCATCACGCCTAAATGAGAAAAAAAAAACAAGAAAAAAAAAACATTTGGCTACCTCCTATGTGGTTATTTTCAAAGGGTGTATACTGTTAAGAGAATTAAAAAAAAAAAAAAAAAAAAAAAAAAAAAGAAAGCCGAGAATGAGTGAGTGGGAGAAAATGTGCCTAAAGGGACTGTGTCTGCCCCCTCCCCCATCCCTCCATCCCCTCCCTCCTTCCCTCCCACTTCCATGAGCATAGTCAGAAAAAGGAGACCAGTACACAATCTAACTACCATTGTTAATCGAGCCCCGTAAACGGCAAGAATTTGTCAGAAAGAGCTGCGAAATCCAGTCAGATTACGAGAGGACATCACTTTATGCAAAATTCATGTATCCCACTAGTGTGCAAAAGCTTTTTTGTGTTGTTTCCTTCATTCTTTAAGGGATAAAGTCCAACTTTAATGCCCTTTTGACCAATTTACAGGAAACAAGATTATGCGTGAACCCCGACAGAAATACCTAATAGTGATTCTATAGAGACGACGTATAGAGGAATGTTATAGCACATGAAAAAGCAACGATCGCGCCGTTATTTAACAAATTGTTTGTCCTTATAGGATTATTAGGCTGTAGGTATTTTTGTAAAGGATGCTGATGGAGATAAATGTCAGTGAATGTTCAGAGTACTTCAAATTGAAGTGATTTCTATGTCTTACCCTTTATTGGTCCAAGCAAATCAGGGTTTGCCTCATGGTTTTATTTTCCCACATTAATACTGACACATTCATATTCATGTTGCTCCCACCGGTGCAGAGTGAGGAGGTCTGTTTTTTTTTTCTTCCCTTTTCTCCCCCCCCCCCCTTTTTTTCCTCCCCATCCTTCACCCCCGTCTTCTTCTCTGAATAAAAATACCCCTGAATCCGTTTTGAGACATGCTTAGAATAAGGAGCAATCGATTTCTTTTTTCTTTTTCTCTCCTCCATCTCGGGTTACAGAAATGCATCTATTCCTTGCTCACTCCTCATCTCTGTCCTTTCACACGCACGTGCGCACACACACACACACACACACATTTAGGCTGTACACACATGCACACGCGCACACTGACGCCAGTGTGTGCGCATTTTAATGTAATGCAATGACCTGCTAGAAAATGAATATACGGATGTGCGTCCTGCTGAAAAAGCTGTGTGTTTGACAGTAAAAAAAAAAAAAAAGAAAAGAAAAGAAAAAGATGTACTGTATATTATGTGTTTGTAAAGAAGAAAATGCAGAATCCCAAATTAAATTGTTTTATATTCTTACAGTTAAAACAATTAAAGATATTTATATAATGAACAAATGAAAGCAGTGTGGATTACTTTGTGTGTAGGTGTTGCACTTGATTGTCACCAAAATATATCAGTTTCTGCAAAACAAAACGGTTCCACGATGATCTATTCCATATTCAAACGGTTTATTAAATGCACTGTTTCATTTAAATCTATTACTTCTAATAGCAGCCCACACATTTGCGACTATTGTCTCTGATCAGTCCAGTCTTGCTTTTCAAAGGGGCTGGAAAGGAGAAAAAAAATCCCTTTTGTTGTTTTATTATTTATGAGGAGACTCAAAATGGATGCTTGCTGTCTTGATTTGGCTGCTGTGCCTGCACAATTAATTATCACTCTGGCATTTATTATAGCAAACTGTTCTACCCTGCTGATTTTTTTAATCATCGTCTCTCCTTTATCCTCAAATGCAACCAAAAGGGTGTAAAGCTAAACTGGGAGGGCATGTTGAGTTTCATATTTGAGTTTCCATGTTTAAAAAAAAAAAAAAAAAAAGGTTTTCCAGATTGATTTCAGCAGATTTCATAAAGGTCTTGGGTTTTAGTTTTGGCAGTTTCTGTTTTTTTTTTTTTTTTTGCGTTATTTCACTTGTGGCAGAGCTGCATCTGTGCAGCTTCATGTGCAGAGTAATGAGATCTAGAAGTTAGTCAGGGCACATTTCCCTCTTTCTGCTTTCCATCAGAACGTGTCCTGTGTGTGAAGTGACGCAGCACACACACGCACACACACACACACACACACACGCACACACACACACACACACACACGGCTTGTCAGGCCAGTCAGTATCCATTGTCCATCATTAGAAGTTAGGAAGGCAGGTTTTGGTGTTTTTTGTTTTGTTTTTTTTTTCTTTTCCCTTTTTTCTCCTCCTCTTGTTCAGTCACGCATGCCAGATCCTAGACCAGGCAGGAGACCCCCCCCCAACACACACACACACACACACACACACACACACACACACACACACACACACACACACACACACACACACACACACACTTCCTTTTAGCATTCCACACTATCATTCAAAGCATTTAAGCATTCTCTCCCTCCTGACTCTCTGTCCATGGGGATTTGAGGATAAAGGCCAGCAAGAGGGATTGTTGACTACAGGGACAGAGAAAAAAGAAGCACACACAGAGACTGTCAGTGTTGGCTGTTTCTTAAGTTTTCTTTAGCTGGCCTTTAGTCTTGTGCAATAGCGCTGCAATGAGTGCACACAGAGGTCTAAAAAACATGTCTGTAACATTTTATCCTGCGGTGTAAAAAAAAAAAAAAAAAAAAAGGCACAGATGACATCGCATTTCATATTATAACATCTAAGAGAGTTATCAATTAACGCGTATCTTGACTTTACCATTGTTTTGGTTTAGATTCTGTAAGGGTTTGGTTGCATCTTGCAACAGAACAAACTAGAGCTTGAATGCAGCTGGAATTTATATCTTAAATTATTAGCAAGGTGTGAGGCACAAAACATAACCGATTGTTTCTTTTATCGTTTGACATTTGGTGGGCAGACCTTTTCCCAACAGATACAGGAGACGAGGTCACATGATGCGTTGCTGCTGAAAGATCTACAGGCTGAAATGTAGACCGGCGCAGATACAATCGACTGCATTCAAATGATAATGTGATACTTTATTAATCCCCGCTGGGAGAATCTCTTTGTTCGCTACCCTCCTCAAAGAGGTCAGAGGTCAGGCTCTGTTCCCGAGCACCACTGATGGAGCTACTCGGGAGTTGGTGTCTTGCTTGAGGGCACATCAGCATGATGAAGGGTCGTCGTGCAGGGTCACCTTGCTCCTCTCACTGTTTGCATCAGGCGAAGTGAAGCACAGGTTCTCCTCATTTTAAAACACTGGAACTTTTTGTTTCTACAAGAAAACAATTCCCCAAACGAACTATGAGGAGAATATAAATTGCATCTAATATTACATAAGACGTAATCTCAATTTGCATTTTGGAATAGAGAGGGAGCGGAGCCTGAATTAAGCTCAGGGGTTTCGCTGCAGCGTGTTCTGCGCGGTGTAGTCAGATTTATCACCCTGTTGCGTACAGTTTAAGTGCACTTTGAATTGTATGAAAAGAGCCCTGGTACTACCAATCTTTTCATGGACAATGAGGTAACTTGCAAGAAAAATATCACTGTAGGTCACTAAAAGCTAAGATGTGATTTAAAAAAGGCCACAGCCCCTTCATGATGTAGTAGTTACTATGATCTTACTACCACAGAATATTTAAAATTTAACACTTCCACTTTTGCTCTTGTTACTATAAGTAACAAGAGTGTGACACTTTTGCACTTACACTCGCAAAAGACATTTAAATATTTTAGATTTGTTTCCTTGCCAGGAGTTTTGAGAAGCAGATGGATAAAAATCCCCCACGAAAACCCTTCGACGTCTCGCTTTTGATTTTCTGCAGACGGAAAGCGTACCATAAACATCTAATAAAATCTGCTGTGACAGACTGATATAAAACAAGAAACTCAAGTGCAGGTGGTCATTTCCAAGTGCACTGCGCTCTGGGAGCCAACCTTTTCTTTCATTGACACGCAGCAGCAACAACCTGGAGATAAAAACAGACATGATGGATCCATGGGCATGGCCTGACAGAGCTGCTCGGGATCCTCCGTTTAGGAACGACGTGCCCTTTAGGGGGCTTCAATCCTGGCTGTTTCCAGAGGCGAGGGTCCTTATATGCGCAAATTCATATCCATGGAGCTATACTACCTATCTATGTTAACCTGCTGAAAAAAAGAGGCCGTATTATCACCATAACGCGGATGCAGAGTGATGTTGACATGCTGATGAGGATGTTATGTTATTCCTATTGTTCTGTAAGACGTTTGAGGGTAAACATTTGAGGAAAAGGAGGATTTTACTTGTTACGTAACACATCACAGGCAAGTGTGGATGAATCAACCACAGAATGCAATTTTTAAAAAAAAGTGAAGCTTAGTACTTCCATCCACGTGGAAATCGTTGATGAAGAACAAATGTATTCGGAGTGATGCTGAAGCCGCTTGTTTTCTCCTTGACAGGTAATTAATAGAAGCAATTTGTTGCTTTGTAACGTGCAGACGGCATACGAGATGGTTGCAATCTTCAGCCTGATTACTAGATGTCAGAAATCGGTTCGCACTGTTCATTTAAAGTTTCCGCGAAATGTGTAGTGGATTCCAATTTGAAGCTGCGAATTTACAAGATCTCATGTTAAAAACAAAAACTAGGGCGGCTGAGTACCATAGATCAATTTAAAAGTGTTTCAGTGAACATAAATGAGGGATAGGGTTAGTACACGCTTCAGTCCTTGAACAGTTTTGATTGTTTTGTTCAGGACAAAACTATAAAATACAGTTTAAAATGCCCGTATAAATGGCTTTGGAAGTGCAGTTGATGTATTTTGCGAGATAGATTATATAAAAGTTTGATTTAATCAAGAGACAGTCTGCATAAGGTTGGAGAAACAGCTGAGGTTTCTTCAGTCGAGACAGTAAAAACTACTGACTTGTCACAGTATTGAAGCATTTTTGCCTCAGTGAATTCTATCTGTATGTACATGGAGCTTGTTGTTGGACTTTTTCTTTTCTTTTAAAAAAAAAAACAAAGAACAGAGAAGCCCATGTCCCAGACTGCAGCAGAACAATAACAGCCAGTGCAGCATTAAATACACACTTTCAAACGCAGAAATGTAGCTCGGCACAAATGTTGCACGGCACAAATGTTGCACGGCACAAATGTTGCAATTAAAATTTGTTCACTTAGAACGGCAGCCGGACAATGTCTGGACTCGATGTTCTGGCATTTGCCCTTATGAACACGGGCTCCCAAACCTCACCTCTCCAATTAACGTTTTTTAATCTTCATGTGAAACAATCCGTCTTCGAGTCTGTGGGATGTTTGTGCAACCAAAACGATGGCAGGGTGAGGCTTGCGTAAAGCCCAGTCTGACTGATTTGCATTGTTACATACTGTTGCTATGGGTAATGTGTAGAAACCCCCAGAGCTGCAGTACCTGTGTGAAAACAGCTTTAATGAGCAGATTTTCTACCTTTCAACAGCACCAGGCCACATCTCCAGCCGTCAGCTCTGCACCGTGAAGACGGTAATGAAATCTATCTCCGTCTAGCGCGCACATTTAAATCAGCTGCAGAACAGAACATTTGGACAAAAATCTTTTGACAAGATTTGTCAGCACAATTGACAAAGAGAAACGTGTGATTTAGGAGAGTGACTGAAGCTGCTTCTTCTATTTAGCTCTACTTCCCCGTGTTGATGGATACCACAGCTGGTTGAGCGAAACACCGCAGCCGTTTCAGGGTTCATTCATCACTGAGATTTTGTACAATCATTGCGCTGTCTTCGGCGAGGATCAAAGCATACAGAAAATGATTTAATCTGCAAGAACACGTTTTTTTCCTCCTGGTATGAGTCTCTCCTCAGACCGTACATCCTGATGGCTGCATGACTGACAGCTCCCACACAACTTCATTCAAACACGTGCAGCCGCCTAAATTAGACAGAGGCTGGTGTTTTTGCAGCATATAGGTCGCTGACAAAACATTTTCATACTACAGTAAAAGAGCTTCTTCTGAAATGTGGTGCCTGCGTGTGTGCCGAGGCCTAAAGTTGTAAAAGTTGAATTGCAACTCGTCACGTTGGGCTCTGAACCACATTTCCTGTCAGGCAGAGAGGAACTGCGTTATGTTACGTGTGCGGGTGTGTTTTACTGCTATCATTAAAGGAAAAGTTCGCCATTAAAAGGGGAACTGGGGTTATTCACAACAAAGCAGCATGGGTATTAGCAGCAGAGTGTTACTGCCCTCCCCCACATGCCTCGTCTTTGGTTGAAACAGCTCCGTGTCTCCTTGTCTTCCACTTTGTCTGTCTTTATGGCCCGTTTCTCTCTCTCTCTCCCCGTCATCTGTTGTTTTGTTTTTCTTCAACCAGTGAAGCATTTTTCTCTTTTCCTTCCTGTCGTCAGCTTGTACGCCACACAATATAACCCCCCCACACACATATTTTAGTCTGTATCTGCTCTATCGCTCCTACACATACTGTATCTTTATTGTCATTTTCCCTTCTCCCTCATCACTTCACTTAAGTTTCTCCGTTGCCAGCCTTCCACCCTCTCTTCCCCCTTTTCCTCATCTCTGCGGCACCTGGTGCGGAGGTGTTGCTGGGGTACAGTAGGCGTCTCTTTGAAGTCCCAGGGGCCCTTAAAGAGGGTCTGCGTGTTTGTGTGTCAGGAAACTTTCAGCATTTCTTTTGATTTGGGCTGTTCAAATGGGGAGCCAGCGTTCCTTGTGTCAGTCTCTGTGTGTTGTATAAAAGTTGTCAAAAAAGGCAAACGTTCCTCATTGTAACTAACGTCTCTCAGCTCTGGTCATGGACTTTACCTCGAAACTCTTTTACCTCTTTTCCCGAACACACCACAAAGAACCAAACTTTGGTTCCTTGTGGTGTCTTTACACAACACGGTAGTCTCACTGTACTGTAGGTACCAGAAAGCTTTATTATTTATTGGAAATATTCACAAAATCAAACTATTTTACATAGTGGTGCCCTGATTGATCACGTGATCGGAAATCTGGGCCAATCACGTGATTTGCGAGGGATAGGGATCGGGTGGAAATGAACAGATATTTTTTTGTCATTCTTATATCACTAAATTACATTATTTCATGCATAATTATATATGTTTATTGTCTGTAACCTTCCATCTGGAGTAGCAGCCTAAGACTAAGACTAACTTGAAGGCTCGTATCGTTCTTACTCTTCTTAGCGAGCAGCTTGTGCTGCCGTGGCCCCTCCCCCGACCAAAGCGCTCTCAGTAGTTCAGTCCTCCAGCAGCTACTACAAAAATAATTGCGCATGTACAATAATAAATAATTATAATTAATCATACATAATTCTAATTAATGTATTGATTAAAATAAATATTCAATGGCGCGGCACTAGCCTTATAGTCAGGACAAAGGAGGAGGCTTGGAATTGTGACATGAAAGGATAAAAAGGATCGTTAAAAGACAGTTTATTTGTGGTTCTAAACATTCCTCACTGAGCAGTTGGGAACGCTGGCTGACGTTATCGTAGAGGAAACTTGAAGCAGGTTCTCGGGACTTTAGAAACGTCTACAATTTGAAAGATGACAGCGAATACGGCGCTACAGCAGCTTCATCTGTTTGCAATTTGGGAATTTATTCATTTATTATTTTTGTGGATTGGAAGTATCGGATCAGGACTCGGTGACGGTCGATATTCAAAATCAAATGACTTGGACTTGGGAAGCCATCACCATCCTGTCATTCTCTGTAGGTTTCTTTGTAATAACGTCATTAACTGACCACTTTATCAGATACATTAATGACTGAAAACTTGTTAGCCGAGCCATAAATCCTACCGTTGCAAACTTTCGACATTTACAGTTTTTGTTCTTAAAAAAGGTGCTCATTTAGATTTTTAACGCCTTAGTTGTTGCTGGTTTTGTGCTGGACTGTTATGTTGAAACTAGCTCCTGATATTTTCCCTGACTTTTGTATTTTAATGAAGCGGAACTTTATAATAACCGGAGCAGCAAAAACCAGTGAGAGGAGTAAAAATCAAAAGAAAGAGCTTGGTAAACGAGTGGGTTTCATAGTTGGCCCATGCTGAGACGAGAGAGGAGAGGAGAAGAGGGGGTGGTGGTGGTGGTGGTGGTGGGGGTGGTGGGGAGGTGCTATCCCCAACACTCAACCTGCAGGTAGCAAAAAAGAGAGCTGGTATGAAAGAGAAAGAGAGGCAGAAAACCATGGACTGGACAGCGGTGAAAAAAGAGAGAAAAAAGACAGAAAGGAACAGAGACACTGTTTGGAAAAAAAGGAGACAGAGAGAGCGAAAGGAATTTGTGAGTCACTGTTTAACTGTGGGCT
The DNA here is from genome assembly GCA_014839995.1 of Xenentodon cancila. Classification (NCBI taxonomy): domain Eukaryota; kingdom Metazoa; phylum Chordata; class Actinopteri; order Beloniformes; family Belonidae; genus Xenentodon; species Xenentodon cancila. The sequence goes on along the minus strand of CM026219.1, from coordinate 10,265,600 downwards.
GCAAGAAGTCGGCTAGCCATGTTAAAATACTGTCTGGGCACACACACCCACACCAAACCTCTCCAAAATGCAAACCTTAACAATAGCTGGCAGAGCACGCAAACACACACATACTGAAAGAATTCACGCAAAAATCCTGCCACTGCCTCTCTCATACTTTACTGCGCAGCAGGCCAGCTAATTATCTTCAGTTGGACACCACACACACACACACACACACACACCCCTGCTCCACATTCCTCTGAAGGTAATGAGCTGCTTCTCTCTAAAGGTAAGAACGTCAAAATGTCTAACTTTTACAGCAAAAAAAGGGAAACGGTAACATTGTCCGACCGTAAATGAACAGCAGCAGTCTTTAAAGAGGACATTAGTAGATTACAGTAAGTTTATTTCTAGACAAGAACAGTCCTCGGCACATTTAACACGACTCCCCGTCTACTGCCATCACCATCTCGGTGTTATGAAACGTGGGAGAATAATAAAACAGGTGGAGCCAAAAGGATAAACATCCAGAGATCAGGACAGAAATGGAGAGATTGTCATCACTCGTTAAAACCAAGCGACAGTGGAGGTTAAATAATGTTACGCAAGCTTAAAATGACATCTTCTTTTGTCCAATTAAAAAGTAAATGATGTTTTACGAAATCAGCCAAGTCTCATGCTTTTTTTAAAGCTGGAAGCTGCAGATTTTTAGGCATGTTTTTAAGGCAAATGATTGTCATAGTCCTTTACTGGTCACGGTATAATTATTCAAACAACGCGTTTTCAGCATTTGACCTGTTAGAGTCTCGGGATGATCTGCTGATTATTACTGTAGTTTATCAAGTGCTGTTATCAGGTTGTTTACTGCTGCAGGCTCTCTGCTCATTAGATTACATGTTCTATCTAGCCTCTGTCTATCTACTTTCATTACAGGTGATATATCTTTCTCCAGAGGTTGATCCAGAGACGGAGCAGTATTCCGCCTTGGCATCATCATTAGAGTGTCTTTCCGATATCTGTGTTCTCAAATGCCATGTTAATTACATTTTGCATACTGATCGTTGGCCATTGTATTCACCTAAAACGTTAGATACAACACACCGGGATGAGAAAAACAAAACCCTAAATCTTTAATTTGCAGACATAAGCGTCTGCATCATTTACAATAAATCTGTGGATGTGGCTGCTGAATCTTTTATAATAGCCTGGGCAATTACAACTAGGAGACTGAGAATTATGCAGCATGCGATGCTGACTTCTGCTCCCTATTCCTGCTTCCTCCGACAGTACCCAGCGGAAAACGACAGGAATGCGAAGACAGAGAGAGAGTGGAGAATAACATGAGGGCTCTTTTTAGCTTCTTCTTTTTTTTTTTTTTTTGTCCTAATGTGAAACCACGTGCAACCCTGACAGAAATGTGACAAGAACCTGCAAAGTCAAAAACTAACAGGCACGCACACATTCTAATTTGTCAGGTGAGACAATTTGGTAGCGTGGGAGGTGGGGTGGGCTTGTGTGCGCTTGTGTTCCCGTGCAGAAAGTGGTTGTGCATAATGCATGTGCGTGCAGGTTTCCGCGCGTGCCTCCCTCTCGACTCTCTGCGCCTTCCTGTCAACTCAGCTTGTCATTCAAGAATCAATAAAGAGAAACTTTTTCTCTCCGTCTTTATTTTGCTCGGAATTTGTCATGCTCTCCTCAAACAAAAGGGAAAATGGGTAGAAATAAGGGAGGAAAAAACAAAAAAAAAAAAAGCCAAAAAAGTTCAGCAACAGTCGAGTGGGAGTTTAACACATGTTTGACAGGAAACACTGAGCGTCAGAGCAGATTTCACCGTGTTAACAAGATCTATTTTTTTTTTTTTAGGTAGATGCAGGAGTCTTTAGAGGGCGAAATAGAGGTGGAAAGAAAAAGCAGGTGGAAGCTTGAATCTGTGCTTTTTTTACAAGCGTCACCAAAAAAAAAAAAAAAAAAGAGACCCTACATTTTAGACAGCAAATGATGCTCATATTATGGAGGGAATAATTTAACATCATTATACCGTGGGACGGAAAACTTTGGTCAAACTGACACATACAGGTTTTACTGAATCCAGAAAACAATGCACCAATCTGCAAAAGTCCTGTCCAGGAGGCCTGTGCAGTGCTGCTTTCAGCTGCATCCACAGAGGAGAGATACCACTTCACTCTTCAGAGACGGTCTGTACATGCATCTACGCATGCATAATTAAAGGGAAATATATGGAAAAACACTAAAAAGGATCTTGAGAGAACAGGTGATCCTTGTACTTAGACTTGGACCAGGCCTGGACTACATTTTATTGAGCAAAAGAGTTCTGTTCAATTCAGTTGACCCAAAAAAAAAAAACAAAAAAAAACAGAAGAAAGTCTCTATCAAACAGTTATTTTATATTCAGAGTAAAAAGACATTATTGAGACAGAGAGGCCCTCTTATCGCCCAGTAAGTGAATTACAGCCAATTTGCATGTCGAGTGAATTTAACTCAAAGTGCCTCAGACCCGGAGTGTGGTGTGCCCGCAGATTACCAGCCTGACCATTCTGGATTTGGGAAGAGCTTTATTCACATCTGATTTTGGACAGATAATATGTGTGGCGACCTTGGAAGATTTGGAATATGGCAGCAAAGAAAGGCTCGGCGTTATTTTTTTCCCCTCCTAAAAGCTTGAACTGACCTTCTGGAAATCTCACAGAGGAAAAAAACTGAAAATCATCTGAACTTTAAGACAGTACAAAGTAATTTGGACAAAGATTACAACCATGTAGTGCACAGCAAACGCAAGACCCGGCTGGAAAAGGCAAAAACGAAGTCACACATGTAACCAGCGCTCACATGTTCATGAGGTTCATTGTGTCTGTAAAGATAATAAACTTTATGGCCAAAGAAAGTAAAAGCAAAGAAGTAAAAAAAAAAAAAAAAAAAAAAGAGACTGGGATATGATGAAGTGAAAAAAAGAATAGGGAGAAATAATTAGTGAGGTTTTGCAAGAAAAAGACAAACAAATAGAGAAATAAAGCAGGAATAAGACATGGGAGCCGCAGTGAGAGAAGATAAAGACAGAAACTAAGCGTGGAATACAAAGAAGGACTCGGTGTGTGTGTGTGTGTGTGTGTGTGTGTGTGTGTGTGTGTGTGTGTGTACACATCAGGTGTGTATCTGTCATCCCCAAGGTCCTTCTAGCTGTCTTCTTCTATTGATTAGTTCATATTGATCTGCGCACACACACACACACACACACACACACACACACACACACACACACACACACACACACACACACACACACACACACACACACACACACACACACAGCATGCTTCACTTGATTTAGCCAGGCTTTGGCACAGGGGACATGAAGGTACATTGTTAACACACATGCAACGATGCACATGCGCGCACACACACACACACACACACACACACACACACACACACACACACACACACACACAATCATTTCGCCTCTTAAAAAGGCCAACCATCTTCTCTCTGACACACGCATATGGACATGCATACTTGTCAAACAGCAAACTCTCATCCTGTCTGAGTGTGTTGTCTGGCGGGAGGACCAGCGAGCACATGTGAGAGACACCGTCAGCAAAAAAAACCCCAAGCCTCGTTTCCCTGATTTAGTCTTCAAATCTCATATGGATATTATATATGCTAGTGATCATTAGGAAGCCTTGATTAAGTTGCATGTAAACCCTTTTACACACACAGAAAGTCCTCCCTCGCCCTCTTCCAGCTCAGGTCTTCTACTAGAGGCCTGGGAGCTTCAGGGACTTCCCTGTTCCTAGGACTGAATACTTCGAAACAGAAATCTTTAATGTTGTCTTCAAGATCTGCTGGAGCCACGCTCCCAGCCTGGAGGTCACAGCTCGGAGTGGTCCGATTACTACTGGCACCACAGCTGTCATCACCATCCACAGTTTTTCCGTCTCTTACTTCGACTCCGGTATTTCTCTACTTCCACATGTCCGTCCTTCCTGATGTTGCCGTCACGTGGGATTGTTGACGTCTACTCACGTGTCAGAACTGCTTTGTTCTGGAGTTTATGCCACCCTTGGAGGTATCTCCCACCTTGACTTTGGAACCCATGCTTAGTGAGGATGTTCCATTTCATTATTCCCGCTCCTAGGTTGGGTCATGGATGCTATACCTGCCAGAATCTTATACCCCACTATTATGTGCTGGCTTGTGTCCCAGGCGTCTTTACATGGTCTACAGCCGGGATCTTGTCTAGTGTGGTAGATCCTGTCTTCGTTACTCTTCTGCCACTTTTTCTATCTGTTGGTGTTGCATGCTGTCTTTGTTTATGCTTCCTTCAATTGTTCATCATGTTCGTTGTTTGTCATATGATATTTGGGTGAGTTTTTTTTTGTTGTTTTTTTTGGGCGATGACAGCAAAACTGCTGCGGCAGCGAGGAGCAGGGAGTTTGGGACTGGAGGGTTAACAGTGCCGGTCCTCGGCATAGCTGGGAAAGTTCAGGTGAGGTGAAGCGGTAACCCTCCTTCAAACACGAGGAGGAAAAAAAAACAAAAGTCAGCCAAGGTGCCCTTGAGCAAAATATCTCAGCTCCGATTGCTCCTGGGCTGTTGAGCGGAAGCTGAAGAAGAGCGTGTTTGTTCAGGGCAGCTCCCAGTGTGACTGTGAGGTGGTGTGTGAAGGTGAAGTGGGCTGAAGCTGATTAAAAAAAAAAAAAAAAAAGAAGAGAAAGAAAAAGTGTGCTTGTTTTGTCTGCATTTACAGTGAGGACAGGTAGAGGGGAAAGGTACAATAAAATTACCGGGACACTGCTCGTCAAAGTCGACTAATGAGAAGATTGCACTTGTCGTGACGAGTAATGCATGACGGGCTCTGGTGGCAGCCGCCCTCTCCTTCTCAAACTACAAACTTCACATATACCACACAGGGATGGGCTTTTTTTTTTTTCTTTTTCTTTTTTAATGTCTCCTCCATCCCAGCCTCTCCTCTTTGTCTCTAAATCAGAATAAATGTTACAATCTGTCTCCCCCGTTTAGTTTTGTGTGTACACGCAGACAAGCATGCTCAAATATACAGCATGTGCGCGGCTACAGAAACACCTGCCCCCACAGAGACAGACACACACTGCCTTCTGCTGCTGCGATGGCTCCGAGCTGTCAAAACATCCCCGCTTTCTCTGCCTCTCTCTCACAAAAGCAGCTTGACTGAGCTTGTCTATGCAGGTTCACAGACTGCTGTCTCTGTCTGTCTCTCTGTCTGTCTGTCTGTTTGTCCACCCTCGCTCTCTTTTCACCCTCTCCTCTTCGTTTGTGCATCAACACAAACATCCTTCTCGGCTTTTACCTACATGCATTTATAGTGAATGAACACTTTCCTACATGCCGTTGTTTTGCCGCTTTAAGCCATCATTTACATGTGTAAATTAGATTTTATAAGAGTTTGCTCCTAACCTGCCAAGGTCTTTGCACCGCTTTTGCTCAAACTGAACCAGACTCTTTTTTTTTTTTTTTTCCCCATTTAAGATTTTGTGGCTCTAGTGGCCTTGATCAAAAGTTGCCAGACAGGAAATTGGGGCAGGGGGATGGGGGTGGGCTGCTGCAAAGGGCCACAGGCCAGGCCTCAAACCTGGGCCAGCTGCACAAGGACTAAAGCCTCTGCATTTGAGACGCCTGCTCCACAAGGCGAGGTATCTGACGCCTTAAGCCAGATACAACTTTAAAGCGATGCGCTTTGCATGTAAACATTTTTCTTCTCTAAACTGAACATATCGTACAGTAAAAACAGCTTGCTTCATGGTTCTAACGTGTGGAGCAGATAGAACCTGGTCCCCTCAGACGATGTTTGCACTAAGCCGGATGAAGCCCCTGATATTTTGCAGGGTGTGCATGCTGGATGTTCTCTGAGCTCTGAGGTTTTGTAGGTTTGATCTCAAGTTTTAAAATTCTGTTTAACTCTGAAAAATCTATGATTTCATATTTTCATTTTTTTCTTTCCTGCAAACTGGTTCATCACTGAAAAGATTAAGCTGTTCATTCTGTTTCATTACAGTTGCAGTAAAACTACTGGTTTTATTCAAATAGTTTGTTTCAAGTAAGAAATATTTATTTGATCGCATTTTATAAGCCCACTGATGAAATTCTCCTTGATTAAATGCACCTTCATGACTACATCACCATGAATATGGGTTAATAAAAACACTTATGTGGTGAAAACTGAGAATGAGAATGAATATTTGCTGAGGCGGTTTGTTTCTTTACTTTTCCGTTCTGCTTCATATGATGTTTGAGCAGCTCTTACTACGGAGAAGCCTCTTCCAGGGTCTGAAAAATGACATTACATTGTGACTCAACGGAGTAATTTTCCAGGAAAAAGTGTGTTATCCGACTAAGCCACCTACTCAATGCTATTATCACAACACTTTTCACCTTCTGTGTCAAAAATCATCCCTGTTGCTGGAAATAAAATGCTGGCAGTTAATATTTCTGCAAAAGCACAGACACGTGTGATCTTGATGTTTGAGAACTGAAATAGCCTGCTCTCACTCCTGACTCGTAACACGCCGGCTGGCAGGATGTGGAAGGTCGTAAAAGGGTGAATTTTTACTCTAAACAGGTCCTGTTGCTGCCTAAAAATCTGACCAGGTTTGGTGAGAAAACCAAACTAAACCAACCACAAAAGGAGACTTATTTATATTTTCATGACATTTTGGGAAAGCTGTTTTTTTTTTTGTTTTGTTTTTTTTTTTAGATAGGAGCTTCATGCGAGCATGCAAATGTATGCATCTAAAAGATCAGACTTTCAACCCCACATGGCCGTGTGTCTTCTCAACTGAAACGCCACTCTGGGGTACTTCCAGGACGGAGAACATGTCATACCCGTACGGTCTCCTGCTGTACAGTACATGTGTACTGAAGGTTCAACAATCTTCATGCAGATACACGAGTCATGCAGAAAAATAGCCTTAAAAGTAAACTCAAACCAGGATTTCTTCACGCAGGATTTGCTGCTAGGTGATGAGGCAGTCCATGCCTGTGAAACATTTGCATAAATGTAAAATTTGACTTTTTACTCTCGTCTTTGTGTTGCAGAGTTACACAGAGTTTTGTTGGTGCCACCCTTTCATTAGAAAGGACTGTGGTAACTGCTATTTCACTACATGTAACACATGTGAATTAAACCCACAAGAATGTCATATTTCAACATTTCAAGAGTGCGGACTTAACCGTGGATCCTGATAAAATAAACTTTCGCCTTCTCTCACAGTGAGAGTTACTTCTGTTTCATTTTCTTGCTCTTTTCTACATTTACACACACACACACACACACACACACACACACACACACACACACACACACACACACACACACACACACACACACACACACACACACACACACACACACACACACGAATGCTGTGTGTTTGGCCTGCAGGGTTTACACAGCAGGGAAGAATCAACCGTATGGCAGACATGAGTATGCAGCCAAATTTGGCTTGTACACATGCTCTGTAGCCGTGTTGCCTTGTGCGTTTTGTGTATGCGTGTGTTTAGCAGAAGGCAGCCAGCACTTAAATATATATCAGGGGCAGTGGTTGCCTAAAGGTGAAAGCTGTGCGATTTCCACTGGGAGGTTGCTGAACGAATGAATGAATCACACTTTCCAATCCATCGCCTACTTTTTTGCCACTGTGCCCTTCAGCAAGGCAATTATGCTGCTACCACTGGGTGAGGGCTTTGCTGCGACTGTTCAGGCAAAAATAAATGAGAGGCAAAGTAATGCTAAGGAGCAGGACACAACCTCTCACACGTGGTTCTGCGTATAAAAGGGTCCTTCCACAACATTTCTGCTGGATTACAATCATTTAGACATTCACATAGCTGTTGCAAAACATTATCTTTATTTATTCATCTTTTTTTCAGCGTCTTAAATGCTAAGGAGGGTCATGGGGTATGTCAGCTGTTACGTTGCAAAAGTCGGGTCAGACTCTGTCGGGACACACAAACTAAAAAAAAACAAAACGAGCCCCACATAAGTGTTTGAGAGAAACATGTAAGAAAGGAGTCAAAATTTGATGTGTTTTTAAGGTGGAAATTTAGAATGCGTTTTAAAATATTATAAGAGTCTTAGACTTACAGTTCACAGTATTTCAACGTATAATTAAGATTTGAGACGCAGTGAGCATCCACGCTGGAGCAAAACAGGCCCAGACCATGATACTGCCGCCACACTAAGTTCTATGGATGGGAAAAGTCTCTTACTCTGGATGTCACGTTTTTCATTTCTACAATTATAAGGCATCTTATTTCAACCAAAAACGTAAATGTTTTTTCCCTCGTTTATCGTTATTTTTGTCCACATGCAAGTGTGGATGAGTAAATAGTCGAGCCATCTCCCTTTGTGAAGCAGGTTGTTCTGCATGCACGTTCAAGGTTGATATACACTGCCTGCACCAAAAGCTGCATGTAATTCAATTGTGAGCGTGTGTACGTGTGCTGTCGGCTCCCGGCATGCATTGAGTGTATGTGTGAGGTGGAGTTTTTTTTTTGCTAATGCATGAAAATCATTTATTCATGTTTCAGTCCCTGTGTGTGTGTGTGTGTGTGTGTTTGTGAGTGTTTATGTCTTACATGCATGCTCTGTTTGCGTACATGCTTAACTTGAGGATTAGGCTGTACTGAATTTTCTGTTCACGCCCTCGTTACTCATCTTTTTCTGTTAACTTCTTTCCTTTGCACCCCTCCAGTTTTCTTTTTCACGCTCACATCTTTCATCTTTTACTTGATTGCCTCACTTTCCACCAAATGGATCTATATGAAAATAAGACCTGTGTGCATGCGTGGATTTAAAAATGCATTGATTCTATGAGAGGAAGGAGGAAACAGAGCGCGGTGACAAGAAAAATACAGGCCCTGCATGTGTTGTGTCAGTTGACTTGACATCTGATCTTGCTGAGTATGGTAAAGAAGAAAGTGCTGAAAGTACTCTGTGTGGGGGGGATCCTCTATCCGTGTGTGTAAAAATGTCTATGTGTAAGTTTTGCGGCCTGTGTCTGTCCTCGTTTCTATCTGGGTGGTGAGAGGAGGGAGTAAGGGAATAGTGTGTGTGTGTGTGTGTGTGTGTGTGTGAGTGCATTTAGTTTAAGTGTCAGCATGCCAGCGTGTATGTGTGTGGCGAGCAGGAGGAAGGAGGGGGAGGCAGTCAGTGGAAGAGTAGCTGAGAGATGGATGGCAGGGAAGGCAGTGAGGGAGGAAAAAAGGTGAAGAAGAGCGGCGAGCAAAGGAGAACATTCTGAGAATAAAAGTGATGAGAAGAAAAGATGCAATGGAGGAATATGAAAAGAGACAAAGTCACTACTTTCAAGCCAGTGCTGGCTTCTTTTCTTTCTTTTTTTTTTTTTTATTCCAACTTATGTTTCAGTGTTTTTCACTATGATATAAATGTTTTATGAACTGTGTAAGCCATGAATTAATGTTACATCAAGTCTTTCCTTCCTTCTCTTTCTTTCTGGCTTTGTCACAAAAGCTATCTCTCCAGGGTCTTTCTGACAAATACGCCAGTTTGATCACCCACACACACACACACACACACACACACACACACACACACACACCAACACACACACACACACACACGTTATACCAGAAGTCATTTTACTTCTCCGGTCGCTGTGTACTTGTGTGTACTTTAAATTTTCGGCTTTCCTTGTTGTTTGGCTGCATCAACAGGGAATTGTCTTGCCGAAGAAAATCTATCAATATTTCATTTGATACCTTCTGAAAATGTGAGATTCAGAAGCACGACTGAGAGGAGGAGAACTTGCTGATAGCGGCTGAGTTGTGACAACTGGATACAGATCTGGTGCACAGATGTGCAGTCTGGAAAGAGAGCGAAGGCAGAACTGACTCTGATTTAAACCAAAGGAAAGTTTATGGAAGTGTAAAGGCGTGCAGAAGTCGAGGGACAATGAAAATACAGTAGGTACAGTCGGGCAGGACAAGGCTGACTAACAAGGACAAAGGCAACACTGAAATATTGCCCCGTTGGCTCCCTTCCTGCCTGGGAAAATCTCCCTTTACTTGGAACGTTAGGATTCAGCTTTAATTTTGTTTCCCACGTTGTATGTGTCTGCATCTTACAAGGTAACTTCGCCCACATTTATTGCAAATACTGCAGTTGAAGCATTCCTGGTGGGCCTTACTCACTTGTTAAAAGTAGGACAAGAGGATTCAATCAGGCCATATCATACGTAACTCTTCCTAAATGTTACTGAAGCATTAAGGCTCTAGTTAGTTTTTCACAAACACCGACACAAGCAGAGCTTATATTCACCTGCTAAAGACCTGGTAACATATTGTTAAGTCCTGGTATTATTTTAGTTTGTTTTGCTGGTTTTGATAAAAATAAATGCTGATTGATGACTCGTCCTGCAGTCGGGGGTGTTTCTGGTATCAGTTGGCTTTGAAACTATTCTCTGAGATGGACGAAAAAAATAAATAAAATAAAAAGATGCAGTCATAGATTTATTATTAGTTCACCTCATGTAACCACACTGAGCTTGCGTTTGAAAAGTTTTATCTAACATCTTTTAAAATGGCTAGAAACTGCGAAAAGGGGAAGCGTTTGAGTCCGAGGCTGGACGTGGACAACGGGAATCGGGACACAATACTTACTTTATGTGTACTGGGTGTTTGGAGCGTTCCCTCTTCATTCACTTGTCCTCACTCCACCTGGAAGAGGACAAAAACAGATCAAACGAAGTATGACCAAAGAGAGCAGGGAGCTGTGATGTATTATAGAGCTGATAGTGTTAACACTGTCGCCGAGCGTCCTCCGGTCTGGCTCGCTGCGGTGCTGACATTTCAGTTACAGCGGAGACTAAGTGGACTTAAACACACATCACAGCCCTTTTGATTTTTGTGTTAACGCTGTCCTGTCAGCACATACAGCGCTACTTACACTCTGTGACTCCCCCACCCTTCCCTCCACCTCCTTTCCTCACATGCGTGACACTTTTCACCTCCCCCTTACCTCTCCACCACCTTCCTGCTTTCCCACATCCCTCATTACGATCCCCTCTAATCCTGCTGCTTATAAACCTCTTCCTTTTTTTTTTTCTCCATCCTTCATATTCCATCTTCTCCCGCCTCTTCCCTCCTCCTCCCACCCTTCGAGCATCCCTCTCTTTTCCTCCATAAAAGAATTGCGGTGAAGACCGGAGCTGATTGGAGATTTGAAACGAGGGATTTTGTTTTGCCTTTTTTTTTTCTTTTTTTGTTTCTGCAGACGCGTGCCAAAACGGCATCATGAACAGATAAAACAGGACATGTAAGAGAATGTCACCCAAATCTCCCAGAAAGAGAGAGAATAGGGAAGAAACAGAGATGTCCCGCTGTTTTTAGAAACTTTGGCAATGCAGCTGCTGAGTGATGCCAATACGTGGACAGAAAAGGAGAATGGAGAAAATACAGAAAGGTAGCGGCACAAAGAGTAAAAAAAAAGCATACGTAGGTTCAAATCGATGATAAATACATAAAAATAACATTACATAAAAAGTGTTTTCCTCCGATCATTTTTAAACAGAAATTCTATCGACTACAGTTGATCTTGCAATGATATGGGAAACAGACACACGTATATACGCGGGGTTGTGTTTCCAATTTCCCGCAGGTTTAACCTTAACCTTAACCCTAACCTCGTCCTAACCTCAAAACACATTCTCACTTAAAAACTGAATGATTTATAACAACAGGGTTTGTCATTTTGTCCCAAAAGGGAGACAAATACCCCACGATGTGACCATGCAAACAGATTCATAGCCCTTCAGCATGAGTTATACGAGGGAACGGCGCACACAAATGCACACGTGCGCCTGTGTCTTTGCGACAGTGCTATTCATATTTTAAAAGTCGGTCTTTTAAGTGAAGGAGGCGTTCAACAGAAGGCACACAATGCACACAGGAACACGTTCCCAGTCTGTCTGTCTCTGCAGGTAGCTACCTGCCAGAGAAGCTTAACCTCTTTTTGCAAAACCGCCTCTTTTTAAGAAGCCCGCTTGCTTCTTCACTAAAAATAAGAAACAAAATTGTGAACGTGACATAATTTAACAACAGGCTCTTTTCTGCTTTTGATCATTGCAGCTAAATAAAGCAAAGCCTCGAAGACTGATAGATTTAGCATGAATCACTGGTTCCATGATTAAAATTAACAGTTTGAGTGAAAAAAAAACAAAAAAACCAAGAAAATCAATCATAAAAACGCCATTAATGGTGCACTGACTAGTCATGGAATGAAGAAAAGAAAAATAAAAAGCTACATTTTTCCTGATTGGATTTATATTTAGGGCATTTGATGGGAGAAAATTACAAAAGAAAAGAAGAGGAAAAAGACCAGGTTATTATCTGTGCGAGATGTGAGCGCATGGTTTAACGTCACGAAACACATCTGGGTTCCTAGATTTGCTACAGAACAGGAGTGAATGTGAAGGAAGGAGGGAATAAATTAGAGTGTTTTGTAGAGTCTCATGTCTCCAGGATCCATCACCCTCCCACCTTTTCTGTCTCCAGCCGGAGGAAAACTCCTCCATTCCTGCATTCCTCTCACATTCCAGCTCCAGGTTTACCTTCTCCACCTCTCTTTCTGCATCAACATCACATCTCCTCCTCCTCCTCCTCCTCCTCCTCCTCTGCAGCTCATGGCTGTTTGTCTGCTTCTACTGCTTTTCTCTCTAGTCCTCCTCTCTCTCCATCACTCCCTCCATATCACCCCTTCCCCTCTCTCTTTGCCTCCCTCCCTCTCTGCTTCCCAGCATGCTCCAGTAAGCCGGTGGAGGCAGGGGGCTCGCCTGAACCCTCCACCCCCAGCAGGGGCCCTCCATCTCAGCCTGGCTGGCTGGCAGGCGCCATGGCAAACATCCAGCACACACACAAACACCTTAATCACACACACACAAGCAGATTTTCTTTTTCCTTATCCGTGGTCTCTTGTTTTTATCAACTTTTCTTTACTTTTAGCCGTCTTTTTTACAACCATCCTTCTTTTTCTTTACTAGTCTTGGTCAAACGACCAGCATTCTGATATTCTGCAGTAATCATGAAATACACAACCAAAAGAACAAATGGTCTGGTGACATCGCCGACGACGTTACATCAGACGTCTTTGCAATATTTAGGTTTTGTGCGATTCTAGAGGTAATGGCAACGCACTGTAGTTCCTCATTTGACCCTCCACTTAGCAACTTCCAACATTATTTCCTGTGACCTGTATCACCATACAAAACGTCAATGAGACTAGTTAGACTGCAGTTGTCTGAACTTTTGAAGATTGCACATCAGCCTTCAAATACCACATATTTTATGATTAAGTTGAGTTGTTGCCTTTGAACAGACATAAGACAAATGCGAGTGTAGTCTAGAAGATCCGATGTATGGCATCAATTTCCTTGCAAGATTATTGCTTCGTGCTGTTTTGAAATATATTGGAAAAAGTGTGAAAATGGCTAAAAATGAGGGCGGTATGGCTGAACAATTAATACTCAACCAGCGAATGAATGATGAAACTGACATTATAATAATCTGATACTTCGCCCGTCTTTGTGTTCTGTTTGAGAAATTGGCAGTAACCTCCAATTGCTGACAGACCATAGACTAGTGATACAGCCAGCTTTGTTCAGCTTCGCTTAAAAAAACTTCTGCCGTGCTGACACTATTAATAAACCAATTATTATGATCATTAAGACGCAACCTTTAAGATATAAGATTGAGAACTTTGAAAAACACGTAATACGATAACATGTGATTCAATTGCTCCATTTTATTATTTATTTATTTATTACAATAAATGAAATGATAGCTCTTAAAATCCTTTCATCACACCTTTAATATTAAGTGTTTTGCAACACCAAGATGACTGTCCTCTCTGCCATAGAAATGAGGGTAAAGTTGTTGTTTTTTTTTTTTTAAACTACCACGTCATCAGGATATAATACGCCTATATTGTATGGTTAGTATTCCCTTTTAAAAAAAAAAAAAACAACCTTTGTTTTCACTTGTCTTTTAAGAGTATAATCACGTGTGAATCAAAAACGACATAAAAAAAAAAGTGCGCCCAACGTGGGGCTCGAACCCACGACCCTGAGATTAAGAGTCTCATGCTCTACCGACTGAGCTAGCCGGGCTGGCTGAGTAGCCTCAGCCGAGAGTAGAAGAGGAGGAGGAACAACACAGAAAACTCCTCCCACCGCAGCGTCGACGGAGGAGAGAGCAGCGCAGTTTCATGTTTAACGAAAAACTGATTCCAAGTGAGTCTGAGAGCGCACGAAAACCTCACATTGATTTAGATAAAATCTTGTTTCAGCTGAGATTATAAAAACAAAACAAAACAAAAAAAACAAAAAAACAACAACATCTCAGGACTCAGGATGGCGATTAATCAAGACTGGCAAGGAAAATTAGAAATAACAACAACACAGGGATTCCCTGTGATTCGTCCGCAAAACACACGCGCAAAATTATATGAAAGAATGATGAGAGAGCGAGCGAGAGAATGAGAGAGGCCCTCAGTAATTTGGTATTTCCTTTTTAGACAGGGGAGGAAGGGCCAGTGCCCTCAATTTCAGAATGTACTGCACACACACAACTTTTAATGACCCTTACATCCGGCCTGAGGCACTGGAGCCTCAGAGACGAAACAGACCAAGAGGGAACGAAACCAGATAGATAGATAGATAGATAGATAGATAGATAGATAGATAGATAGATAGATAGATAGATAGATAGATAGATAGATAGATAGATAGATAGATAGATAGATAGATAGATAGATAGATAGATAGATAGATAGATAGATAGATAGATAGATAGATAGATAGATAGATACTGAAGGTCATAGGTGAGAGTTCACAGTCCCCACACACACACACACACACACACACACACACACACACACACACACACACACACACACACACACACACACACACACACACACACACACACACACACAGAGTTATGGGAGTTCAACGGAGGGTTAGACCTTCGGGCTCCGCAGCTCACAGAGAGAGAATTCATGAGCAGCTGGTTCAGCGTGGAGCTGACTGGTGTGATTACTGCAGACACGGGGAGAAAACACAAAAGGAAAATTTCAGGACCACGACTAATTTTCTAGAATAACAAGAACAAAGTAAAAAAAAAAAAAAAAAAAAAAAAATCAAGGGCTGTGAAATTTTGCTGGTTTCACAAAACAATGATTTTGACATGGCTGTCGAAGAAAAAAAGGAGAACGGACAAAGAAAGACAGATCAGATGAGACTGAGTGAGCTATAACAACACTTTACAGTCTGAGCAACAGCTGAAGATGTGTCTCCGGACTGTCTCTCGCGCAAACACATGCACAGAGGCCCGACCTTGATGGTGGCAGCTGTTGACGTTCCTCTGAGCCCCATTCAAGATTAAAATTTCCTCCTCTTACCTACTTTTCTGCGCACACACACAGCAACACTACCAACTAAATTCTCTGAATACTTAGGAGATTATAGATGATGCTTCTGTTCAACTTTCTGGTGAAATAAGAAGTTTCAGTGCTCCATTGTAACCCTGTAATCCACCTCTGTCCTCAAATCTGTTTAGAAATATGAGGTGGGTTTCCATAAGCAGGGGTCTGAGGTAGTTTTACAGGACCTCGGCATGTGGCGTGTCTCCATTACCAGGAATGGTCCTCTACAAACGTCACGAAATGGGATGTTTGGCATTGAATCCACAGACTGAAACAACCCAACTGAAAAAAAAACCAAACAACAACAAAAGCAACAGGTTTGTTTCTGAGGAGGGACGAGCCAGCATCGCCGGCATCGCCAGCATCGCCAGCATCGCCAGCATCGCCAGCATCGCCAGCGACCCTCCCGTCAATAAGAAGATCCCAAGACGTCGTGCCTCTTCGGTTTGGTCTCGTTTTGTTCCACCGATATGGTAAAACCTCTGTGTGAAAAGGGCTAATATTCAATTTAGAAAACCCTGCAAACCTAGTGGCCTTTTGATAAAAATGATTAGGTTTTACTAGGTAAGATCAATCTGAATGCCGCTTTTGTGAATTTATGACAACCGAATATTGCCAAGAGTTTCCCTTTGCCACCTTCAAAGGCTTTGCGGCAGCGCTGGCAGATGCAATAAGGATTAAAATTCACGTACCAGCTCAGGTGACTACAGTTTCATCAAAAACGGTGGAATCGAATCAGAAGTTAAAACATTTGCTGGAAGCGGGATTCGAACTTGCATTTTCACTGGGAGAGCTTCGCCCCAGGAGATGCCCCTCCGTGGGTTTTGTGTCGTAGACCGCCCTGGTATCTGTCCCCTGTCACGAAGCTAACTTTAATCCAATTAAAACGTTCCACTGTCTGTTAGAAGTGGTTGGAGCAAAGAAATCTTTTGATTGGTATTATTGGACACATTTTTCTGTTTGATAGAGGGATGGATGGTCTGCCTGATGAGGCTCCGGACAGATGGATGGATGGATGGCTAGATGGATGTAGAGGCTGGGGGTGCAGCATCTTTGATCCTCCCAGCAGAAATAATCAACAAAGCCTTGGAGCCCTAACTATACGTGTGTGTGTGTGTGTGTGTGTGTGTGTGTGTGTGTGTGTGTGTGTGTGTGTGTGTGTGTGTGTGCGCACTGTGGGATTTTCTGGCTGGATGCCAAGACCTGCTCCCACCAAGACATAGATCAAAGACAGTTCTCTGTCTCTCTCTCTCTCTCTCTCTCTCTCTCTCTCTCTCTCTCTCTCTCTCTCTCTCTCTCTCTCTCTCTCTCTCTCTCTCTCTCTCTCTCTCTCTCTCTCTCTCTCTCTCGTATTTGTCAAACTCTTCTCTTCTTCGCCTCCATTCTTTGTCATGAAAACAGTCAATGTTGCTCCTCATAATTTTCCCTATCATTGTCTCACTATTTCAGACAAGATAAAGAACAAGCAGATTCTTGGTTCCTGTGCAAAAGAAAAAAAAAAAAAACAACCTTAAGGATTGCATTACTTATGTTTTGAGGGCATAAATCGATGGAGGACAAAAAGCAAGTCTTTCTATCTAGTTTTATTTGTCTGTAATGTTGCCCGTTATGTTGTTTTCTTTCTTTTTTTCCAAGTATATAATTAGTGCTGGCTCAGATGACCTTGAACATTACATTTATGCTGCTATAGGCCCAGAATGCTGGGGGTGGTGGGGGATGGGGGTCCCGTGATGCAAAACATCCCTTTAACTCCCCTCTGTTCAGGTATTTCTATGTATTGTTGCATGTCACTAGCCTGAGCATGTCATTGCTTCCCACTGTTGCCAAGTACTTAACTTTGGATGGAGCAGGCAAGTCTTATAATGTTTGGAGCCCTAAAAAGGAAGGACTAAAGCTTATTAACTGTAAATTAAAAAAGTAAAGAGCCATAAAACTTATGAAAACCTTTCAGACCGGAGGCCTTCGAAAACCTGAGGATTTTTCTGGAAATCGTGAAGCTCCTTTTATTTCTTATCTACTGAAGTAACTAGAAAGCTTAGATAAAATCATTTAAAGAGTTAACGATTCTGCTTAATTTTAGATAGACTGTCAATATATTTATCACTATGTTAAAATACGATAATAGTCCTTGAAAATGACATCGTGATATGTGCATCGCCCCGTGCTTGAAAGGTAAAAACACAGCCGGCCTGAATGGGTTATATCAGTAAATTGTAATGACTTGTGTAATTAACTGACCTAACTCAGTGTAATAGTAATGCTGTGATTTCTATCTTTTCACTCCGGGATCAATCTCTTGGCAACACTTACTTTTCCAGCAGTCACTTGAAACCGACGCCCCCGGCTTCATTGAGCAAATGCGGTGAGCAGCTGCTGCAACGCTATGCTTCTACCGTAATCAATGAAAGTGGCTGCAGCAGATGGAAGAGCAGCACACAAGTGGGGTTTTTACGCCGCAAAAATCCACTCTGCAAACATACAAATAGGCCAGTCTTAATATATTCATATATCTTTAATGAGTGGTTCTGTTCTCCTTTTCCCAAAGAAATGGGTCAGAGAGTTTCTCTTTCTTGTAACTTAACAGAAATCTAAAAAAGAAAGTATGATACATGAAATGACTCCAGATTAAGGATTTATTTGCTTTGCCTATGAACTTAACTCTACACAAGGTTTTTCAGGTTTAGCTGTGAAGTGTACACGTTCATTCTCAACCATTCATGCGAGGTAAAAACTGAACTTCATCATGTCTGAGGAACAAAATCCAGCTTCCATATGAAAGGTCTTGCATATAACATTTAGGATCTATTGGTGTTTGCCTCTAAAAACACTTTTTAATGCCATTAGCAGCTTGCATATCAGTAAATATGCAAATAAGCGTCTTGGTCCTCCTGTCGCTATCCCAATCGGTCTCCTTCTGACCCGTTTTTCTTCCTCCCTCTCAATCACGCTATCCCCATCACTCCTCCCCACTCTTGTCCCACACTGCCTTTTTAGCTCTGTTGCTCAGCTTATCTCTCTCCTCATTGCATCCTTTCCCCCCTTGTCATCTCCATCTCCACCTCTTTCACTCCACCATCTTCCCTTTCCGTTCTCCCTTTTCCTTCTCTCCCATTGGTGTTTCTCTCTCTCTCTCTCTCTCTCTCTCTCTCCCACTCACACTCACACACACACACACACACACACACACACACACCCTCTGTAGCAGTAGTCATTCTGCTTATAGCCTTGCCATAAATCAAGCTGTCATTCTCCGTCATGCTTGCCGGATCTCGCTGAGGCTCATGGTTCGTGCACAAACACACACACTCACATGCACACACACACAAAGACACGCAGAGCAAGTAATAGCAATTTGAGCCCACACACATACACTCACTCTCACACACACACACAAGCTAAAACAGAGGCGAGGACACCCACAAGTATAGAACAGATCACATATGCTGAGATGTACAAAACACAGAAATACACTCGTACAGTACAAGGGTATAGACTGTGCTGACAAAAACATAAACATACACAAAACACACCTTTCCAATTTCTTGAAGCTATAGAGAGGAGCTTTCAGGTGGGCTGATTCTGCACCTGGAAGAGACCAGATGCGACAGTTCCCTGCAGGAGTCATGTAAAAACAGAGTGGAAAAACCCAGAAAATGGCGTGATGGCATACGTTGAGATTGGAGTGCTGTGAGTGGAGGCCAGTGGGGTAACTGGGAGAGAGCATCAGTGCTACAACTCCGCCAGTGTCAGCGTGTCCAGACATTCACACAGAGCCAGAATCACTCACGCAGGGAAGCTCACACAGTCCCGTAGTCCTGTAGGAGCCCCAAATTTACCATCCACCTCTGGAAATTCAACTCCGTCTCCCGTTTTGTCTTTGCTTTATCTAATGCATCATTTAAATGCCCTGTATTATTTTCAAACCAAATCACCAGTGAAAATCACCAGTGAAAAATGTCATCATTTTGTATTTTCTGTGACAATTCCAAATCATCACCCCTCCACCACCGTGCTTCAGAACTCTTATAAGCTGAGACCAGTTAATCAAGTGCATTTGATTAACAGGACACGGATGCTACTTAACCTTTATATATTCTAAATACCCTGAGGGGCTGCCTAACAGTTTTTTTTTTTTTTTTTAAAACAAGTCACTTTACAATCTTTAGTTTTTCAGACTGTCTTCTTTCTCCATTCTCTTCTTTCTGACAATCACCTCGTCTTGTCTGCTTTCTTCTTTCCTCGGCGCCCTTCATGGCTGATGCAAGAGCCTCGGAGAGACTCTCAGGATTTCATGGGGCTTTGTGTTTGATTGTGAGCGGGTGCGAGGGGGGGAATGACAGCTCATGTGGCATGCAAGGTCATGTAATCCCGCGGCCTCCCGATACGTTATTGACATAAACATAGCGTTCAATGACCTGCGCTGCCCTTGCATTCACATATTGTGCATAAACAAGCACACAAACAGATGTCATGTTAAAAAGCAACAATGCCTTCAAGAAAATCCAGAATGCATGCAGTAAAACGTGTTTGCTTGTAGTTAGTGTTTACCCTCAGGGTTAACATGTGCTTATGTGTCCTGCTTATTCTGTGTGTTTATTTTTTTAAACGTGCAGATACATTCGCACTAAAGCGTTTTTCATTCAGAGGGAATCATGTTTTGCTGTGCTTTTTTTACTACCTTGAATCAAGAGTATTTGGCATTTAAAGCCTTGAAAAAAAAAAGAGAGAGATTTAGGAAACATGTCTGTCTTTCATTTCAATTTGAAATCTGTTGGAAGGAGTTTTGATTTAGAAAAGCGCAGACATTTGGAAATGATGATGCAGATATGCATCGCCAACATTCCAACTTCCAGGTTGAAGCAAACATTTGCAGTTCATCAACTGGCTCCAAAAGTGAGTCCATTTTAATTGATTCCCATTTGAAAATGTCCCGCTTTAAAGCAGACATTTGAAATGGGAGGTCCCAATGTAGATGTTCCCCAGTAGCTCTGCAGCTCCACAGATCACCTGAAACAGCTGGGAGCCATCGCGGATCGTTCCAGGATCGTTCCAGGATCGTTCCAAGAGTAAGTCTGCAAACACCCGCAAGTCAATCAACCTGCAACACCTGTTGTGTTAAATCTCAGCAAGTTAAAACTGCCAACTGTGACTGAAAGTAGGTGGAGGAGGTCCAGCTGCCTGTCCAGGCGGGCTCAATCCACCCATTTACAACACAGTGACTCGCAGAACAAGGAAAAAGAAGCTTTAAAAGTACTCTTCAGAAAACCTATGGGTGACATCACAGGAGGTTGTCCAGTTCTTCTTATACAGTCTAGGACGGTCACCCGCAACTGCACCATGCTCCATATAATAAGACATTTCCTGAAAGAAAACTACCCGCAGAATCATTTTCGATTGTAGGAAACTACTGGTTTGGTGAATTTGTCTATGCTACCATCCGATTTATGTTTAACCGCGCTGCTGTCGTCTCAATGAAAACCTGAAACACACCTGAAGTTAAAAGACAAGTAGAAAACATGTGAAACGTGAAGGAAACAGTGGTACTGAGAGTGCAGCCGTCTGGGTAGTAACTGGACCTGCTGGACCTCGTTGTTTGGTGCTTTTTTGAATGAGGACCACTCAGTTTGATGAATGTGGTCTTTGATTTTGTATAAATCTCTTATTTGCTCCGATTTCAAAATCATTGCCATATATTTATCAAGGGCGTCTGATTCGCTTTCGGGGCGATTTCTACAGTACAGGTGTCCAATTCTGGTCCTCGAGGACCACTGTCTCGCATGTTTTAGATTTTTCCTGCTTCAACACACCTAATTCCAATTAATGAGTCAATAACTGAATTGTGCAGACCTTGATGACAAGCTGATGGCGATCCTTTCATCTGAATTTGGACTAAAACATGCAGGGCAGAGACCCTCGAGGACCAGAACTGGACGCCCCTGCTGCAAGAAGTTAAGAAGAAGAGAAGAGATCTCCAGGAGTTTGTTCAGATTAAGTACATTGCGTTATTGTTTTGTGTCGGCGAGGTTTCACCGTGTTTCCTCTCAAGGAGCAGAAAGAGTTAATCATATGGATAAAAGCTTAAAAAGGTTTTTTTACATAGTGCTTAATAAAACTTTGTAATTTGGAAATTGTAAAGATGAAAAATGGAACCACAATTTTTCTCTCTCTCTCCTTTTTTTTAAAAGGATTTGAATGTGGCTAGAAACACCACCTTCCAGTGTGTTGCATATAAAATGTGCAGACTCAGGTACAAACGCATGGATGTAAATCTACAAGGTCACATTTCAGACACTCAGAACGTATCTTACACAGATCCTCCACTCTTTCTCTCTCCTCTTCCTCCTCTTCTGCATTCTTCTCTCCTCCCCTCATCTCTTGCCACTGTCTTTCACACACACACACACACACACACACACACCCTCTCTCCCTCCAGAGACGTGTCCATTGCTCTGACCTCTCTCTCGGGGGAGAGCTGGCTGTCTGCCCAGCTCTCTTTTTCCTTCTTCTTCACACATTCTCCTTTTGCTCTGTTATTTCTTTTTCTTATTCTAGCTGTATCTCTCCATCTATTGATCTATCTATTTTCTAATCTCCTTTAGTCTCCCCTCTCTACATTCTGTCTCCCCTGCTCTTGCATCCTCTTATCTCTTCATCTTCTTTCAGCGCAATTCCCCATTTCTCCTCCTTTTCTCTCGCCTCCTTCCCTCCAACGGTGTTTCTTTCTGGGCTTTCAGGATGCTGGTGTGGCTGCGGGACGCTGCCTGGGGGGTGGGGTGGGGGCTCCTTGCCCGGCTTATGCTGCCTTTCTCTGGGCACGGTGCCCACAGAGGGCTGGGCAGGACTGAAGATGAGCTGGAGGGGGTTTGTGTGTGTGTGTTTGTGTGTGTTTTTCTGCATCCAGTGATGGGGAAAGGCAGAGGGTTAGGGGGTGAAGAAAGTGGCGAAGGAGGGGTAGACAGAAAGAAGAGGAGGAGGGGAGTTGTTGACAGAGACGGGGAGAAACGGGAACCAATGATTGAGAGAGAAGCTGAGATTTTTGATGAGTCACACTTTTAAAGCTGGACTGTTACTGTGGCTACAGCAGCATTTAGGTGCAAGTTTTTTTTATATTTTAAAAACAATAATCACCACTTTTGTTCATTCTCGAAATGTTCAATCCAGTTAACCACAACTACAGCTTTTACGACTGCTAAAATTCCTTTCCTCTACTGATATTCCCTCAACTCTGGATGCTTCACAAAAGTGATGACTTCACTGTTTAAATTTGACAAAAGTCTTAAATAACTGCGATCACTTTAAGCGGCGATAAATAAGCTCTCCTTTTATCCTGCTCAAGTGGCATCATAGCGCTGCTGTAAAAGAGGAGGTGAATGAAAATTTTTGTCATTAAATCCCAACAGCCTGGCTCGAGTGCCGTTTGGTGCAACAGAAGACACGTTTATTAATTCATTTCACCCTGGATTCCATCACATTCAGATTAATCGATTTTCAAGTTGAGCTTCTGGCTGCAGAGCCGATTGCTTCAAATAGTCCTTCGCACCAAAGTGCATTTCAGATGCATCGCAAAAGTGGAGAAAAATACGTGATCCTGGGATTTTTAGATGAAGCGGCCAGTATGACACATTAACAACACACCACAATCAAGTCAAGTTTCCAAAAAAGAAAAAAAAAACCAAAACAGAAATGTCCTGCGCAGGCTCCTGATCACGCTTAACATCTCTGCGGGTGTGGACTCGCACTACGAGCATTCGATGGCTTGTCTTGACTTGACAAATCACGACTTGCACAAGGTTGTCTGCACTTTAATAAATGTTGAATTCTTGGCTTTGATTCAAAATGAAAAGCTTAGATTTTCAACTTTTTAATATTAAAAAACAATAATAATAAAAAATGTTTATTGCCACTTTGAATTTGAAGATCATTATGGACTACCTGAAATGAGCACAAGCTTACTGCAATTCATGGAAGCGGGTGTGTACTGCAGTGTGTTGGCACCATGGAAACAAGGCCAAATAAAAGTTAATTAGTGGTTTTGTTCTGGTGGACACACAAATGCCTTTGAGCAACTGAAGCAGTTCAAAAACCCACAAAAAGGTCCCGTCTGGAAGGAGGAGGAGACGGTGGCAACGCAGCGCAAATGCCAACCTTTTTTTTTACCAGTCCTCTTTAAATCACTGAAATGTGCAGCTAAACGTTGACTTCAAAAGTTGAAGTTTGAAAAACAACAATAAAACAAAACAATTGCTCTTCTCTTAATAAAGTGCATGTAAAAAAAAGAAAAGAAAAAAGAGATTCTAATATAATAAAGTAACAGAGCAGAAACTAAGAACAGGCAGGAAAGATGAGAACAGACTGCTGGTGAGAACTTTAAAAAAAAAATTAAATTATATAAAAAAAAGGTATGAACAAGTAATTAAACAGGCAGACGATTTTCCATCTTTTCTCCAGAAACATACTAAGAGCCTTGGTTTAGTAATGCTGGTATTTTGAAATTTAAAGGAATAAAAAAACAAAAATTAATATTAGAATGATGCAATATGACAACTGAAAGTAACATTAACATTATTAAATCAACCCCAGGTGTATTGATAGATAAGGCGTGCAAACATTCATCAGGCACTCAGCACTCAGGCCATCAGAATAAATTACTATTTCTAACCAAAATAAACAAACAAACAAACAAACAAAAAAAAAACATTTTTCATTTGTTAATTTAATAATACTGTCTGGGTCAAGTGTAATCAGCAGTTAGGCTGAAAATCTACCAGACTTTTACTGGAGACTCTGAGAGTACAGAGTTCTGTCCTGCAAGAACAAAACTGGGATTCATTTGTAGTTGTGCAGCAAACATACCGGTGTGACGCTGCATTTCCCGCTCTGTCACACACCAACGTTTGACTTTAGTAAAGCTGATGGTAATAACAGGAGCGTCGGCTCACCCGTCATCAGCTGCATGCAGAGATGCACGTTTCCCCCGGTGGTCACTATTTACAATTCACATTACTATTTAAACTTTTTAAAACTGCTAGTTCTTCATCCAAACATCTTCCTCTCCTTTAGTCACATTCCTCCCTCCTTCACTTACTCTCTCTCTCTCTATCTTTTTCTCCCTCTCACTCCTCACTCTGTCCTATGTTGTTCTGTCATCTTTCACGTGTCCACTGTTAAGACTGGAGAGCTCCGGTGATGTAGCGCCCTCTGTCTGTCCTCACAGTTACTGCAGCAGTATATCTCACAAACACCTGGGCCTTAAAAAAAAAGTCCTGTTAAGACTAATATTTACTGTACGTAACCATCTACCTGGTATAAATACACAGGGGGACAAATGTGTAGAGAACTGACAACAAATTAACACCTTTTTAGATCATTTTACTTGACTTTGGATCTGTATACTATGCTGTCATT
Organism: Xenentodon cancila; assembly: GCA_014839995.1. NCBI lineage: Eukaryota > Metazoa > Chordata > Actinopteri > Beloniformes > Belonidae > Xenentodon > Xenentodon cancila. Next base: position 10,240,720 of record CM026219.1, on the reverse strand, counting down.
CGTCATAGGTGTGTCCTGCAAAGTCAAGTAAAAAGGTCCAAAAGGGCGTTATTTTGTCCAATTTAAACACAATTAAGAGCTCAGATGACTCTGTAGAAAGATGCTTGATGATCTGCAGTCACTGCCTCCCGTTTCATTGTTTACAGAACATCTTTCCATCACTGCCAACAAGACACATCCCTGCACATTCACCGAATGAAAGACGCAATTCAGATCTCAGTTCAGGCGGCGAGCATCTTTGACAGATGACACATTGGCATGGCAGCGGCAGGTGTCGATGGGAGATACAGGCCGCTGCACGTGTTAAAATATGCAGGATGAAATTCAGGAGTTGTGCTCCGGTGCTGAGTGTTTTAACTCTTCGGCGTGCAAAGATTAGCAGAGTGTGAAAGCAATAGTATGACGGCTGTTGCAGAGGGAGCAGCCAACTGCAAATCCCACCCCGTCAGCCTTTATTGATTCAAACACAATCTGGTGGAATATCAATGTTAGACAAACGTCTACGCTGAAATTTGGTAATGTGCTCAAAAGCAGCAGCCACATGGTCTTTTTTAGGAGTTGACAGCATTGACAGCATGATTAAACAGAGAGGGTTTCTTCATTTTAGGACTGCGCACCAACGTTAGTGGGCAATTTCTTTAATTAAAAGCAGTCTGTGCTTACTGTCAATTATCAGAGCTCACTACAGCCAGACGTCATAAAGCCACAAACTAACTGGGCAAGTGGGGGTGAAAGAGTCACCTTGTTAAGTAAAAAGCTCACCTGGCAGAGTCGGTGTCTTTCTTTAAAGTTACGCCCCTCTGGTTCATCCCGTCTGCAGGCACCTTCAGCTACGCTTCCAGATAAATCATGCCGGTTTGTTTTTTTTAATTATATTTTGCTGATCTTACTTCTACACGTTCAGAGGTGAGAACATTTGCAGAGGAAAATAGAAATTAATAAAAATGAATATTGAGAAAGGAAAGTGAAAAGACAAAAAAAAAAAAAAAAGCATTAAAAAAAAGGTGAAAAACAACAAGAATTGTCAACAGCATGATTAAAAAAAAAATATCCAAGGATGAGAGGCAGAGATTGGCTTTTCTTTTTAGGGATCAGAAACAAGATAGAGGGAATACATTTTAATTCAATCCCCTCTCTCCCTCTTCCCCTCACGCTGCATGTGTGTGTGTGTGTGTGTGTGTGTGTGTGTGTGTGTGTGTGTGTGTGTGTGTGTGTGTGTGTGTGTGTGTGTGTGTGTTGACAGATTTTGTATAGCTTCAGTTCCAAGACTTGCTACAGAAACACACTCAGTAATTATCTAGAAAGAGCACCTGGTGCTGGGAATCTCATTATTTTAAAAGCATCCCTCCAAAACACAATCTCTCTCTCTCTCACACACACACTCATGCACACACATACACAAAACAAAAGAAAAAACAATAAAGATCAGAGGGGAATACATAAATAAATAAATAAACCTCCTCTTCCTTTAGACAGTAGGAAGAGATGCAAAAGACAAGATTGAAAAAAAAAAAACAAAAAACAAAAAAAAGAAGTCGCTAGAATTCAAAAGCACCTGAACCTCAGAGACGGGGAGTTGGACGTCTTTCTAGTTGCCAACGTGTTTGTTAGAAACTTGCTTATGTTCAGTTTTGCAGATCACAAGCAGGCGTTATAGTCTGTGCTATGACACGAAAACAAGTCAAGCTCAGGGACGGGGAACAGACCGTTTGAATCCATCAGTTGCTATTCGTTGATTTTCTTTATTCTGCGCCGTTTTGGTTTTGTTTTTGCATCTTTTAAAAACCATGAAGCATAAAAGAGGAGCACAAACGTTCTCTCATGTTTCTCCTTTGTTCATCTTGCTTTGATCCATTGTAGTAGCACACACTGACCAGTGAGAGGCAGCGTTTCCTCTCGGCTGACTGAACGTATTACTACCCTCACTCTTCTCTTTTTTTTTTTAAGGCGACCTCTGCTCTCCTCTCCCTACTCATTTTTCTCCCACTTGATCTCCTAAAACGCACACTCAATTGGACCGTGTGCACCAGAACTTGTTTCTACCAGACGTTTGGTCCTGGGTCAACACAGTGGGAGGCCACCAGACACCTACGGAGCAAATCACTGGAACATAACTTTATTAATATTCATTAAAAAAAAGTCCTGAGCAACCCTAAACAACACCTTGGACACCTTGCTGGTGATGGTGCAGATGGTGAACATGTCTTCGTAAAGGCTAGGAGACTGGGTGTCATTCAAATGTAGGTTTACCAATCACAAAGGAATTCATTTTGTGAAAATACTCTGCACGTAGACTACCACATGTAGTCAGGGATTTTAGTGTTTTTTCCAAATAAGTATGAACTTGGAGTATTTGACGTCTGAAACCGTAACTGCGATTCTCCGACAACGTGATGAGGTAGTGGCGCTATAACGCAATCCCCGCCTCAGGCAAAACCATCCAATGAAGACGAAATCGGGTTCATCGATAGCAGCCCGACTTTGTTGCTTCTAACTTTGTAAACTGGATTATTGATCTGGTTCGAGGTCTCAAATACACACAAACACATGACTTCTCGTTATTTCCCTGCATTAGCGTTGCATTTGTCTGGTGTTGCTAGTTACTGACATTACAGATTAAAAAAAATCACAGATTTCATTAAAAAGCCAGTTTGCAAAGACGAGAACTGCGACGCATAAGGAACAAAGCACAGATAGTGGAGTCACCCACCACCTGAAGCTGGATTTATGTTTCCACGTCAACGCTACAGCGTAGGCGAGACAAGATAGAAAACAACGCAGCGAGAGGCTCACAGTTACGAAACAATTAAACAGTTGTTGAAGTTGTATTAGTCTCCTCATTCAAACTAGGTCTGGGATTGATAGGGGACTCGTTAAAGAATCAATCATGGCATCCGTATTGATCACTTTAGGAAGCTGAACTATGCCGGTGCACCAAGAGTTCATATTTGAGTAAAGAGGAGTTACGAAAACTGTACTCGCATAAACAAGTACCTCTTTCTATGGACCATAGTAAGTCCGGCTGCAGCCTGACTACCTCAGTCCGCCCTGAAAACCTGACAAAGGATATAGATGGAAACCTCACTGGAGCCAAGTCCAAGTCTTTCTATGCGACATCTGCATGGAGCTTTTAAAAGCTCTTATTATGAAACTAACCGAGTTGACTGATTGACATTTTCACTTCAAAATGCTTTGTTAAAGTAATAAATTTGACTTTCTATTGTCAAGAGAGTAGATGTTGAGCCAGATGGGTAATTCCTTTCCCAACCTCCTGGCACACAAACAGCCCCTGAAATTCAAAGCAAATTCCAGATTGGAAGAAGATGGAAGATGGAAATTTGCGCACATATCAGAGGTCACGGGTATTCCTGCAGGAACGAATGGACAGTCAGTTGACATACACAAGCCTTGTGTTACGAAAAGGATATCTGTGACTTTCTTCACTGTTATCACACTCCTTTCTTTTCACAATTACAACCAAGCAATGAGGAAAATGTATACATTTTCCAGTACACGTGGATTTATTAACTTCTTCATGTCACTTCTGCATCTCGAGAATGCATCCAGATTGATTTTGACAAGTCTTGGCATCAAAAGAAACCTGATTGAAATCAGATTTTGGCAAATTGAATCCGAAGCACATTTGGAGGTTGTTTGAAATGTGATTTTGCTCGGATTTCTACAGATGTGTATCAGTCCAGGCGTTCTGGCCAGTCAAATTAGATTTCAAAGTGTCTTTTGCATCACTGGCAATACGACAAACAACGCCGACATCAAATTAAAAGTGAAGGCTGCGCTAAATGGAAACAATCCTGATTCTGGTGGAGGAATTTGAGGAGAAGAGAGAGAACAGCAGAGAAGAGGACGGAAAGCAAAACGCACTTTGGTAAAAGGTGTCGGAAACTGTAGCTTCATGGTTACCGATGCTTCTGCTGTAACCACAGCAACCAGTCCCTGCTTTACCATCAAACACCTGAACCTCACCGATGTCGGAGAAAGTACAGGTCCACTGGTGAACAATAAAGAGATACAAGCCATGGAATATTGTATTATACTTCACACTTACAATTTATTCAGTGATACACCCTGAGAATATGCAAACGTAAACAAGAGCAAGAAGGAGGCATGAAAAAAGACCGACAGAGAAAGTTGGAAAGTGAAAAGGAATTCAAACTGATGAGAATGGGCTTATTGTAGTAAGCTTGTGGCCAAGAAGGATTCTTGTTCCCATCTGCGAGGGTTTGTGCTTGTCTTCAGTCTATAGTGTGTGTGTGTGTGTGTGTGTGTGTGTGTGTGTGTGTGCGTGAGAGACTGTTTTCCGACCCCACTGCAGGTGTGCTGTTGATAGTTTTATCAGTGCTGGATCAGGGCAACTGGGAGGGAAGGAACTGAGGTGAAGAGAAGGGAAGTACGAGGCTGCCGGAGGAGAGAAAACGTACGCCTCTGTAACGTGCCGTAAATAAAGTAGATTTTCTGTAACTGCCGAGTATGTGCCGTCCGACTCCTTGAATTCCACAAAGTTCGTCAGCCATGGAGTTGCAGCCCCACGTGGGGTTTCATGTAAATGTATCAGTGGTCAGAGGAGGATTTTTTTTTTTGGTTTGTTTTCTTCTCAGCCCCTTGCAGCTCCTCTGGTCTCATGCTGCGTATCTTGTAATTACTTGGTCTGCGAGTCTGCCTTTGCTCCAGCTGCAAGGTTTATAAAATGGTTTTTAGGTGCTATAAAGTGCCCAATAAACAACTTTTACTATTAGAGTAGGACACCATGAGCACACAACTGGTAACCGCCGTCACCACCGGCCAAACACGTGGGCATACACACAGACGCATGGGCTGACGGGCTGCCACGCCAGTCCAAACACGCTGACAAGCGAGAGCTGTCACATAACACATGGCCGCATTTTCAGCACGCAAATAGATGCAGAAATACACACGGCACTTGACCATAATGACAACCGCACGGCCACAGTGCATTGTCTGTGCACGTATACACACATATGCACACACACACATATGCACACACACACACACACACACACACACACACACACACACACACACACACACACACACTCAGCTTCAGTGGGGGCTGCTGCCCGAGTCCAGTCGTCTGAGTTCAAGCGGCGTCTAAGAAGAGGTCAATTTGAAGGACATATATTCTCCCCCTTCTTTCCAGAGTTTACACAATTTCCTGCGGTCTTAATAAAATGTCCATGACGAGTTATTACATGGTTTTATTTTACTTTATTTTTTAACCGTGTATATGACAATAAACTTCTTGAATCTTGAGTGTTATGATCAAAACACCAGAGGGACATACTGCCACAGCTCCCGGTCTTATGCCATGTCTTTACAGCTCTGCTTGTAGCAGCCATCTCTCTTCCGCTGGGTCGGCCTTGTTTGACATTAACGAGCAGCTTCGATGCGATGATGCAAATGTAACGCTGAACAAAACATTTATAGACTGTATAAGAAGAACTGGACAACTGCATAATAAAACAAGTTCAAGCTGTTAAGCTGGTGGGAGCAGAAGCGGGGCGCAATGGGATGGGGGGGCAGGAATTAAGTTAATGGACAGCTGATGGGAAGAGGCCGTTTCTCTGTGGCATTTAATGGTCCTGTGGCGCCTTCCGGAGGGCGGCAAAGTAAAAACATGATGAAATGGGGATCCGGGGGGATTGGGGAACTTTTTAAATGGAGGTCAGTGGAGGTTGACTCGCTACTGAAGTCAGCCTCCAGTAGTCGGCCGATGAACGGCAACTTCACCCAGTTTGGGTTCAACTTGGAAGTTGGACTGTTGGCTCGTGAAGCGCCCCGTTATGACACGAGAGTGTACATAGTAGCAGTCCACACCGAACTACTAGAAACATACGGGGCTGGCAAGTTATTCTCGAATATTCATCTTTCATCTGCAGTTTAGCCAAAGATAGAAAATACTGACCCTCCTTTGGTGCAGAATGTTGAAATTCAATTTACGTTGACAGAAACACAGAATAACACAGTTGATGAATGCAGAACTTGCATCGTTGTTGTATTACTTATGTTAACAAATAGAAACTCATATTTTAACTTATTATTGAAAGGCCCAGGAGACGCTAGAGAGACTATGTCCCTCGGCTGGCCTGGGAACGCCTCGGATCCACCGCCCGGGAAGAGCTGGAGGAAGTTACTGGGTATCTCTGCTCAGACTGCAGAGCAAGGAAGAGCAGAAAAAAACCAAAGAAACAGCAGCAAAAGGTTTGATGTTCTGAGAAACAAGCTGTTGAACGCGAGCTCACCGGACCAGCTGATGCTCTAAATAACCGATGCAGGAAACTCGTGTATCCGCTAAAGATGCGGGGAACAAACGGAGAAGGAACATCGATCCTGATGGACCTCAACCCTTCGAGGATGCTCGACTTTCTGGAAGCTACTGAGGTTCCCAGATCAGCTTGCTGATCGCAAAACTTATTTTCACCAAATTTGTGCCATATGTCTTTTTGTCCATCAGGATCTAGTGGCTGAGATTAATCCTGAGGTCTGATGAGTATATCAAAGACTTCAAAAATTGATCCAAAAAAAAAAAAAAAAAAAAAATCAACGCATGACACCATCACTGTTCTTTCTCTGCTAAGTTGGCACCGTCGTCACCCTCCTAAGTAGATCCACTGGCTGCTGTCACTCACTGCCCTGGGAAGGATTCCCAGGAATCAGCTCAGCCAATCAGAGATAAGCATTTTAAATACCGGCTCTTCAGCCGGAGATTTGAAGAAGCCATCCTCTTTACGAGGACCACCATCCGCGTCTCCAACCTATTCATTAGAGCCCCAAGTGAGCTAAAACACACACACTTTCCGTGTTTAAAACACTCACGCAGACATTCATGTGGCATGAAGCCCCGCTTTGATTAAAATGTTAATGTGAAGTACATACGGACCTGAGTTTAACAATGTAGTCTGGGTGACCTGGAGGACCCGTTCAAGCTCAAAGACGACCCATCCTCTCATACGTTTAGCGAAGTACCACCAACAGACTCACACACACTCCCCTGCTCACGGATCCCGAGGGAGGAGATGCTCGAGCAGCGCTCCAGTCCAGGATCCCACCAGTTGGACACCGCTGCTGAACTGCGTTCTTGAGGAAATACGGAAAACAAAGCGGAAACCTATAATGGCGCAAATGAAAAACATTGTGAGAGGAAGTGAAGAGGTGGAACAGGAGTTGGCGTGGAGGGAGAAGGAGGAGAGATTATCCCTCTCTAATGGCCAACTTGTTGACAGCAACACTTTTCACCACCCCTATCTGCACATCTAACGTTACTATCTACCCTGACACACACACGCACACACACACACGCACACACACACACACTTCCTCTGTCCTTGCAGGGTTTATCAGCCCTGCTGTCAGTTTGCTTTACAATTTATGACAGCATCAGACTTTAAAACCATGAAAAACACAAAGTGGACCGGAGACGTCACCGCCAGAGACAACCTCCACTTCCTCTCAGTTCCTCTGAAGGCGTCGCATGTTGAAAATTAATCTGATGGCCCGCTTTTAGTTGCGGGGACAGATGGAGGAAAAAAGTCCCGTTATTTCCTCCGTATCTCCGCCCCAACATGAAATGATCACAGGACTGAGCTGTTAACAGAATAAATGTTTGTCTTTAGAACGAATGCCCCTCTACTTAAATGTAATTGTGTATCTGGACACAAACACGTTTTAGTTATGTTTTGTGTTAATGTTGTGTTTTGTTTTGTTGCAGGTTTGGCTCCAATACCACTTTATTTAAAAATGAATCAGTCAAGGCATGTGCGGAGCAGTTGAACAGCGCGTAATCCCGCGTCTTCTCAAACTTTAACGAGCGCTTACTTCAGGCCCAGTTCCTCAAGTTGAAATCGTTCATGGGGTCATGTGACATAAAGCCTAGCGCACGGATCTGTTGTGGCTGTTTGGCGTCTCCACCTCATCGTACAGAGGAGCAGAACCCTCCAATGGACAGAGACACCAAACAGCCACTTAGTGGTCGGTTCAGACCACTTCATAGTTGTTTTTATTTATTTTCACATTTATAACTGTGTATCTCACCAGTTTAGCTTTTTTCTCACAAAGTTTTACATCGTTTGCGTTAAAATTTGGACCATTTTCTCATCTTTTTTTACCCTAATTTCCTTACAGTTCATTGTGCACGGGTCATCTAGCACCGTTTTACTGTCACGTTACATCTATCTGATCATTTTCTACCTCTTTTACTGATTTTTTTTCTTATATTATTATTTTTGTACCTCTCTTTATTCGCTGTCGTCTCATATTTGTCATTTTTTAACCTCTATTATAAGTTTTATGCTGACCGTTTTTCATCTCTTCAGTCACTGTCTCGTTATGGTCATTTAAGCTTATTAATCTTCCTATGTTTTCCTTTTGTAATCATTTACAATCTCTTGTAGATGTTTGTTTACACAATTCCAGCTATGACTCTTTGACTCTGGGCCTGTGCCCACGAGGCCCCTCAAATAAGGTGAATGTCATTTCCGCACATATATCTATATAATTACACTGCAAAGCTTGTGTGATCTTCATGTCAACGTTTAGGCTATTTAAATATATTAAAATGGAGAAATCTTTGGCCTCTCACCGGCATCAGTGCACTTACCTATCAATTCATTTTTAACGGATCATTTAATTGTTGCAACCTTGAGCAAAATGGGAAAATGAATCACAGAGACACTTTAGTGTTCATGAAATGCGTCAGAATCGTGCAGTTGGTCCACAGCTCCTTCAAAGCTGCAGTCAGACCCGGAGTTCCTTCTGCCTGTGGCCCAAATGAAGGCAGAGCAATTTCTCTTAACTGAGAGAAACATTTGTGCAACATTTCGACCAAAATAGTCCTGGTCTGCACCGCAAAGCGAAGAGAGCTGCCTTCCTTTAGGCTGATGGGGTTGGCAGACACAGACACACAGACAGAGACACACACACACACACACACACACACACACACACACACACACACACACACACACACACACACACACACACACGCAGAGATAGGCTGCATTTCACTGCTGACATGTGAAAGCCAAAGTCATGGAATAAGTCAGTTTTGTAAGTAGACTGTGACAAAGGGAAACATTTCTGGGATGAAACGTCTACAAGTTCAAATGGAACAAAAGTCCCAACAACTTTTCACTTTTGACTTCAAGTGTGTGTGTGTGTGTGTGTGTGTGTGTGTGTGTATGTGTGTGTGTTCAGAGCGCACAGAGTAACTCACAACAGTTCAAGTTTACATCCAACAACTCCCGCAAAGTTAGATCTCGTTTAAACTTACAACTTTCAGGTCAAAAGCTGTGAAATAAAGAAGAAAAAAAGTGCAAACGTGCGTAACTCGTGGAAAGACGGCCACACTTCTTAAATCGGCATTCTGAGTAGTTTTTATGATAATGACTCTTAAGTGACCGTTTTTTTTTTTTGTTTTTTTTTTTTTTTTAAGCTGGTTTATAAAACACATCTAGCTCCTACCTGGTCCGCTGTACTCGACTACAGCTCTCCGAGAAAAGTTCAGAAACTTTCTCCTTGCACCATCCGAGTGGCTCCGCGGCTCAGAGAGCGTCTGTCCTGGCCGGGAATCTCCAGACAGAGCCGCGGGTTTTATGGAGGGAGAAACCCCTTCAGGCTGATCCCACGGCGAGGCGCTCACTTTACGAGACGCATTCAAATTCCTCCAAGTGTCACTTTCTGGACACACGGAATGCACTTCCTTCCTTTTTTCCCCCTCTCTGCCCCTGACACTCCTCAATGTCACGCCAAAGTCTTCTCCTCGGTCACAAAAGACGGCGGATTTACGGGGACGCGCAGCGGCAGGCGGCCGGACCCGTCCGTGTCCGGGCGTCCCGACTTGTCACGCAGGGATCGTAAATCCGAAAGGAGCTGCCCGGGTCCTTTGTTTGTGTGCCGCTGCTGAGCGCCGTGGCCTCGGCGACAGGTGTCAGGAGTGGAGTGAGATTGCTCCACGGTCATCACAAGTTTCCAAAAGCTCCCAGCTAATTATTACGCACGGGAGGAGGAGGAGGAGGAGGAGGAAGAGGGGAGGAGGGTGCGAGCGGTGGTTTCCAAAGTCCCCCAAAAGTGTTTCAGGCGTTGAGAAACTGAGTGAGACTTGGAGGGCTCTTTGTGACAGAAGAGGAAATAAGTGTCGATTTGAAACAGTGCAGACAAGAAAGAGGAGCCGCGGGGGGTAAAAAACCTTTTTTTTTTTTTAAAAAAGCGCCTTGTCAGGAGTGGGATTTGAACCCACGCCTCCATTTGGAGACCAGAAAACCCACATCTGAGGAAAGGATGATCCTTGAGTCTGGCGCCTTAGACCGCTCGGCCATCCTGACAACCGTCCTGCTACAAACTTTTATACATCGACCAGGTTTTAGACAAAAACAACAACAAAAGTTGGACTGGTTGAAGTTGTCTTCAGCTGATAAAGTGGTCGGTTAACGGACCATTCACTTGATAAAAGTCAGTGTTTGTACAGGTAAAGCAACTATAGCCAATGATAATAAAATAAAAGTCTAAAACTTTCAAGTCTACCTTCTTAACCTGACATAAAATCTATGTTTAGGACATTGACTAAAGTTAGTATAAACACTGCTTGTTAGTAAAAGGTTTCTGAAGAGTGCTTTTGGCGCCTCTTTTACTTGATACTTCCACGGCCATGTTACAATTATAAACATGTATGTACATTTGTTTATTTCTCCTCTAAAGTTGGACATGTTAACACAGGGGTCAATGGAGAGTGACTCGCTTTTGCGGCCAGCCTCCAGCGGCCAGCCGAGGAACTGCAACCGAGCTTAGTTCCATGTGAGCCTCAACCTGGAAGTCGGAAGTCGGACTTCCTAAATGACCCGTTGTGGCTCGCTGTTCCTTCAGCCAATCAGCAGCATCTCCCCTTTCTAATGTCACGTGAGTGGAAAATCAGAAATGACTCTAATTATACATAAATGTGTTGCTTTATATAATTTTAGAAAAGTAATAATCACCTAAACCTGACAAGATGCAAAATGACAACAAGCAAATACACGACAATCACACACACCATGACAATTAGGACAACAAATAACCCAAATTAAAGAGAATCTAAAAAGTAAAAGGATGGCGCCAAACAGATGCTTAATTGATCAAATTATACGCGGAGATGGAGCACAATTCACACTTGATGATACAGTGGCCAACAAAAAAAACTGCTAAATTACTCAAATGAGAAAATAAAGTAGTGCAAATCGAGACAAAGCAAGAGTAAATAAAATAATCTAAACAAAGCACCAACCTGACAGCTATAAAAGTAAGAAAACGGAGCTTTAAGAGAAGCACTCACGATGTTTCTGCCCGCATCGGTGTTCCTGAATCTCATCCTGTTGCTTCATCATTGAGTAAAAGTGACAGAAATGGAGACGGAAGAGGAAAATGTCATCAGTGCATCAGGGCTGGAAGTTGTTTGGACTGTCAGCCGCTAACAGCTTATTTTAACAGCCCAACTCCACTAACATCATTTTAATTTCCTCTCAGGTTTTTTTTCTGTCACTCACTTTCCTCTCAATCTTCCCAATTCTCCCCATCCACTTCTGACCTCCTCTTTTCTTCATTCACCTCACCAACAATTCAGTTATTCATGTCATGTACAAAACATTTATTAGAGGAAATAACCAAATCTAAGAAGAAGAAGAAGAAAAAAGAACAAGAAACAAGGGCATATGCCACCTAACCACAAATGCAGCCATTAATAATTTAATATGAAACCATTCATTATGGCCTGAATATGTGTGTTTCAAGTTGCTGTTTGTTTTGGTCCCAGCCTTCCTCGGTTTTCACTCTCTCTCTGTCACCCTCTCCTTCTTTTTCCTTTGTGTGATGTGAGCTGCTGTGATTGAAACCACATCGTGTCGATCGAGCGCCGCCGCCGCCGCCTCCCACTTCAATCCTTATTCCTCCTCTTGGTTCCTGGTGTTCCTCAGTCCTCTTCCGTACACATTCGTTACATGTGGAAGAACGGGCCCAGGATGTGGCTGGACTGGCACATGCTCGGATGTTCTCCTCGAGGACGTTTATGATGTGAAGTAGTGTAAAATCTTATCAACTCTTAATCTCTGGTGTTTGTGTTTTAAAGGGCAGTCCGAAGTGTTGCATGAAAAGGATTGACATGGTTTTTATGCATGGGGACGTATGTGACCGTGCTCATTTTGGCTCCAGTTCTTTTAACGGTTGCAAGTTCATGCCGAGGCAGGTGGATAAAATATTTATTTATCTTTTTATTTTAAAGGGATGCTTCACAGAAATTGAAATACCAAAAAGTAAACTGTAAATGCACTCCTCAGAAGGGAGGAGCGAGCTGTCAGTGTTTTGTTCAGGCGTTGTCCAAATACAAACAGACACGATATCTGCCAAAAATCACTTACCCTACCTTTAATACGAACTCTTGTTTGAAAGCTGTTGTTCTACGAAACATTAAAAAACAGCTGCATTTTGATAAATAACTCCACCATGTCGCTCATATCTGAAAGCTGAAGGTGAACGTTGCTGAAAATCTTTATGGTGAGGCAGGAGCTTCAAAAACGTTCACTTCTGCATTCAGACGTGCTACGCAAAGTCCGTTTTCAAAATATGTAAATACCAAGGGCTTAACACAGAGAGATTTGAAGCCTTGTTTATCACACTCTATTTTACTTTTTAATAAATTGTGTATAGTTTTAAAGTTTGGACTTTTAATCTCCTGCAGACTGTAATAGAAAATTAAAATTCATTGTGTGCTATGTGGGAGCTAAAACAGAGATGAGATGATGAAACGCTGTTTGGTGCTCAGTGGGCTGCGTCTCCACTCTTTTCTATCTAACTCTCCATCACATAAATCAGGGACTCACATGGGCATATCTCTTCCTCCTCCTCCTCCTCCTCCCTCTTTATTAGGACAGAAGATGGAGAAAGCAGAAGAGGTCTTCTTCACAAACATGCAGACACATGGGCACACATTTTACATTTACAGAGCGGTTCTACGAGCGCTGTCTGAAAAAAAAATAAATAAATAAAAAAAACAGAGTGACCGCATTAACCTGAAGATCACTGTGTGGAAATTCTTAACATGGGAGGTCAAGTGTCGGGTGAGGGTCAAAGTCAGTCAAGCTGGGTGGGTCTGCTGAAGCCGATTTTCTGGCGGAACGAGTCTGGTAACGCACCTCGCACCGCGCCTCTGCCAAATGCAAACAGAAAAAATGTAGACATGTGTCTTAAAGTCTCTCTCTCTCTTTTTTTTTTTTACAATAAATCAGCGACTATTCAGTTCTGGACTGCACAAACTCCCAACAGCTCCCAGGCTGTCGGGGACAGTCCATTCCCTAACACGAGTGCTCCCGTTGCTGGAGCGCGTGTTTGTTTTCGGGGTGAAGGAGAGGAAGAGGATGAGGCCTTTCTGAAGGATTCGGGTCTAGATACAGAAGACTGAGGTTTGGAATTAGGTCATAATTGTGGGAGGATGGATAAATGAACCACTTTCCACAAGACAACAAGCACGGCTTTGTCTGCACGTGGAAGAAGAAGATAAGAGAGTGAAGAAAGGAAAGGGGAAAGGAGAGGTCAGGATGAGTGAGGAAAGGAAACGAGTGTAAGTGCACATTCGAGGCTTAATTTTCATCTTTAACTGCTTGTTGTTATGTATAAAAATATCCACCCTGACCTCCTACAGACTTTAAAACCCACTCAGGTTCAATAGATTATTAAAGTAATAAGAGCGAATACTTCTTTTTACAGAAAATATTTTTGTATATTTTAACTAGAAGTCCTTTTTTTCCATTTTTTATGTGCATGAAATAGTGCATTCCTTCCTCCCCGGGCTAAGGTTGCCCTTCAGACAAACCGACCATAACTCACGTCCAAACAGACACCAGATACTGTAAGTAGAAAGACATGAAAGGAAATGACAGAAATAAGACAGCACAACGTAAAGATAAATTCATATTTTATTCCATTCACTCATTTCAGTTTTAAATCCACAACAAATTAAAAGTGACTCCCCATCACCACCATTCCCAGTGATGAACAGCATCGGTATAAAACAGATGACAGGACACCGAATTTACAACACGAGCTCAAACCTGACGGGGCTTCTCCCTAAAATAAGACTCCCACCATTTTTTAAACCTTCCATAAACTCTTTGGGATCATTAAATCTTCCGTTGGAGAAACGCGCACGAAAAAAAAAAAAAAAAAAAAAAAAATCTGACTCCTAGTTTAAACCCATGTGGCTTTGATCTGTGTTAAAAAACAGCTACGGGGCCAAAAGTCGATGTGTTTATAGCCTCGAGATCGGGCCTGAGCATCCAATCGGGTTTGAGAGCGCAGCGTAAATTCGAGTCCTCTGGCTCTGTGTCCACCAGGTGACAGTTTATGGGGATCAGTGATGAACAGTTCATGTGGGCAACACTAGTCACGGCCTCAGCACTGTTACAATAACGCTGAAAAAGTAGGGAAAAATAAATAAAAAATGAGGAAATGTACCTTTAAAGGAGATATATTATGAAAGGTAACACTTTCTGTGTTTGAGAGCATATACAAATAACACAATTTTGTCCGTTTGTTCTAGACCGCCCAGGTCTGAAGATGTGTAATTTAGAGATCCCAGGTGACAGCAGAACTACTCGATTTGTTTCCCATCTTTATCGCTCCAAAATTACACGTCATTGTACAGAGTGTTTGACTCTGCCCCCAAAGCTGTCTGCTCAGCTGCAAAGACATGGCTGAAAAGGGAACTTTTATACTCCATCCATGTGGAATCTTGTCCAAAACATGTTGCAGATGTTTCACAGTGTAAACTTAAAAGAAAAAGGGAACGTCCCCTGATCTCTGTCAGCGTTTGTAACGTGCTCAGGCTGCAACTGCTGTGTGGAAACATGCCGCAAGAGAAACAACAAACAGATTTTGATGACGTGTTCCTGGTGGACACAAAAGCCTCGTGCAGGTGCAACATAGCAACGTCCTGCTTCACCAATAAAACCTGCGCTCATTCACAATCCACAAAAGTACTATTTTTTTTCAGATGACAACATGTTCAATTAAACAAGATTAGTGTTTTATATATTATCAACGCAAAATAAAAATACACTATATATATTTATATATATATATATTCTATATTCCTTCCCTCCCAACTGGTGTTAGCAATAAAGGGACTGTGATGAAAGGAGCATTACGTGAGGGATTATCTCAACTTCATTACAGCATGACCACAAACAATCATGTTTGCACACAAACCTTCTACATTTCACTGGTGTGTTTTAATAAAGGGTCTATTGCGAGATTTGTTCTAGCTTGTGTCTTTCAATAATGGAAAGTGATGGATTAAGCGTCATGTCCCTCTGATGGAGGCTGCGTATCTGTTCATCAAATCTCCCTCCTCTTACAATTTACACAGTGATCTGGAGATTAGAGCTTAGGGAGACTACAAGTAGGGACGTTTCATCAGACACCTGCAGTAAAAAAAAAAAAAAAAAAAAGAAGAAAAACTGAAATTTAAAAAGATAGCAGCAAAATGATGTAAAGAGCCAAAGGCAGGTGAAATAAACACACTTTCGTATGTGAACTAATCAAATAACAATGTGGCAACAATGTGCAAGTCTGGCATCAGAAACGAGCTGGCAAGCAAAACTCGCTGTCACCCTTCAATCGGGGCTTGAAAATATTTTCAAAGGGCGACAGCCGATCACCAGGACACGAGATGGTTGACGTGAAGCGTCAAAGAAGCAGGCGCCCCATATTTTTAGAGTAGTTAGGAAAGTTAAACTATTCCCGAATCCACTGCCTGCCAGTAAAGCACTTTGAACGGACTAATGAACGCTAATTCCTTCAGCTGGCACAGTTTGTTCAAAATGATAGACAATGCGGAGGAATACTTGTCAGGAATAATGTTTTGTTTTTGTTCCTACACCCACTTTTCTGTTAGATTAAAATGTATGAGGGGTAAGTAACAGAAGAGCGGGTAACGTTTGTATCAGGGGGGTTATGAGGCGGCAGACTGGAGACCTCTGATAGTTTTGTGTGTGTGTGTGTGTGTGTGTGTGTGTGTGTGTGTGTGTGTGTGTGTGTGTGTGTGTGTGTGTGTGTGTGTGTGTGAGAGAGAGAAATGTTTAGGTGTATCAGACTTTGCGTGTTAATGGATGTAAGCTCGTCAGTCAGCATGTGTTCATTGGTCTGTCAGCTGCTGTCCTCCAAGGCATTGACGACTTGCTCCAAAATGTCAGGACATCGGTCGGCGATCTGTTGCAGGACTTGATTGGCATACTCCTGGAGCTCCGCCCCCTCCCTTTCACACAGTGCTAACTCCGCCTCCAACTGAGGGACACAGAGAGAAACAGAGTCAAACAGAAAGGAGGGGCATTTTAAACATTTGGTGTATGTTAAAGCAAACAAAAGAACCAAGAATGGGTACATTTTTGCAAATTTTAGCATTACGCTTATTTATTTGTAGTTACGTATATCAAGCTTACTGGCTGGAGCCGAGACTATAACAAGTTTGTTTTGAAAATATGCTGTTACTGTGTTAGTCTTCAAAGTTTGTAATGAGATGTTACAAAAAACCCCAAAACAAAACAGAGAAATTCTCCTCATGGACACTCAAACACCTGTCATTTATAAATTATCGCCCCCTGCTGGTTGGAGGAGGTCTTGTATTTTCGTTCACAATCAGAACAATAGCAAAACATTTGAACTTAAGATGACAAAGTACAGCAAAAATATTGTGACTGAAATTATATGAGTTTTCTGCAAAGTAACAATTATATTACATTACATATTGCTGCTTTATCATGATATCTGTGTATTTAAAAGCAGACTGTGAGCCATTACCAAGTAGTTTTTCCAATATGCTCAGTGCTAATTAATCGGTTGTAATCTGCACTTTAGATTCAGTAACTTGTTTTCTCAGCTCAAATCTGTTGAATTATTTAGTAGACGGTCGAGATGGTAGCAGCGAAAGTTCACGCATCTCCCTTCATCCAGCTCGGCCCCGCTTCTCATGCTCAGACCCAGCTGGATCGCAGAAGCAGGGGGTTCAGGAGAGAGGTCTGCAGTTGGACCGTCCTCGGCATGTCGAGGCGAACACACATGCATAGACGTGCGCACGCATACATATCAGACTGTAATCTGAAAACACCGCAGTGTAGCTCTTTCTGTTCGCACAGAGTGGAACATTTCTGAAACAGAGCGCTGAAGGTATTTTCTTTGGCTGCAGCCGAGCTGAGACGTCAAATCTAACTGGCTTAATGACCAATACATCTGTATCAATAAGAATGCCTCTGAAACAGTCGTGTAACACAAGCCCACATTTATGCCAGTGTGTGTGTGAGACCTGGGTCAGATACTGGCAAACGTTCCCTCGTTAAATCTTAACCTCTTCCCTCTACTCTCATCTGTTAGCCAGAAAATCTCTGTGGTATTTTTTTTTTTTTTTATATCACAGTGGCATTATTCATGTGTAAAACTGTTCTTAGTAATAACACTGTTAATGATTAATGAAACTTTACCTTTAAATCACATGCGTATAGAGGTGATTATCCACATATCAAGCTGTTATTATAACAGCTTGATATGTTTATTGGAGATGCTGTAAGTAACTGTTGTCTGTTATGTAAAAATGAGAACGGTGAGAGTTGAGTTCTCACAGATCTCACAGATCCCTGGGCATGGTGTGTTTCAGTTTCAGAGTCATTCGGGCTTGGTATGGACTGCCTAGTGTCAGTGCATCCCAAGAGGCCAAAAAATAAAGCAAGCGGAGCCCACAGCTGCAGCCGCTGCTATTTTTCCTTGTTAAATTTGCGAATGCAGCCGATTATATTGTAGCCCTTAGGACGAAAATCAGAATCAGCGAAGGTTGGTACTGGCAGACCAGAACTTTACCGGGAATCAGCAAAGAAACTTGCTTTTCGGTGCATCTCTCATGTTCTTCTTACACTTTCAGATACGGCAGAGAAAACACCATGACATCATCAGGACTGAGAAACCACCGCCTCATTGCAGAGAAGTAAAATCAGGCCGACTCCACGCCACGTAGCCAAACTTTAATCAGCACCATCTCCTGCTGTTTTATCCGGCATTGTTGCCTTCTCATTTACCTTTCCACTGCGCTGCTATCTGCTCATCCACAATGACCAAACACCCTCAGGTCACAGAGGCAAAGGCGTGCGAGTCTGTGCAAGTGAGAAAGAAATGCACAACAATACCTCCGGCATGCCAGTTTAAGCGTGTTTGCAGGTAATTCGATTTAATGGCTTTGCATTTTCGCTGCAATCCCCGAGAAAAACACGGCAGTAAAGATAAAGCTATAAGACAATTGAGTGTAGATAAATGGTTTATGGTTTAGTACGTGTGTGCTGCTTTATAACACATCCTTGACCTGCACTTGAGAGAGACACTTGAAAAGATGTTCAAACATCTAGATTAAATGGGTCAAACTCGGCTCAAACAGGATCACACCAGCAAAGTATCAGTCACAGTTGCATCATGGCCCAGGACTCATCTGCTTCAGAGCTGCAAATTGGAGCCCTGAAGCATTTTGAATATTAACTCAACTTATTTCATGAAAAGCCAGGCGAGTCAATAAGAAATGTGCACGTTTGTAACTTAGAACCGAGTGCTGCTTGTCTCCAAGTAAAGATTAATAAATATATAACACAGGGATGTGGCCTCTGGCTTCTTTTGTTAACGCTCCCATCACTGAGATCTGAGGGAAACGTTTCATGTGCTCATAACCTTGAGCCTCTTTTATGAATTTCAGCGACGCAGGTGAGAATAAATCGTCATTCTTTAAAACCACGGTTCATTTTTCTAAAAATGTTCATGCTGCACAAAGAATAAGACGCGCCTCCAGTCTAAGAAAACCATACGGCCCTCTTGCTACTGGTTTGTGACTACTTAAAGCGAGCCAGCATTACTTGTGACAAGGCAGCACACGTCCTCGGGTCGAGCTAAACGTTTGGTCCAGAGTTTTTGTGCTTTTCAACTTCCTCCAACCTAAAATGACCAGTTAAATATAAAAAAACAAAAAAAAAAAACAGTCCGGACCAAACACACGAAGCCTGGTCCAACAAAATAAGGCTGTCTGAAAACCTTGTCGGATGGTTTTGGCCTTTTTGGATCAATAACAAGTCGCTGAGCGTTTTTTAGGGTTTGTGAAAACCAGCAGAAAAAACAAAACACCAAATACTGTGGAGCATGGGAAAAGCAGTGGGCCGCGTTTTTAAATGTAACGTGAGCTGCTGATGTAAACTAAGAAAAAGCTCATTAAAAATTGTCACGCTTTGTATTTTCGGAGAGTATAAGAGATGAGGGAGTGAGAGGGCAAGTGAGCACAGTGCTGGAGGGTAATACTGCTAGTGTAATATCTGACACACACCCGTCCACAAACGAACGCGAGTCAAGTCGAAATGAATTTGGTGCAGAAGATGGAGGGAAAGAGAATTAATCAAGTAATGACCTCTCGGTGCGACACCACATGATCTTCTTTATAAATATGGTAGCTGGAGAGATGTCAGTGTTGCTGGTGACCATAATTTCCCCTCCAACCTACAGCTGCTCTTGGTCCTAGACCAGCAGAGACCGATACTCCCTCTGGAACCAGTTTTATGGGACGGGTATGGCGGTACGTGAAACCTGACGTTCTAACCGTAACCCGCCAGGGGTTCCTAAAGCACGTCCTGCGTAGACTACCACGCTGGTCACAGTCTAACCTCCTCAAAGTCGGGTCAGTTTCAAAATAACACTCATGACTGTGTTGTCTTTCACTCCCTTATATTTGCTGGACAAACCTACCAAAATAATAATGTTTAAAAAATAACTTTATGTCTTAAATAGAATCAGTCTGATTATCTTTTTATTTCTTAAGGTATTTTAAGGTTATTAAAGATTAAACTCCTAAAACATGTTAATTCTTCATCATAAAGCTCAGTTGAAAATTCCCAAATCATTACAATTATTCAGGGAAAAAGGGTTCCCATAACTGATTTAATTATTAGACAAAAACCCGGCTTTTCGCAGAAAGTAATCGTGATTTAATTCTCCAAGGAAAATTAAAAAGTCCCTTTGTTGCAAAGCAATAAACTTCTTCTCCTGCTAGATCCAATTCAAAGTTCAATCATTTCCTGTTATGAAGTCAAAGTTTGCATGCTGAAGTTCCCAGCTCCCATAGATGATGTCTCATGCGATCAAAGTGTGCGGCCGAAGAGAAATGGAGAGAGATTAACACAAGTGGGCAGAGTGAAGTGTCGCTAGAGTCATGGCTCCTGCCAGTGCCGTGTCTACGCGTCAGGAAGTAAAAGTGTTTGTAAGATACGGGGGCTTGTTTTTTATTTTGGTTTTAACAGGACAGGCGTCTGCTGAGTGAGGCTAACGCTTCAGTTTGGATTTACTGCATGGAAGAAGAGTGAGAGATGGAGGTGAGGTAAATGATGTGTGTTTGTGTGTGAAACAAAGAGAGAGAGAGAGGGGGGGGGGGGGGTTACGGGAGATGGTTTTTACTGCAGCCATTAAAGCTCCATTATCGTGATGGATCATTATCTGCCTTACTGGGGGTCTGGACACACACACACACACACACACACACACACACACACACACACACACACACACACACACACACACACACACACACACACACACGAACACCCATGTACTTTCACACACATGTTATCAGCTTGAGGATGAGGGTGTAAGGTGTTTGCGCACTGACCTCCTGACACATGTTGCAGGGCTTGAACCTCTTTTCAGAGGAATGCTAATGTTTTCTAAAGAAACCATAACTCAGCACAGAGAGATAGTGACATTACAACACACACAGACACACACAGACACACACACACACACACACACACACAAAAAAAAGACAGCAAATGGAAAAGAGAGAGACGCTGAAATGAAGAGCACATGTATTACTACGTCATGTCTGCGCAGGTCAGCTGCGAGCTGCAGATGTCCCACAACAGTGAGACGGTAAACTTTTAATTTACCAAAATAGACAACTTTTAGTCCGGAGGTCTGTCTCCAAGAAGAAAACGGCTTCTGTTATGTCATGTTGTGTGAACTGTGAGGTTGGGTCTCATGCCTCCATAGACCGCGAGGTGAAGTTCAATGACCTACTTCGAACTAAAAGAACAAAACAAGAACTAAAGTCTGCATTGATTGATACGTACTGGAGAAACTGCTAAAGCTGCTTATTCCACTTAAAATCCAAGACATTACATTTTGACAATAGCCTGTCGGGTGTGTGTGTGTTTTCTCAGCCAGAGAGCGTAGGGATGTAAACACAGATGTGCGCTCGAAGTATAAGAATGCAAGGAAGCTTTTTGTTAATGTTTATGAAATAATAAACTAAATCAATTTCTACACTGCACATGGCATATTTTACATGTTAGGCGGCCAAAAAAAAAAAAAAAAAAAAAAAAATCTCCTCCAACTTTTTGGATAAAATGTTTTGTTAAAATGTGCTGCAGTTTAGTCCGACTGCACTGTTGACTGAATGTTTGCATGAAGCGACACATGTAAAAGAGAAGCGCAGCACAGTAAAACGCGTGCAACACGAGAAAAACTATAGAGTGAAGTATTCTCATTTAAAGGCACCTCATGGCAGACTAATTTAATGAAATTCTATCCTGCAATTACATAAGTTGTAGGAAGTAAAGACTCAATCGCTGAAGGTTTAAAGAGGCTCCAGACTCTTGCACAGCAGCCCTGAGCGGTGCTACAGAAACACCATTATGAGACAGCGCAAAAGGATAAAGCATAATAGGCCAATATAGACTTCTATAATCACTGTCTCTCTGCCTGTCTTTATTTAAACCATTATGCTCTAACAGACTTACAATGTGTGCAAATGGCTTTAAAAGTTGGCCGACTGGGTTGCACCAAGCCCAAAAGCGCCCGAGCTGCGTCCAGCACAGTCGTAGTCTATGCAGCTCAGCCAATAACGCAAACTAACGAGCTGCAGTGGGAATACGGCTTTAGGACTTGCAGCTAAAAGTGCTCCTGGAGGACTGAAAATGCTGCACTCTTCCACATCTCTGAAGAAAAATCCAAGGGAAGTGTTTTGTGGGCAATTCAGGGCTGGCTGGTAATTTTATTCTAATATGTTATTTAAAAAGTCAAACTGACTGTAGGAAGACATTCATGCTCATAGTCTCAGCCTCCACGGGTCTCCTGCATCCCACAAATGCGCTCGCGAATGTTCGGCGAGTGTTGTTACCGCGTGAGATTGCCTTCAGAGGGAGCAGAGCTTTCGAGCACATAAACAAGACGTACACCCTAACCTCGCCTTTGAGGAGTCATTACCCAACGCTGGACTGGCAACACCAACGGCTGCAGAGCTAAGCAGCAGAAACAGCCTGCAGCTTTGGTTGTGTAAGGTGTAGGTGTATGTAAATGTGACCTCCTGGTGGGCCAATTTAAACTGGAACTAATTAAGCTCTTTCGGATGGGTGATATTTGTTTTGTTTTTTTTCTTATTATTTTGTTACTCACATGGAAATTATGCGGTAAATATAACAGGCTGCAGGTGCAAAGAAGAAAAGTAATTATGGGTTGCCTTTAAAAATGACTTTTCGCCCAATAATAGTAAGAAGTTAACCATCCAAACTATCATGTAAATTGTTTAGGATAACTAATCCTTACAGCTGAGATTACTTGTAAAAAAAAGTGACCAGTAAATGGAAACATGATTATACGGGGTGTCATCACTAAGATCAAGGCTTTTTGACCAGTTATTGTGGTTATATTTGAAATGAGGAAAAACTAACAGCACTATTATGTCATTCATTTCGTTTGCTTATCTCATTTATAAATTTGAAATTCAGAATTGCACCCCTCCACTTTCAGGTTATTTGGTGTCCACAGTACAAAAGAAAGAATGTAGTTTTTTTGTTTATTTTATTATACAAATATCTGTTTTAAATTATGAAAGAAAAAATATTAAAAAAAAAAAAGGATAAGTCCAGTTTTTACAACCAAAAGCACATAGTTAATCCAAATGTATCACACAGCCTTAAACAAAAACCAACACTGATTGTACGGACGACAGCGTGTATCTGGTTGCATAACAGACTGCATGTGTGACATCTGCACAACTTACACCGTCTCCAATTAATTCTGCCATTAAAATTTATAAGGTGTTTGTGAAAGTTGGAATGGTTTTATGGCCATCCTGAAGTAAATTCCTCCAGCATGACCGTCAGAAAGAACTTTAAGTCATTTCTCCAGGAATCATGCCGGAGAAAAGTGTGAAGCTGGACTTCTACGATGGCTGAAGAGTTGGGGGCTTCGGGCAGAAAGTGGAAAAGGCGTGCGTCTCTATTGGTCAAAGAACTAAAGTCGTTGGCCTTCACCTGTCGCCGTCACCAGCTTGTGTTCTCATTACCGACAGCAGGAGGAAGAGAAAGAGAGACGGAGGTGGAAAAGAAAAGGTAGCGCTTGGAGTTGGACCTAAAGAGCGATGACGAGAAAGGTGGCAGCAGACTGATCGCCGTGGTACATTCAATACAAAGTGAGAGCAATGGAGAAAGATTGGCAAAAAGAATCATAAGGATGGAGGAAAGGAAAAGCGAGGGGAGAGGAGGGGGAGGAAAGAGTGATAATGAGAGACTTGGAAAGTTCAAGGGTGAAAGGAGAGAAAGACTGAAAAAAAAAAAAAAGATGGGCATGTAAGAAGAAGTCGCCTGGTAAAGCCATTAAGCCTGGGTTCAATAAATCTGCATATAAAAGAGCAGTTTGTCAGTAATGACCGGTGAAGGCCAAAGTGTGTGTGTGTGTGTGTGTGGTGTGTGTGTGTGTGTGTGTGTGTGTGTGTGTGTTCGGGGTGTGAAATGGGCGCGCTTGACTGTCTAATGCTTTTGTCTGTTTCCGATTTGCTGTATTGTCATAGTGTTGACACTGAGGGGACATAAACTTTGTTTTCAGGAACACGATCGCACATTTATAAAACAAGTAAACCGTTAAACATGACTACAATTGCTTGGTATAAGGTTGTATTAAGGCAATGGTTAGTTGAGTGGTGGCTATGTTTGGGGTAAAACCCTGCAGGCCATAATGGAAGTCAACGTAATGTCCTCTTAAGTGATATAACACAACTGTGTTCGTGTGTGTGTGTGTGTGTGTGTGTGTGTGTGTGTGTGTGTGTGTGTGTGTGTCTAAAGGTCATTGAGTACCTCTGTGTCATGTTTAGAGAGAAAACAATCATCCTTGGAGCAGGAAGCAGTGCTGTTTAATGAAAGCCTGGAGAGACCCCAGACCACAACGCAGGACAAATGGATGGGTTTAAATCCCCGCTCAACACAACCCCCAAACCTCCACGCCTCCTCCTCCTCCCTCCCCCCTTCCTTCCCTTAACTCTGCTCCAGGCAAACCATTTCATTCTTGCACACAAATTAGTTTGATGGTGGAAGCTGCGCAGACAAATAAAGAAAAGTTACTTGCAAACGTTTTAGGGTTAAGCGTTTTTCTTAACATGCTTAAAATCAAAAACGTATTCACAGGTGAGTTGCAAGTCGTCATGAGTGTTGCACCGGATTTGATTCCCATTATGGTTTATATTAGACATAATATCAGGTCCTTGTGTCCCTGAAATAGGAATATGCATGCATGTAGAGAGTGGTTGGGTGAGTAGATAACATCAGGTTTGATTAACGATTGTTGATTGTGTCCTTTTGTAAATGTTGAGGGTGCATGCATGTTTGAGGTTTCAAGTCACGATTTATTTTTTATGTGCATTATTATTGGCTTATCATGCAGAATATACCAGGTCTAATGATATTAATGCATCTTATTGGATATTATGTATTTTGTTTTGCTTATTAATCTGTATTTAAGGACCAATTAAATAAAATCTATGTAGTCTTAAAAAAAAAACAACTCAGGGATTTCTTTTGTAAATGTATATTGTATATGCTTATTATAATTTTGCCTTTTTGTATGTCTCATTAAGTTTTATTTTACCAAGAAAGCTTGTTATATAAATGTATCCCCACAGGTACAATCACAAATTTATCTTTTTGAATAATCACTGTACTTGCAATTTTGACAGCAAACCAAATTTTTTGGGACATTTCTAGCTGGATGGTGTTTGGTGGACAGACCTTGTGACATTTGGGAAACACGATACCTGCATAAGTTAAATAAGTTAAACGTTTCATGTTTGAAAATGTGATATTGTGCATGAGTCTGACTTCCGTCCTAGAAGATGCTACGATTTAATAAATGACCACCGTGCTGCACTGAGGGATATGAAAAAACGAGTGACTAAAGCCACCTGCTGGGCTTTAGAGAGAATTCAACATCCCAGCACTGGTGGTGTCATTTTCCAGACATACGTCCGGGAGTTATGTGCAGCTTTTATATATATAGTGTATTATTTGAAGAGTATTTCTGCAAAGCCGCCCATTCACTGTCATATCATTTAATATTCATGCCGCGTAACAGTCAAGTCAAACTCAAGTCATCACAATTGAGAATGTAACACAAGTCCTGAATGTCGCCTCTCAGGTCTGCAGCTCTAAGAACGAATTAACACATAGCACAGAGAAAACTCAGGGAAACGACAAAAGCCAAAGTAATTATTATGGAAGGCATATCCAAGAAATGAAGGCACAGTATGGCGAGGAAACTGTCATCCCAGTCTAAACAAACACAAACACATCATCAAAGTAATAATACACCCTGTTTTTTTTTTTCCTTTTTTGGTAAATTCTTAATCGCAACGGATGCTTAAATTCCACATCCACAGACACTCATGCACACCACTAGACTTCCACTCCCATTGTTGTGCTGTATTTACAGTCCACATTATCAGTTGTGATGTTTAAGTTCCAGCTCTGCCCTGTCCTGTTTTTGTGTGCCATGTCAATCAAAATTCACCCACTCAGTGACCTTAAAACGAGGCGTCCTCACACAGACAAATCAAACAGACGCACATTGTTCCTGCCAGTCAGCGAAGAGGGCATCAATTCAACACGGGGCATCGGGGCGGAGAACTGGAAAAACAGTGATAGCGTAGATAAAAGTCCTAAAGGAGTCTTCTTTTATATCTAAAGTTGAGCCTTTTAAAGAACAGTTTTGTAAGTGTGTGTGAAAAACAGGGTTGGTCCTCCTTGTGGGAGAACTCTTGTCTCATTTCAATTCCTCATGCCAGGCCGGAGAGCTGAGGAATCTTTCCCTATTCTAGGTCAGTGAGATGTCTGTGTCAGTCGCTGTGAGGTGGCAATTTAGGGGCCGATACCAATAAAGGCTCCAAGCAAAAACCCAAACCTGGACTGGCTGAACTGCACACTGAGTTGACTGGAGCTTTAAAAAGCTTGGAAACGTCTACATGCAAATATTTTGCCAATTTGAAGCTTCTGATAGGCTAAATTGTATTATTTGAGTTAACTGGAGGCACGGCTTTAAACACAAGATCCTCATCACATGGCATCCTGGAAAAATCAGACAAAAACTGATGAAGATATTAGGGAAAAAGAACTCTGTGGACCTTCAAAGTTTGGTTTGTCCTTGGGTGCCTGAAGGTCCCGCGTTCATCTGTTCAAAGAGTAAAACTCAAGCCTTCATACAGCTCAGGGGGAAGGTGGTTTCTGTGCCCCACAAATGGATGTGCTTTGGTGTGAAATGTGCAAATGCATCCCAGAACTACAATGAAAGACCTTATGAAGATGCAGGCAGAAACCACAAGGAGCGTATCGTTATCCAAATCAAATCATGTCCTGTGCTGACGTGAGCTGAAAGTCCAACGAAGTACGAAGGAATCCGTGGCACATGGAGGCAAAGTGAAGATGTGTCCATCAAAGTGAAGGTGTTGGGGTGACCATCGCAAATCCCTGACCCCATTCCAGTAGAAAATTTGTGGTTACAGCTGGAAAGGCATGTGAGAGCAAGAACGCTCTTAAGCTTGCTTCAGCTCCAGCAGATCTGTCCGGATAAATGAGCCAAATCTCCTAAAAGACATTGTGAGAAACTCGCAGAGGGCTACCCAAGAAAGTCTGAGCCAATTTAAATAGTTTAAAGGAAATTCTGACAGAGACTATTCAAGGGTGTACAAACTTATACGTTTGAAGAAAGTGCTAAAGACTATTTTAAAATAAATCTGCCTACCATTATTTTCACAGTTATAAATAAACAAAAACAATTTTCCTCACCTTACAATTAGACAGGGAAGATATCTGTTATTGTTAAATAATCTGTCTTTTTAAATTTCAAATTTACTAGAAATACTGTAAGTGGTCTATACACATGCAGTATGTTTTATTTCACCCTGGTTTAACTAGAAAATAGACTATATACAGTATTTTTTTTAAATTTACTCTCAATTATAATACCACCACAGCCTGCTTATTCTTCTCTTCTCTATTACAATTAACAACTTGCGCCGGGAGAATTAACATGTTATTCTATTGCAATAGAAATTAGTTTTAAAGAAATCAAAGACACGTCTGTAGGCTCACCAGTCCCTGAAAACGACTTGTTACGACTTGTACAACTGCAAAACATCTGAACCATGTTGACCAAAAGAGTAAAATAGCTGCACTTTCTCTCATTTAAGTGGCTTCTAGAGATGTATATATATATATTTATATATATATATATATATATATATACACACAATGGAAGAGGAGTCTTATTTTCTGGAGCTTGTCCAGCCTTAACTGGCTCAGAAATGCTCACAGTCGCTCGCTGTGGGAGCTGCATATACTTTAGCTGATTGAGAGTCAAGGGCCGGCTATTTATAAGGGATTCATAAGTGTAGCGATGTAATGTTAGATTCAGCCAATAACACTTCATACATGTTTTTTTTTTTTCTTTAACAGCACCAAGCAGGCCCAAATACACGTTAGATACTTAAATAGACTCACTGCAACATACACTCTCATAGGATTATCCAGAAAACACGACTCAAACTCTTGACCGCTCTCACAAACATCTAAATGCACTGAGACAAATGCAGGCAATATTTTATGGCCCAACTTTTTCTACTTCAGAGAGTTTGTGCAAATGTGTGTGAAAGAAAACGATGCCAGTTCTTTTAGTGCTCATTACTGACGTCATTGAGCCATAAAGCTTATTATTATGACTGTGGCACAGAAAACAGGCTCACTACACATGATTGTGTTACTTTTGTAGTCCAGCTGTGGCCGGACAGAAATAAAAACAAACATGTCGGAACAGAAGATCCAAAAAGAGGAAGAAAAAGAGTCTCGCGTCTCACGAACATGCTTAGCTCAACTAATGGACTTAAGAAGACTGGATACTACTGAAGCTCAGGTCAGGATAATTGAGACAAATACAAATGTGACAGTTTAATAAAATGGCCTTATTTTCCTTTTACTGTTCAGAAAAGTCTAAGTGATGTAAGAAGAGGCGCCTTGAAGCTCGTTATCAGCGCCAAGCGCGACTGCTTTCTTTCTCCAGCAGCTGCGGTTTGATGAAAAAACTTTTCTAGACGCTTTTTTTGACATCCATCATTCACATGATCTCGCAGAACAAATACGCTTCCGCTTTATCAGATGTATCAATCCGCACGGACTCCATGACATAAGCGTGAGAAATCCATCACCCGGGCACCCCTCATGGTTTTTTAATGCTTCAAGTCTCCTGCTGTTTATATGTTCTGAGATTATTTTTGGTGTCAGCAATGATTGATCAAGGCTCACACTGACACTAAAGGCTTCCGGCATTAAATCAGTGACTCCGTATGTGAAAACAATGCTGATTTATTCCCGCTGAGAAAACATGAAAATGAGGAACAGTTTTGGATTTACATCTAGACTTTTGCTTTCATCATTTCACCACAACCTGTCCAGGGTGGACCCCTGCCTCTCGCCTGTAATGAGTCGGGATAGGCTCCGGCAGACCCCCATGACCCCGCGAAAGGATAAAACGGCTATAGAAAATGAATGGATGGATGGATGGATGGATGGATAGTTGGATGGATGGATGGAACATTTTTAAGAAAGGTTTGTTTATGTCTTGTAGTCTTCTGGTTTTTCTATCAGCAAACCACCACAAACCACCCAAGGTAAACGTGGATTAACCAATGAGCTCTTGTGACAACGGCAAATTGCTTTATGGCACTATGTCACACATCAACAATTAAATTCCAAAATACTTAACAGTATATTAACTATTAACTAACTACTGAGCAAAATACTGAACCAAGCTGAATCTCAGATGGCGTCATAAAAGCGATTAATGTCCACATCTATAGGAAGAGTCTGGGAGGTAAAAATGGCAAAAGTTCCTTTGTGTCCCTTTTACACTTAAAGGTGGATTTAATTTAAATAATAAGTATAGTGTCTCAGTGTAAATTAAACTCAGAGACTCTGCCTGTACAGTCTGCAAGCTATATATCCAGGCATTGAGAGACCAGGATATTTTCCTCCATCCAGTGAAACATATAATATTGCATTCCTGATATTCCCGCTGTGTTTTTGTCAGCACTCCAAGCTCATCCATTTTATTTCCCAGTGATCTCACATTCTCCATAACGATCGAAGGGAGAAATGGTTTAAACTTCCTCCTTTCCCTCCCTTTCGCTTGTGCCCTAGATCCTCGAAATCTCTTCAACCCATCTGGAGTTGGGGTCTTATTCCGGGAATAACGCGGGCTGTGAAAAGCTCAAGCAGCTGCTCCCAAGTGTAAACTACTTTCCCGTCGTCATGGTTACTCATCATAACAGATGTTAAAAAGCGACAGAATTATCAGCAGAAATCCCTCAAGCACTACAATGTCCGAGCCAGCGTAGAAAAATATTTCTAAGGAAAAGTGTTTTAACAGGAAAAAGCTCAGTCGGGAATCCGTACAGGATGCAAAGAGAGACACTGCATGGCCGGAGCCGCCACTAGTGCGGCGCAGTTCTAGGCTCACAACAGTCGTAACTACTGTAATCACCATAGTTGCACAACGATTATCGTTGCTGCTTCATTAACAATATCGGCCTCCTTTTTGGCGAACAGTTTCTGGTGGGATGTTGAAAATATGTTTCTAAGAAATCTAAAATTATGGGTGGACGACATTTTTAAAACAGAAGACCAATCTTAAAAATGATGTAGAGGGAGTGTGATGTAGAAATAATGACTCAATACAATAGTGAGATTAATGAACAATGATGATGCAATTACGAAACTGTATCACTGGAATTGGAATAAAGAAAAAAAACGATCTGGATGTCAAAGATTGAGATCAGGAAAAAAAAGAAATCAATGCTTAGCTGACTGAGGTCAAACAGTTCAGACTAAAACCCTCTATTTTGACATGGTGTGAATGTTTGTGCTGCAGAAAATACTTTTGTCCCTTACATCTGGTACGATAAAAAAACAACAAACAAAAGGGAACCAAGTTCAACTGTCAGACAGACAGACACATTTCTGTTAAATAAAACACGGTCAGGTGCTCTGCATTCACGTCCGGGCACGAGTGAGCGCGACATATGCAGCTGCGTGAGTCTGCGCCCACATCCACGGGTCTTTTACATGCCATTTTACTGTGATCCTAATGGCTTTACACAGTGCCAGGCATTTTCACAGACCCGGGGAGAGGCTTGTAAAACACACACACGCTCACCACAAGACAGAGAGGAGAGGCTGGCACACCAGAACATGGTGGTCTGGAGGGAGTCTGCGTGTGTGTGTGTGAGGGAGTGTGTATGAAGAGCCAGGTCGGCTCGGGTGATGGTGACACATGATGTAGGAAAACGAGAAACACGGGCCTGAATGAAAGAGTGGCAGTGTGTCTCTGCGATTGTATGCCGTCAGAGTCAGGATCTAAAAAGGTGGCGCCGAGTGGCACTGCTTGACCCTGGGTGGGTTTGGACAGAGAGCGTGGGAGAAGCCGAAGGACGCAAAATATGATGTCTTTAAGGCAAACACCCCACCAAAAACCATGGCTGGTGAGTAATTTCAAACCTCAATAGCTTTTGCACCAGCAAAAGAGGGAAGTTAAATGGGAAGAGGTCGAGTCGACAGATATATTTTAGACGACAAACTGCACTAAGATAAAAAGGTAAACTTTAAAAAAAATTAATAAAAGTACAAACCCCCCGCCCACCCAAAAAACACCAGGAAAGTCAAATCCTAAGAGCAAAAGACAAGTCATTGTTCTCTGTTCTTGTTCTCTCTTGTCTAAATTTGATTTGTTAAAATCCTTCATTCCTGCATCATTCGTCTGAGCAGTGAGAACATTAAGAGTTGATGACTTAATGGCTGAGCAGCGATGACTTAACCTCCTCTGTCGGATCACGTCTGTTCCGCCGTCCCTCCGGCTGATCCAATCTAGGACCAATCATTATTTATTTGCATCCAGATTCTTATTACCAAACAGTGAATCTATCATGCTTTATTTGTATAGCACTTTTCATTCAACTTGTGCAACACAAAGTGTTCATATAGGATTAAAAAAAAAAAAAATACAATAAAAAACAAGTAAAACAAAAAAAGTTAGAAAGGAAAAAATAAAAACTTTACCACCAAAAAACAGACTCATGATAATAATAATAAGCAGAGCCTGTACCTGAAAAAGCCCATCTCTTTATAAACAAATTGCAAAATGCGATTCATTTGCTATTAATATTGATAAAGTGTCAGTGGACAGTGACAGACTGCCTCTCCAATCACAGCACATGTGGACGTAGAAGTGTTCAAGTCAAACTGGTCCGAACTCTGGTCTCTAAAAGCCATCAAACATATCAGAGTCGGCAAGATTAAGAGGGAAACAGGATTTTTGAGATGAAGCATTTTGCACTAAAAGACCCCGAACATGGAGCCACAGTTGAAGAAAGCTTCAGCTCAGCGGACATCAAGCGCCGTAGAAACAGGAAACAGTTCATCAGAGCAGACACACAGGTGACAGCTCATGAATTCACCCACTTTTATCTCACTTTTCTCTTGAGGACGCTGAAGCTTTGGATTCTTTCCCACTGACTGATGTAGTGTCCACCTCTGTGTTTAAATGGTGAAAAGTTCAGATGGTCTGTTCCAACTTCCTCACAAATACACGGCGAGAGGAGGAGGCGACCCCAATGGGGCGCTTTTAGTTTTCTTTCTCTAACAGTGCTTGAATTGAAAATGAAAAACAACAAACAAACACAATCACTTCATGACTAAGAATGAATGTCCGTCTAAGAACGATGAGTTAAAACCTGCAGATTTGAACCATTTGTAAGGCAGGCTACCAAGACCTTTACGCTGCTTTGGTACTTTTTTTTTGCTACAAAGAATAATTACCATGTTTTGATACTGAGTGTGCAACTTCAAAGCTACTGGTTTAGGTTTTTGTCTTTTTCTTTTTGTAACTTCACATGAACTAAGCCAATTAAATACCAAGGGTCAGAGAGGAAGCTGCACAAGTGGACAGACTGCCAGCTTTTCCTGCACTAAGTTGTTACCATCAAAAGGAACTGTGTGGTTTTTTTTTTTTTTTGGATAACAAATATTGGTGCTATAATTTAAACATCTCTGTGAATTTTGGGGCTTAACGCCGCTTGAAAGTGCAACTAGTGGGAGCAGAGGGTCACATTAATAACAGGAAAAAAATATATAATGTTTTCTGAAACTCAAAAGCCTTCATTTGATAACAATGTGGTGACTTTAATGTGGAGAAAGTATGAAAAACGAAAATGAAAGCGCTGCAGAACTCTGCAGCGTATCATGAAAATCACTAAGTGATGTGAAATAAACAGTTCAGAAAAGCATTTACAACCCTTTTTTTTTTTGTTTTTTTTTAAGAAATTCCCCTTAATGGTAAATTTCACTTGTGCATAGATTGGTTCAAATAATAATAATAATTTTTTTTAATAAATATAAGGTTGGAATAAAATACTGCAGGTGATATTGACTGTTGTTGGATAAGCTTTTACAGCTGTCTGAATAATCATTTTTAATAGAGCATGTTTTTCTTTTGAAAGCAAAGAACTCCCGGCTCTGGACCACAGAAGAAGGTCTGCTTTCTTTTACAAAAACAGGCTGATGACGAAAAATATGCGTAATAGTTTTCTGTCCAAGAAAGTCACCCAGACCGTTTAATGTACACGGTGATTAAATGAAAGCTTAATTGTCTGTATTAAAAGTGTATTCAAAGTGACAGCAAAACATGCGGCGCCGTATCTGAAGCCGGCCATGCTGAACAGAGACGTTTCCCGGCATTAACACACACAATAGGGCTTTTATGAAAACTGTAGGAAACTAGTACCCTAACCCTAACCACACACTCTGTCACACAGCTCCGTGAGTGTGTGTGTGTGTGTGTGTGTGTGTGTGTGTGAGTGTGTGTGTGTGTGTCTACAGTCAAAACTTTCAATGCTTACCACATGTACCAAGCGTGTATTGCCTGATATGTTTCCAATATGGAGAAGGAGACAGAGGAAGCCATAGACAGCCACAGCTTATAAAACTGAATAATATACTATTAATATTGAATGTCTTGAAAACACAAGAGGCTACTATGATGCCACTACGTGTAAACTTTCCTGGAGCTTCTTTTCTTACTTTCTCCTCATCTCCCCTCTCTGTGCTCGCCTCCCTGACTAACATGACAATGCTTTCGAGGGTTAAATAAATACACTTCTCCTTCCCTTCCTCTGTATTGTATAGAGACTAGTCCTCCTCCCGCTGCCAAAAGCTTGAAGCGGCGTCTACTCCCTATACACTAAATTAGTATGTCTAAAGAAAGTATTTGTTCCACAGCCAGGCGCTTGTCTTCAGGTGACCCGCTAGAGTAAATCTTTGCATGTCAAAGGCAGAAGCAAAAATATGCCACATCCACACGGTTGCAGGAGCGTACGCATCACGTCCTGTATAAACCCGGTTTGGTTTTAGACACTGATAAATGGGAGGTGGAGGGGGTGCATTTGAAGGCAGATGCACACGAGCTGTCTTACCTGTTCCCGTGTCATACTGTGCAGCTGCGTGTGCCAGGAGGCGGAGTCGGTGCGATGATAGGCAGGGGGCGGGGCAAAGTCCTGCAATATGATTGGGTCTCGTTCTTGACACAGTGAGGTCAGGTGACTGATGTAAAGCTTCAGTTTATTGCGATTCTGATTGAGATCCAGGAGAGGAGAGAGAATCTGAGGGAGGCAGAAAAAAAAATAGATTTTTAATGTGTTCAGCATACAAAAATGATCGTAACTGTTTTATGAGTTTTGCTGGAATAAAACTCAGAATAAAAGATGGACAGGCAATGATGAGTGGAAATGAAACAATTGTCAATAAAAAAGAAAGATGAATTGTAGAGGGGTGTATAAATGAAGATACATAAACACCAATAACAGATAAATCAGATAAACCACCACAAAAATGCTATTTATCGGGCAGCATTTACAGATATCTGTAACTTAGAACTGAATATCCAAACAAATTTGTTTATTTGCTTGACTCTCACTCAGTGACAACGTCACCCACAGTTACAACATTAATAAAGCACTTATTTTATTCTTTTTTCCCTTCTTAAATAGTCTTTCTGCACTTCTCAAGGTGTGCAACAGTATAGAGTCATCAATGCTTTTGTTTTTTTCTCCTTTTGTTTCGTAACTCCCCACAAATTTGGGACCAGTGGGAAGTGCAGGCAGGCCAGTCTGGCAGTTGTACCCTCTTCCTCCTCAGCCGTGCCTTTGTAATGCACGTACTACATTTATCAGTATAATACTAAAGTGCCCGTGTGTTGAGTCAGCGCTTGAAGGGTGTGTAAGGCCCCCGACAGGCAGCGCCTACTAACAGAACAACATCCAACTGTGTGCGCGTCCAGTTTGGGTCCTTTGATGATGCAAATGTTTTTCTAAATGTTCTCCAGGGGGTATTTCAGAAACAATAAAATTAACTTGAGAGCGATCGAGCTCATCGTCACAGCCGAGGTAATCTGTGTCCTCGTGGGTGTAAAAAATATAGCAGTCATAGTCTCTTTACTCCTTCAATAAAAAGAGACTTAATTTCTTCACAAGTCTGAACCAACAAGTGTGTCTGAGTATTTATGAGTGTGGGAATGCGAATGAGAGGAAACAAAATGCTCAGGTCTAATTGAGACAGGACCTCCCAATGAGAATCTTACACAGATAAGACATCCAGACCAAGATGTTTTCTTAGGAGAAAATCAGGATCGAAGAGCAGAGGAAGCATGTTAAGAGGGCCGTTAGTGAGCGTGTGAGAGAGTTGCTAAAGAATATTTAATCCTCTGCCTCTGTTGGCTTTTATCACTGATGCATTTAACTTAGGATGTTTAGTGTCTTATTCCTGACTGACAGTACTGACAGCTGCTCTCCATCACAGTTTTGGTCAGGAGTGCCCTAAATGACGTAGACGCCACGGCAGCCAAGCAAATGCCGTATAAACTGACGATATCGACAGGGACTGGTTTGCTCCCTAAAGTGACTGAAATACTCAGCTTTTTATTGCGTTTCTAACATAAATTAGGAAACGCAACAATAAAAACTACCCTCAGTTGGTACTTCAGCAAACACTGATGCTGATTTAAATGAAACCAAACGTATATGTATCCAACATTTATTTTCCAAAAGCCCCCCCCCCCCCCCGATGCCAATGCTATTCAAGGAAAATATTCTTTGCACTCTTCTCTCGCAGTGATAATGGAAGCTGGCAACGAAACAAAGCAACTGTCGCTTGTGATTCTGAGTCCTCTGCATATTTACTGCAAACACAGAACTTATCTCCAGTTGTCACGAGCAACACCTCCCTGGGACTGCACTTCTTGATCCTTGCAATCACACATGCAGGAACTAAATACACACAGTTTCATATTTACTACGATTGTGAAGGCTTGTACTCACGCACTGCACACAGAGACACAAAATGAACTGCAACAAGAAAAACACACTCATTTGCGGTCGTTATCTGCACTGTGAATGGCTCCAGTTACAGTATTTTCCAATGAGGACATGCCAGTAGGAAATAGTCTATTATAAAATATATTAGTGACCATTTCCCCTCAGTGAAGAGGGGGAGGCAGACGGGGGACGCAAAAAAAAAAAAGATAAGCATGGGGGCTGCAGGGATACTTCACAGTCTGTGTTACAAAACATCTGTGTTTAAAATAGCGCAACAAGAAGAACAACAAAAACTGATGCTTAATGTAAAAATACATGAAGACATTTCTCAAGATTCGGCTTTACTGCCCTAAAAATAAATGTAACACATGTGCAACAGCTGTTCTCTTATACTTTCTAATTCATATCATTCTGTCAAGCAGCTTGAAAAAAAATAAAAAAATCACTGTCCACGCTTTCCAGACCTGCAGCAAAGCTCTGAGGATCATTTACAAGACAAATGAGAAACAGACAGAAAGAATGGAAGGAATGATGGCGATATAAGAAAGACATTTGGAGAGAAATAACAATGGGAGTGCTCTCTTCTCCTTTTACCCCCCCCCATCATCTATCTAGCACAAGAAGGTTAGAGAGGAATAACGTGAATTCTGAACTAAAACACTGACCTCTTAATGATTTCTTTCATATATGACATTACTCATCCACATGTTTTCTTCAACAAACGCGGTGTGCATGTTCAATAAGTCTGCAGCACTTTCAGTGTCTTATTGTAGAATGAAACAATCCCAGAGGAGCCGTAACTTTATACAACACTGCCAGACAGTGTGTGTTTATTAGCCTCCCATGAGTCCCTACAAGGTTCTTAACGTACTATGAAAGAAGTCCAAAGAGAGATATTCAGCTTTGCTTTGCTGACCGGCCTCCCCAGGTAAAGGAAACTTCTACAGCCGCATTATACAGCCAGATCCAAACTTTTCCTCGTCCCCAGATCCCTGTGAGACTCGTACACAAAGAAACAAATACAGATATTTGTCCTGGAGCCGTCAGGAGTAATCAGAATGGACTCGTAAAAAGTCCAGTCATACCTACAGGCCTACAAGAACCCAGAGAACAACAGAATATGCTGAAACAGCTCAAACATAAATCAATAAATCAATCAGTGTGCCAGCTAGTCCATATACATGTA
Organism: Xenentodon cancila; assembly: GCA_014839995.1. Lineage (NCBI taxonomy): Eukaryota > Metazoa > Chordata > Actinopteri > Beloniformes > Belonidae > Xenentodon > Xenentodon cancila. The sequence goes on along the minus strand of CM026219.1, from coordinate 10,203,740 downwards.
ATTTGTTGAGCAAAAACGTACCAAACATTGGCTGGTTCCAGCAGCAGAATATAATAATTCATGCTTTCTCCAAATGTAAGCTTCAGAAACTCACACTGACGAGATCATTCGGCGTCAATCACACCACAGAATATTTAGGGGTCTTCTAGTTCATTGGTTTTTAATCGTAACTCACATCACGTCTCAAAGACGCCAGAGTCATTTTGCTTGGATCAAAGCTACAAATACGGTTTTAAAAACACAGAGAGCAAAACCTTGCCGAGTTCGATAACAATGACACTGATTCACTGTGTCTTTTAACTGATGCATCTAACACAAATAAGTATTTAAAAAAAAAAAAAAAAAAAAAGCAAAAGTACCATAAAAGGTTCCTAACAGTGGCTGAGGTGTGTTAAAACTGCCCTCCAGTCTTCCTCAGTTGTCTCTAAAGCATTTCATTCTCCAGCTGCAGCACAGAATTTCCTTACAGAGAGACACACAATCACTCACTGTTGGGATCAAATGTGCTATGGCAAATTACCCTCCCGGTAAAGCAAGACGAGGGCATGTGTGCATGTTCAGTAACTGCACGTGGACACAGAAAGGACAAGAGATGGCGTATAAGGGCTGCGTGCGCGCTGGCCCGGCCCACCGCTCTCAGCAGGGAGGTGCTACCTCTAATTAATAAGAAGGGTCAAACTTAGATCCAGTGGTGAACCTTTAGGCTTTTAGCATCCCGATGGGAAATCCCTTCGGAGGAACTGAGCGGCACTAAAAGCGGCATGTGCTACTCGTATGTCGCGCTGCCTTCAGTCTCAGTAGATCGATACCTCCTGTTATTGTGAGACTGAAGGTACAGGGATGCAAGGTTTCTACACGTTTTAAGTGACTTTGCTGAATTAAGATAAATTAAGGTAAAATTATTAAATCACTTATGTAAAAAAAAAAAAAAATAAATGCACAAATACAAAGATGAGAAAGCAAACGAGTCGATAAAATGAAATAAGGCACCGAACCACTGAACAAATGAAGATCATGATCCAAGATGAAAAAATAGATGTTTGAGTCATGAAAGGAAGACAAGAGACAAGAGGAAAATAGAAAAGAAAAAAAAGACGTTTCAAGACTGAATGAAATGAAACTGATTGAACTGAAAATGAAGGAGAGAGCATGAAGGGAAACCATGAGCAGAGTACCACGAAACGCACGGACGAAAGACAAGTTAGTGGAGACACATGGCCAAACATGACCGGATCCAGACAAGGAAGACGCTCACCCTTCTGTACAAAACGGCAGACTGAGGGTGAGGAAGAAGGCATGTGACTGGCTAGGCCCAAATGCCCTCCTCATCGTCCTATCGGTTAGTTCAGTCCAGCCGCAGCGTGAGGTCAGAAAAAGCAGGTAGTTAGTCCGAGACAGATATTGTGAATGGAGCAATATCTGAGTTGGTTACAACACTGGCTTGTAATATCAAAAACATCAAATTAAAAGAGAAATAAGTTGCTGAGAGAAGAACCGGGTTGACTGTGCTGAGCAGACGCCTTACCTGATCTGGGGAGGGCTTGTGATTGTTGGGCTGCTCTGAGTTTGGAGATGCCACCTTCAGATGGTCATCTTCATAATTGTCCGCCATCAGCTTCATCCTGTTCTGTGTCTACAAAGAAGGAATAAAACAAAATAATCAAATAAGACCTCTTTGACTTGAAAAAACTTAGAGGTAACGTCACGACAAAGCAAGTTCAGTGTTGAAATCCCTCAGGGAGGAAGAAGGTTGTACACAGATTACTGCACATAAACAACAAAGGAGAAGTAACACCAGCGATGGAGTAACCCACGTACGTGCATGAGCCAACTGAGGAGCTGTTGCTGGTGATCAATTAGCCAAGTAAATTCAATCAGCAGCGCAAGTTCGTTAATCTCCTAATTCCTGTAGGTGTTCATTTTGTTCAAACCGCTTCTGTATTTGGGTTTAGTTGAATTTGAATTGAGCCGTATTTAGTCTTTGTTTAATAAAAAAATGAATCTTTGTACTATATCACATGTTGATACACATCTGAAGTTGTTTTTACCTCATTTTAGAATTGAGTTATATGGAAAACTCTAGAATTGAAAGAGGGTGTGCGTTTTTCACACGACTGCAGTCTGTGACTTGCCACCTGTTGTGCAGCTTGTTAACTGCCGCGGAAGAATAACAGGCTTGTTAACTTGTCACCTTGGGGGGAGGTCTATGAAGACTAATATTAGACAGTAGACGCACACAGACGTGTAAATCACCTCACACAAAGCGCACACACGGTCACGCTTACAGAAGCAGCTAAAGATGCGACATATTTGACCTTTTTCTTTGTCTGTATCGTCGGCTCTTTGCTTTTCATTCTCGTTTCCCCTGCATCATCTCCATTTTCTGCTCATCTGATCCCGTAACTGCCCACCTTCTTTAGTTCCTGTCTTACCGCTGCATGTGTTAGTGATGCTTCAGGATTTACAGTAGACTCGGAGAGAATGGGGGAGTTAAGAGATAAAAAGCGAAGGAAGGGCAAGAAACTAAATCTGTCAAGTCTTGAATAAACCATATATCCTGTATTCCTTCACCGAGCCCAGCATGTGCACGGGGAAGGGAACAACAGCAGCTGTTTTAGGTTTTGATTACAGGTTACGTGACTCCCCTACCACCTTAAACTAATTTTCTACCATGCAGCACAACCAAAAGTTACTCGCCCAACGTGGGGCTCGAACCCACGACCCTGAGATTAAGAGTCTCATGCTCTACCGACTGAGCTAGCCGGGCTGTGGTGTGCATGGGGAGAGGGCTGGAGAGGTATATACACACGCACACACACACACACACACACACACACACACACACACACACACACACAATATAAAAAAAATAAAAGATTGACGCTGAAAATGTATTCATTTACATTGAAACATGTAATATTCTATTTAATGTCAAAAACGGCACCAAGAAGACATAAGACTTATATCACAATCTCTTGAGTGAAAACGGTTTATACCACATCCAAAACTGCTTGTAGGCGGCAAACCACCAAAATCACTTATCAAGCAGTCCAAAAGTCAAGCGCCCAACGTGGGGCTCGAACCCACGACCCTGAGATTAAGAGTCTCATGCTCTACCGACTGAGCTAGCCGGGCTATGACACACAGCAGGGGGGGAGGGGTTAACTGTCTCTACGCGATTGCGTCACAGCTGCCCTTCCTAAGCCTCTGAATGTCCCCTGCAAGCAACACTGCTCTTCCAGGCGCATTTCTTCCCCTTCTTACGGTTAAGTGCTTCTCTTTTCTTTTGCCAACAAGCCGCATCACTTTGTCCAAAAAGTTCAGCCTTCTTTATCAAGCCAAAGAACTAAAAATCAAAAGCTGTCTTTTATCTCGTTGTTGTTGGTACAAGCAAGCATTCAAAAGCCACAGCTACCCGCCCCCATTAAATGCAAGAGTATTAAAAAAAAAACATTTGACCAAAAATAAAAATAAGGCATAAAAGAAAAGGCAGTAGAATAGAGGTAACAAGGAAAAAGTAGAAGAGATGTCCTCATTTTTTCTCTCTTCTGCCACATCGTTAAAAGCTCTCCCTCGTCTCTAATTGTCAGGAATGCTGATCTCAGCTCACTTGCTTCTGTGCCAACTTTCTTTCTCACTTAATCTAATCATCACTGCATTATTTCACTCCTCCTCCCTCATACCTCACATCCTCTTCATCTTCCCTCCACTCCATCCTCAACCTACAGCTCCGCTCAAACCCTTTTACAAAAGACAGAATGAGATACAAATGAACAGAGAGAAGCGAGAAGGGAACTGCTGACTCATCTTTACAGGAAAATTATTTCTTCGTGATAAGACTTTGGGGAATATTAGATTAGATTATTGTTTCGTCTCGCTCCGAAGTGGCGAAAGAAGAACCTTTTTTAGATATCAGTGCAATTATCATTAATGGAAAGTTGCTGAGTCATGTTTGGGGGAAAAAAAAAAAAAAAAAAAACCCTGCTTATTCTGATAACAAATTACATTAGTTTCTCAATTTCTCTACGAAGCAAAAAGTTTTTCCCCATTTCTTTGCGAAGCAAAGAGTCAACTGTTGATAACTGGAGAATAACAACCGATGAGTGAGTTCAGCACTGTAGGGAATTATTTCATTGTAACACGTCTCTGTAGAGCAATAAATTAGATTAAAGCTTTTCACTTGTAAGTAAAGATGAAGACCTCAGTCTCAAATAACTCTAAATTAAAGTTACTACATTAAACGGGGACCAATTCTGCTTTCTGAACTAAAAATAATATCAAAATTCCGAAAATGGATTTGTGCATCCTGAAGTAATCCGGGTGAGCAGATTTGCTTGGTTTTTCGCGCATTGATTTTCAGATTTACTCGTCTTTTGTACTCCGTTGGACACGCCATTCTGTCCATCCCCCAACCATTTTAACCGCATACATGTTAATTACAAGCTTTCCCGTTTCCACGGACATGTTTATGAACGAGTTGACGATCAGCATGTGCAGTGACCAGTGTTGTTGTTCGAAGTGAACTCAAAACACAAAATTCAACATACAACATGATAAAAAGGACGTAGCCACGGTTTTTATATCCAACTGACTGCATTTTATTTATCTCAACTGTGTCTGTTAAATAGGTTTGAAGTGGCTGAGCGTGTCAGTTTCACCACAATGTCTGGTTATGTTTTCAAACAGAGATTCAGACATGTTTTCACTTGTTTTAGATCCGTGATTCTTATTAGTTTAGAGCTTCTTGGGTTTCTTCAACATCATACAGTGAATTTAGAGGCATCCAATGGCACTGACAGTGCCATATTAGAACCTCATGGGTGCACAGCAAGTCAAGAGTCATCGCCACACACACACACACACACACACACACACACACACACACACACACACACACACACACACACACACACACACACACACACACACACACACACACACACTTCCCTGATCTGTAACACATGTGGCTCTGACCAGGACATATATCCCTCACTTTCTCACACACACACACACACACACACACACAAACTAAGCGCTGTTTCTACCTTTTGACTTCTCCCACTCATCACCATTTCTTTATTCCCTTACACTTCTGAATTTTCGTCTTTGTCTCTCCATAATATTGCTGGAGGAAACAAGACTTGAAATGGGGAGGAAGGAAACTGCGAGGATGACGGGGAAAGGATAAAGACTAGAGCTGGGATCAGCTTGATCGACAGCCTCTCACAGTTGGGGGCTGGGGCCTTTCTGAGTGGAGCTTGCATGTTCTCCCACTGCTCGAGTGGGGTTTCTGTGGTTACTCCAGCTTTCTCCCACAGTTCAAAAATATGTGTATTGGGATAATTGGTGATAAATTCGCCGTAGTGCCGGTGTGTGCATGCTTGTTTGTCTCTATGTGGCCCTGCCAGCATGTACAAGGTGTTCCCCACTTTTTGCTTAATGCCAACTAGTAGAGTTTTTGGATTAGACCCCGTTATTTTCCCTAGATGAAAAACGCATGTTTAACGTGCAACATAAATGCAAGGTGTGTTACTGCCTCCCTGGTGCCCGCAGCTGAGTTGAGGGGCGGGGAGACGAGCGAGGAGGCGTGGTCAAGTGGCACTGCGTGAGGTGACGGCCTCGAGGTCTGCCTGGTTGGCCACGCTGGCGTCACCAACACCGGAAGTGTTGGAGATGGAATGAGTGCAGATCCATGAGGAAAAACAACAGGATTTGCAGAGCTTCCCAAAAAAATCATGTAGCACAAATCTAAATATGACCAGTCTAGTCTCCCTCTGCCACTCCTGCTGAGCCGCTGTGGTTCTTGACTGCGCAGAACATCTTTTTTATATATGTCTTCAGTTTATTAACAACCTGAGTTTTCTATCGTGCAAAGCCACAGTCTGTCATTGTAGTAGTCTTATTACAATTCCTGTAATATGCTGATACATGGCATCCTTGTCTCTGAGGATGAGGGGCTCGCGAACCTCCCTGCCTTAATCAACAAATCCCAGCCAGGATCTGCCATCCCACATCATTCTGTTTACATTAGGCCCGACCCGCGATTACCTGTACCCTCAGAGGCGGGTTACTGGCTGGGCCAGCTCGACACACCGCCCCGTGTCAATTAATGTAAAAAGGACAGGCGACACGCTAGATTCGGGTGTTAAACACGGTGTAAATGTAAAAGGGGCTTACAAGAGGCTTTGTGAACCTGAACAGTAGAAGTGAGGACAGAAAAAAATAACTGATAAACAGACAAACGTGTTAATCTGCATTGCCCAAAACCAGTTATATTACTGTGTAAACTCCAGTTGCATTTGTTTCTTACCGCTTTTCCATAAATGAAATGTAGATGCAAATATATTTTTGTCAGTTTTGTTCGTTTATAAGTGATTCAGTTTTAGTTGAGAACTAAATGGGCGTCAGGCTGATTGTGCACTCAAACCCAGTCAGACAGTCAGATTACTGCCCAGAGAGGCCATCTGTTCTCAATCGCAGGCAATTGTTCATAATTTGTAAAGTAACACTACGATAGTTAAATTCTTTATAAGGTGTTTGGCTTTCTCTGCACCTTTCTTCTGCTCTTTACCCACTCAAGATCTAATGTGTCATGGATTTGTGAAAGTGGTTTTGGCTTTTCCGTTTACAACTTGTTTCAAGTTTGAACTTTGGTTTTTGGTGCTTGATTTTTTCCTCTTTTTTTTTTTTCTCCCCCAAACATGCCTGAGTTCTCAAGTTGCCCTCCTCTACCTAGTAATTAAGTTGCAGGATTTCACCAGGAGATGCTGCATATTTAAGGGAAAGAAAATCCCACCATTAGACAATATTTTATTTTGTAAGGATTTGGGGGACGGAGCATTGCTGGTGATTAGAGTCTTGAACATGTTTGCTGAGACAATCTCAGGAAAAAAAAAAACTATCTCAGGGAGGTTATGATCAGTAATGTGACTGTAATTCTGAAAGAGGATGAAACAATACAAACAACAACTTTAGCTTGCCTGGTGTTAATTACTGTAAAACAAACGGGAATCGAAAATGCCGGGGAAATGTTGTCCGTGTTCCACCGTGTTGAGGGATTGAAAATTACAACACTACAGACCTACAGTGGTGCTGAACGGCTCACGCCCCTGCATGTACAAACACACACTCGCAGAAGCAGACAGTGGAGTCAGTGTTGTCAGCAACCACCATCGAGACCCGGAGGCGTCGTAAATGACTTCAAATAGAACACGGAGAGATGAGACGGAGGGACGTAGTAGAAACGAGGGTTGTTATATTCATTTTAATTTAAATATAATCTTGTGTACTGGAGGGTTTTTTGATCAGCACATGAATGTTGCTGAACTTAGATATGACCACCTGAAGCAAACCCCCAAACCAGGACACTGGACCTGTGTCACTTCACCAGTCACTCCTCATACTCTGATGCCCTCATCAGTCCTGGAATAGGGCAAATCTGGATTACCACGTCACATGACCTTTATATCTTTGCCATTTTTTCCCCCCAATAAGTCTCATTGATTTGTTTTCTTAGTTTCTCTTTTCACTGTGGAATTACAATGACTTAAATCAAGCTAAAGACATAAAACATGTAATACATTACATCATATAGTTTCTGCACAGACTTTAATGAAATAAAAGTTTTAGTAACTGTCACAAAATTTCTTGATTTAAGGTGAAAGGAAGAGTGGGTAAGGAGTTGGTCTGTACAGTAAGCTTCCATGTACCATCCAGGAGCTTTGTGTTTGAATACACACGGCTTTCCGCTGTCACACATATTTGAAGCTCACGTTGAAAGCACCACATTTGGAAAGCAACCAAATAAACCCATTACCACATACGGATAGATGATAGTGAGAGGAACGGCACTGAGAGGACAACAGAGAAGGAAAAAAAAACCCACTAAACTCCCAGCAGGCTCATCTACTGCGGATTTGGTCATTTCAATAGACCCAGGAGAACCTTAACCGAATGTGATGTGAGCGTGCGTTTCTGACTGAGAGTGTGTGAATAGACCCCTGTGTGGAACCACAAGAGGCATTTGGTTATGTTTATATCCTTGTTTTTGGCCAGGAGGGGTGTGTGTACATAAGGGTGTGTGTACATGAACTCTGTTAGCACCTATTCACACCAGGGAATTGACGTGCAACGCTTTATGCGTGTTAGTGTGTATATCTGCGGAGAGAACGTTGTCAGAAGTACAGAATTACAAGAAAAGTGTTGCCAGCAGAGATTTTTAGAAGATCAGAACTATTTCTCGTGTGTGTGTGTGTGTGTGTGTGTGTGGTGAGCGTGGGAGTGGTAGGGTACTCCTAAATTTACTCATTGAGGTTGGAGGGCTTCGGTCACATCTGGACTTAGTTGCTCTCTGCCTTACTAGCGGTCTTTCTCCACTCATCCCTTCCACCTCCCTTGCCTTCCTCCTGGTTTTATTTACTCCTTTCCAAATATGACCCTTACATTTCTCCCCTCGCTTCTGCTTTTATTTTATGCATGTGGATGACTTTAAAGCCGCTTCCTGTTCGCTCATCTGACCACTTGAGCAAAAAACGTTCCTGGCGTTCCGGTCGGCGTTTCAGAGTTAAGCCTTACTTGTTGTTTGAGCTGTTGAACCAGGCTATCCTTCTCCCTCTTCAGAGCAGCCACCTCTTCTTGGGTTTTCTTCTTTTTGGATGACGAGAGCTCTAGCAGGGCAATGTTGGCGTCCTTCTCGCTGATGGCGGCCAGCAGCGCCTCTTGCCTGGACAGAAGACAATGACGTGTCACAATAAGTCAGTTTACCCTTCAATGCAGCAGAGTTCGGCCTGCTGTGCCACATGATGTAAAAAAAAGGAAGAAAAATGAGTGCATGATGAAGCCTTTTGTGCTTAAATCCACAGAACAGTCTTCCCTTTTTCCAAAAGTATCTGAATTATCAAGCATATAACAGACACAAGGTGGTCCTGTAAAATCTTATTTAAATGTGACTGTTTTTTTTTGTTTTTTTTATCTTTAAACACACTTAAAGACTTTAAAATTTGGATAAACAAAAATTCATGGACATGTAATTATGTGACTGAAGCAACCAAACGCTTTTATTTAAAAAATGATCTTGACATTGATAAAAAATATTTTGCCTCCGTTTTTCAATTATATTTTATTTCTCTGTATTTCAATTATATGAAAGAAAAGTTCTTTTACTATTTACTGAGATGGAGCTACTTTTACAGAAAGAGGGTCAGATTTTATTTTCCAATTTTTTATTTTTTTTTCTAAATTGAAATTCAAAACAAAATTTAGGAATAAAAAAAGCCCACTGGTACACAGGTCATTTTGCTGATAGAAAGAAAAAAAAAAATCTTTTGATGTATTAAAAGAATAAAACCCCAGAAACAGGCCTTTGAAAATGGCTCCAGACTGTCAAGTTTTTTAGTATTCTTTTAACAATTAAATGTGTAATTTTGGGTCAAATGGCAAAAACAGACCCTAAACTTATAAATCAGTTTACAACTAATAAAAAAAACAAAAAAAAGACCCAAACAAATAAATACAATTTTAAATAGATGCTCTTTAGTGACTGCAAAAAGCTGTTTAATAAAGACAAATACTCTAGTTTACGTTTAATGGCATGAAGGACATCGTGTTAAAAAACACGGATGTGAAATCTTCCGTTAAGAGCAGTTACATTGTTTACTGGTTTATCACGGCATGGACTCCGTTTCGACCCAAAAGGCCTAATTAATGCAATATTCAAATTACTGATTCAACTATGTTAAACGACTTCCACCCTCACGATATGAATGAATACATGTCTATGCACTCTTTTTCCATACTACTATCCAGTCTCAATCCACAACCATCTTCTTTCTATCCTCTCCCCACTTTCCTCGATGGGGACGCTGACAGATGGCTAACATTCCTTGTGGTTGGGAAGCAACAAGCCGCATCCAAGTCATCCCCTCGGCCACATATCAGGCTGAGCTGACATCTGAGGTGGAGAATTCTCAGAATCACGTCCATTTCCAGCAGGAGCCTAAATCACTACAGATTTTCCACAATCCAACAAGACATACAAGCAAATAAAAATACAAAAAAGTGCTATTGCGATTTAACAAAGACCCAAATCCATTTCTTCTCTGTTCTCCAAAGCCTTGCTCCCCAAAGCCATATTGCAGTCGGTATGACTCAGAGGAGAAAGCTTCCGTTTGTAGATTACAATGTTAAGATTACAGGTAGAAATGGGGCAGCAACTTCGACAAGCGCCAGATTGTTATGGCAAGATTAGCGGTCTGCTCCCAGTCTGTAGCGGTAGGAGCCAACCAACAGCGGCTCTAGGTGAAGCAAACCATAAACCAAGGACCGGGAGTTGGAGGATGTGCCGGATCAAGTCTGATCAGTGGCAGCCCAAACTTGTGACATGTTTCACCGGCCACCTTCGGAGCGTTCACCCGTTGGCATGTCAAAGCGTTTTTTCTTCTTTTCTTTTGGTTTTGTTTTATATTGGCTAGGCCAAATATACATTTGGCAGAAGCGGTCATAATGCTCTGACTCATCAGGATACATGTAATCAAGATGGAACCAGAAATCCCCACTGATGGACATAAAAAAAAAAAAAAAAAAAGAATAATATTTTTTAAACCCCACTTTTGTTTTAAATTTTTATCATTGCTCAACACACAATTACACCCTTTCTTTCTCTCTGGTAAACAAACACACACAAATACAGCGGTGCAGCGAGGAATGCAGTGATGAGAATGTCTAAAATGAAGACAGATTATGTTGAAACCCAACATACTATTTGGTGAACCTCACTGACCAAACTGTCAGAGTGTAAATATCCTGTCATGCATATGACCTGCAGTCATCCAGTGAAGAGCGGGGCCTGAGGAAGCTGGGACATCCGCTGGTAGACCATCTCTGAGCACCGAGTCAGCCAGTTTGAACCATCTGAAGATATCACCAGTACCTTTTTTGGATGTCTTTTTTTTTTTTTGGGCCAAATTGATCTACCAACAGTGATTTTTCTTAATTTCACGCTACACACTAGACTACCGACGGATCTGAGAAACATTCAGTTCACACTCATATTCGAGGATCACCAAGGGGCTACATGAGGTTTGGGCGTCTGGCACGTTCCACGGAGAGCCAAAACATACAGTTCTTTAAATGACCAGTAGTTGCGCTGTTAACTGTCCTGACCTACCACTGCGACCCGCTTCCGCGTTTGATTGGCCTCCACGTACGAGTTCATTGTTTACACTATAGCTGAGTAGCTGCAACTTGATTGGCTGCAGTCAGTACAGGCGCTGGTTTAATCAAAGTACTGTAAAGACATTTCCTAAAGGGAATGAAATATTCCTTCAAATGAAACTGAATGGTTAAAGAATCTGAAAAAACTTGTAATTTGACTGGTAATTTAAGAGCGATAACCTAGACCAACATCTATTACAACTGATATCAGTGTCGTGTTATTTATATTTTAATGCTAGTGGAATGTTTTTTTTCTGTTTTTTTTTAAAGACAATGCCTTTTATGCTCTGAACAAATAAATTTCAAGTCTCCCTTTATCAACAAACAGTATTTTTTCCCCCCATTCGTGCCCTCTTCTGTTAAATACTTTTTATTTAGTCAAGAACACATGGACCTAATCATTTTTTTTCCTCCCGGACTGTTAAGACGCTGGAACCGTGTTGCAGCCTTTCCCTTTCCTTTGTCTTACGAATATCAGCACACACACTGGCTCACGTGCATGTGGAGCGGCTGAAGGAACATTACTCTTGTTAAAGCTAACAGTGCGTCTAGTTTTATACTCTATCTGAGAGTTACCTGCCAGCACATGGCACTTATAAACCACTAGTGATAATATGATATTTATTCCAGACGCACTTGTCTCATTCTGGGCCTCTCTGCGAGTCTGCCTTCATCTCTCTGACACACACACAAACACACACTTAAATCACTTCGCTCGGCCTTCTCAGTTTGCAAAGCTAAACACGTGCTTATGACAAGCGCTGGCTGTGGCTACTGCCGTTGCTATGTAATCAAGTGCAGAAGTCTTTTGCTATTTCTTTAGATAATTCTACCGTCTCCCGGCACTTTAAAAGGCAGTATGCTCTCAGCCCTGCTGGCAGTGTGTCGTTATAGAAAATAACAAAGACAACGGAGGCAGCAATGTGAGGAAGAAAGGTTCCCAGTGGATATGCAGGCTTAGATCCGCGACTCGTCTTTCAAGTCTTTCCGGAGAAAAGTGTGGAAAAAAGTAGAATAAGGGAAAGGCTACTAACAGTAACTGCAGGAAAAAAGCTTTTTAGACATTTTCTTTTGAATATTTACTTATTTGACAGAAGTTTAACTGAAATAGTATAATACTTTTACAATAAAAATCCCTGCGACTATATATTTGTGTGTTCTGTAATGTATTTTTTGCATGATTGTCTTATTGTTATGTGCACACATGTTCAGGCATGTTTTTATCAATATTTCTACCTTTATTCAATATAATTTTTAAATTGAGACTAAGAGACCTGGTCAATGCAAAAGCTAGTGGGATATTAGAAGTCAGGATATTAAACATAAAGGCCACATAATCATGGCATGCAGTAGACCATGATCAAAAGAGCTTTTAAATGTACTTGCATTCTTCTGCAAATTATTCCCCGCTCAAAGCAGGTGTTAAAAAAATCTGTAGCTGCCAAAGGAGACAACGTGAATGAGTTTGAATCATACTGGCATTACTTTTAAAATGAGAAAACAGCAGCGGGTAAAATACTGGTACCTGAGACAGAAACTCCACGTCACGCCGCAGAGCGATGCGAACACATCGTCACTAAAAATATCACGAGTACAGGTCATACTGTCGGCTGTGAATTCATCAATATTTATAAATCATCCACAATCAGTTTAGGTCATTATTTGCTATTTTATGTTGCTTCTTAGAGTAAAAATAAAACAATCACAATGAAGGACTGACTTTCCCGAGTGTTCATAAAAAAGGTAATTGGCAACAGGCTGAAAAGTGTTTCCTACAACGGTAACAGTACCGCACAGTAAAGCTGTCATGTGTTTACCCGAACAGCTCACAGATTATTCCCAATATGACAGGTTTCTATTGGACGTTTTGTTCTCACCCAACTTCCCACACACTCTGAGCTTCTGTCTCACCTTTTATCTATAAATATCTCGCCCCCTCCGCCTTTCTCATCTCCTCTCCCTTTCCTTTTACCCGTCCTTCATCGCCCCTTCTATCTCTCCACCTCTTCTCCCCCGCCGTCTGCTAAAGAGGATAGGAGGAATTTTTTTTCGTCGCTGGGCGGTCGTGTGCCATGATGTCATCGCCGTGGCGACAAGGCAGACAGTAAGCAGATATACACAAATGCACCAGGCACCTGACCCCAAGCCCAACACACACATGTGGGGCCTCTCTACCTTCCTAGAATCACTTAAGGCCCCTCACTTTATCAGAACCACTAATGCCTGGTCTTAGATCACTCACATAGTTCTACACACACACACCAAAGCTGCTTCCCATCTACGTTGTGTTATCTCTTTCATGCCTTCGCCCTTTACAGCAGTTGCTGTGTGTGTCTTCGAGCTGCAGCTGTGCTCATGGGGATGAAAGTGTGTTTCCTATATGTATGCGCATGTTCACAGCTTGTATTCAGGGTTTGTGTCTGTGCATCTGTCCATGATTTAAGTATGGTGTGGTTCCTGTAGATTCCTGCATGACATTGGCCAGCCTCTGACAAAGACAAACACAGAGCTATTTAAGAAATAATCTTGTTTCTCTGCTCATTGTTTCCGACTGAACAAATCAACCCTCCGCCGTTTGCCGCGACACTGGCCGCTCCGGTTACACGAGACTGCTCCTTGGATGCAAGAGGTTACTCCTTTCTGAGAGGGAGGCTAGATTTCAGAAAACACCACCCAAGACTTTCTGATGATGCAAAAACCGTCTCCACCCTTTCTAACCAATTTGGAAAAATGGCTAAGTTTTGAGGTAACTGAAATCAGAAAATTCACTTAGCTGGCGACAGGGGATTTAGAGAAATGTGATAATTACACTCTATAATAACCATAACCATCAGTGCTGTGAGCTTTGGGGTTTCTTTGATCAAAAGCAGACAGAAAGAGTTTTAAATAAAAAAATCCAAAGCAAATTAAATCGAGTCTTCCAATTACCACGAGTAAGTAGATTCTCCTTTAAATTCTGCTCAAAATGATGCTGCAGATTAAGGAGACTGCGTACGACCTGCATTGTGCCATCAGATCTGGGCAGAGCAGCTTCGCTGATGGTTGCATGGGAGACAAAAGAAGCAAGTCCCATTGAGGGGTTTATCTCCACTAAAAGAAAGCTGGAGTTGTTGATTTTAGTTGTTAAATTACTCCAACATAGCAAACTGTGCTATTACAGTTTCAAGGCTGCTCGGCAGTAACAGCTCATGTTTTCGTGTCTATTTTAGAAAAGAATTACAAAAGCCATATGCTCGATAAAGAGCAAATATAATTTTGCAGGCTGTGGTTGGAATAGACACCTTAAAACATCTGGCATCTTCCCCCCAAAAAACAAAACATCTAAATATCTAATTTATATAAGCAGAGATGAGTTCTAGGTTTCTAATGAACATATTTTTAACATGTGAGTGTTTGACTTATTCACAGAAACCTTAATAAAGTAAAAGGTGCCAACTGGTGTCATTGAAGTGCTAAAAGAGGCAGGACAGACAAAAACAGACATTAAAAGAGAATTTCAGGGACCTATCTAAGTGACACTGGAGGACAAACTGCATTTACATTAAACAACCTGGAACATGAGGAGGAGAGCATGGAAGAGTCTTTTTTTTTTTTTTTTTTGGTTGAATTTGAACAGATGAACAACGGGGATCAATGAACGAGGAAAAATGATTCCTTTCTTTCTTATACCTTTGTTTCCACGTCTTTGTCTCCCCTTCTGTATTAGCGGCAGGAGCACAGACACACACACACACACACACACATACTCATGCATGCACGCACACACACGCACACGCACACACACACATACTCATGCACGCACACACACACAACTAGTCTGCTGTTCATGACTGTGCATAAACCATTTTTACCATTTTGAAGGTATAAACCTAAATTCATTTCTAATTTTTACTTTTCTCTTTGTCCTACTATGTGTCATCTCTCCAACACACACACACACACACACACACACACACACACACACACACACACACACACACACACACACACACACACGCTGAGAGGGCTGTGACTTTCCGAGTCTCCAGAGTGAAATCCTGACGAGAACTATTTCTCGCCCAGCTGACAGCTTCAGTCCTGCGGCAGACAACCAGCAAGCAGTGAATCCCCCACCCCCACCACCACCACCACCACCACCCCATTTTAATCTGCACTGAGCTGACTGCCTTCGCTTGCTCTGCCTCACACACACTCACACTCCTACACAATTGTGCATTTAATTTATACAACAAAGTATAAATCTGACATGGAGTAAATAGCTCCTTTAAGGTGAGGTTTTGCACCACTTCGCCTCCTGTACTTAGTCTACTCCCTCTTTCTGCTTTATAACCGTACGAGAGAAAACACAGTGCCATGACTGCACGTATCAGCGCAGGTTTTATGGAACATTTGTTATTGCTGGCGTGCATCAAAGTGAAGACAGCCAATAAACCTTTGGTTTATAGCAAACTATTTAATGTGCCCCCCTCCTGCAACAGGGCCACATAAGACAGCTTATTAGAGAAAATGATCTTATTTTGTGATTTGAAATGGCATTATTATGACCTAAAGTGAATATTGACTTCTATGCTTGTATGCAATGTCAAAATCAGAAATGCATGTACCGATCTGGAAACGTTACACTTTTAATGACGTCTATAAAAACTGAGAAGGGTGAGAAATTTGCATGCTGCCTGCACATGAGCCAGGTTCTTTAGTTGGGTAGAAATTTTGATGAAAGCAGCCTGATCCATGTTTAAAAACACACAGATAATAGCAGGGTTTTTGATGGGGTCTCTTTGAGGACTGTGTCTAACCCATTTGTGTCTGAAACTATAATTTAAGTGGGTCAGACACAGTGGACATAAATGATTTAGTGTGGAGCCAGAGGATGGGGCCATCAGATGTAAGTGTTAGGGAAATGGGTTAAAGCTGATGCAGAAGATGTGTGTGTGTGTGTGTGTGTGTGAGAGAGAGAGAGAGAGAGGGGAGAAAAGCTCCCCTTAAGGAGCTGTTGTACATAAGAGAGGCTTTAAAAAAAAAAAGACGGCTAGAAGGCTTATACACACACAGACAACACACATACACTCAAAAAGTGCATTGACAGGGAAGGGAATAAAATAACTGGAGGATTTGGGAGAAAAACAAGTCAAAGAGACACGAAGGGGGAGGGGGAGAATAAGGAGAGGCAGGAGAGGAAGGTAGAGAGACAAAGGCAGGAAGGAGGGAAGAGAAAGCGGGATGGAGAAGAGGGAAGGTGGGACTACAGCATGACAGAATGAGGATCTGTTCTTGACATATTCCTGCTTTTTCCTCACTCCCTTTCTTCTACTAAAAATCTTTCCTTGCTCCTTCACCTCTTTCTTCATACCCACTGCTCAGACACACAAAAAACACAAAAAAACAACCCACACTGCAACTAATAAGTAAAGTGTAAAAATGCTTTATCCATGGTCCGCAGGAGTTTGCTCTCTCCATGAGACCACACACGAACTCAAAAGTGTGACTAAAGATGCAGCTTTGTCTTCACTGTGGTTTCATACAGTAAATCCATTTCTACGCTTTACTGCTCAGACCAAGACATCTGCCAGCAGTCTGTCAGTGCTCTTGTATCACTAAGCAGTGATAGTAATGAACACCTGTGAATCCCATCCTTAGACTTCATGACTCCTTGATTTCAGTGAAAACTCAAAAGTGACTGTTTAAAAAGGATCTGTTTCTTTGATATTCACTGTCATACATCTCTACTGCTCTTGGCTCAAACTGATACCGCACGCTGCTATGAACGAGCCAGAGCATCCCACATATGCTTGTTTGGAATAGGATCTTAGGTCCTCGGCGGTGAGGCTCTTTGAGTGGCAGGGCCCTGGGGGTGAGGGGTGGGGCCTTCACTGCAGACCATGAAAGCCGAAGTGGCTTGTCGAAGCAATGCTTCCTCTGCATTAGTGCTTAGGTGGGTGGCACACGTCAAATTAACATCTACATGAAAGGACAACAGGATTGCATTAGATGGAGGACTAAAGCTTTAAAAATGTTATATGTAAGAATTACACTTTAAAAAAACAAACAAGCGACCGAAGTTAAGAGGAAGTAACACTCCCCAGTAAAGCGACAGCCAATAAGAGAGCGAGGATCGGGTTGGCGTTACCATGAAAACACAGATTCCCGTGAAGAAAAGGCAAGAACTGTAAATGTCATTGAAACTATTTATTCAAATCACCTCCTGCTCTTTGTAATGATAATCTGCTACCTGGGTGTGCTAATCTATTCTGTTTGCTTTTGTGAACAGAGAAGATGTGCACTGGCGTGGTATCTGAGAGGGGGTCGGGTTGGGTTACTGTGCATTTAGATGAGTCTCACGCCAGGGGCTGACGCATAACCGTTCTCGTAATGTGCTGCCCCCTTTTGGCCTGGTGTGGTTTCACAGCGTCCGTTTAATGGCTTTAAACAGTCACCTGTGAAATTACATGCAAATAATACGTATCGTAATTCTGAAAAGAAAAAAACAACTGTATGTATGCAATGTTAAATTGGATATTCTTGCTCAAAACAATCAGTTCAAGCCCTTAAAGTGTAAAGAACAACAGAAGTGACTGTGTAATTTGCCTGCTAACAGTGAACCATGGATACTAACTGTGACGGGAAGCGTTTCTCACATAATCAGTGTCTTTTCCTTTTAGTTGACTTTCCCAGGAACACCTGCACTTTTATACAGCGTGCGAATAAGTCAGCAGACTCTAATAACCTTGTCTGTTGATAATACCAAATTTATGTATGTCTATTTTGGCACACAGAGACAATAGGGTGCATATTTTCAACAACAGATGGCAACGTAAAGAACAGAGGCAACCTCTGCAAATATAGATAGATACTTCACTTGTTTATCAAAGTAAATTCATTTGATTTGATACAATAAATACATGCTTTGATGCAGACTTCTGCAAGTCAGTTCCTTGATAATCTGTTTAGTCAGACGTTTAGTTTGAGCCCTGGCTGCTTCGTGTCAACAAAACCGCAGTGCATACTTATAATAAAAAGTGATATCCTGTAATTGATTGGTTATCATACCCACATATGCATCTTATCTAAATGTTCAATTTAATGTACATTCTCCAGTAACTTACTGTCCCTTTTTTTATTATATTCCTATATGTATGTTATTATTCATGCAAAATAAGAGAAAAGTTGTAAAGCTTTATATTTCTATTCTATTCCTTTGTAATTCTATTCTGGTGCAAACATGAAGGTTTAACAGCTAAACGCTTGTTTAGTTCAACATTAATCGTAGTTTAGGAACTTCGGATATCCGCCGTCTTGCGTGTTGTGAAGTTGTGTGAGCCAGCTTTTCCCCAACAGGAGGGACATCAAACCTTTTTCTTGTAGTCATGCGCTCATTTACAGCAGTGATTATACTGTTGATGCAAGAACGATCAGGTTAGTTTTGTTTGCTACGACTGATCTCTTTATTGCTCAATATCTTTGTTTTCACAGCATGTTCAGCTATTGATTGCTGGTCTGTTCTGCCTGACTGAACAGATTTAATTTCATTTCCAGGACAGAAGTTTACTCACGCGGCACGTCCAACATACAATCACAGGCTTTGAAAAACAGAAGTGCATGTTTCATTATCTGCTTTTGATATGTTTTTCCTTTTTCATCACTCCCTCTTTAATTGCAGTTTAATGATATGTTTGATGGACTGGCTCAAATAACCTGTAATTAACTGTAGAAAACAGGCGAGTTTAGGTTTTGCCGCATCCTTTTTTTCTCTCCTTTATCTGTTTTACTTCTCTACACTTGTTACTTTTGGTTCTGATCTCTCTCTTTTCACTCTTGTTCTCGTCTCGAGTGTCACATTCTGCGTTTTCTAAATACAAGTGGAACGAAAAGAAAAAAAAATCTCAACTTCATGCACAAACTGCACATAAAACAATGGAGCAACAATAGACTCCGTCAGCTCTGCAAAAGGAAGCTTTCCCCGATTCTTTGCTCTTTAATCATTTGAAGATCAATGGTTTACATGGCTTTAGAGACAATGAGACAACCCCGGTTTAAGAAACTTCTAACTGCAGCCCAGCTTTGATTGGCTCTGTGATACTGATTCCACTCTTGTAAGTGGGGGTGGGGGGTGGGGGTGGGGTGGGGGTGAGGGGTGCCAATCAAAAAGGACAAAGTAAGCGACAAAAAGGGCAAGAAAGGCAAGTACAGAGAGCAGATTAAAAAAATGGAGGGCAAGACAAAGCGAGGCGCCCTGATTTCACCTTATAGAGCTAAGTGTCAAAACCGCATGCCCTTTTTTGTCATACTAAGCTCTCAAAAATGCCTCTCTCACACACACACACACACACACACACACACACACACACACACACACACACACACACACACACACACACACACACAGAGTTTGGCACGCTGAAAATGTGGATTAAATTCACTGCTGTCTGAAGGGATCAAAGCATGTGCCTCTTTGGTGTGCTGCCATGAGTGTGTGTACATGTATTTGTGGGTGATGACATGTTTGCCTGCTTGTGCGCATATTTTTATATATTAGTTTTTTTTGGGTTTTTTTTTGTGCGAGTGTGCGTCTCCAAGCATTCTTTATCAAATAAAGCTTCTATTTCTTCAAGCGTTGTAAGTGAACGTGCGTGGGGTCATTTCTGAGAGCGACATATAATTCTGTTATTTGTGAAACAGCTGCCTGACGTGGTATGCGAGCTTGTATGCTTGCATGTATGCGAGCTTGTATGCGTGCATGTATGCGTGTGATTTGTTTACATCCAGTCATGTCATGAGTGATGGTTGTAGATGCAGAGCAGAGATGCCGGTGCCTCGACTGAGCCGTTGAAAATAGGATCTACATGCAGTCACACACATCATTGATTAGTTTCAGTGTGCAGTGATGACACAGATGGAAAAAAAAGGTAGAAATACAGCCTGCTAGACAGGGATCAGTTCATAACGGCATTTCCACACAGATGTACGCTTAGACTAGAGGACTCAAGTCTGGGAAATGGAAGGAAGGAAGGGAGGATGCAAGGAAGGTAGGAATGAGAGTGAAAAAAAAAGAATGGGATGGACAGAGGGAAGGAATTCCAGTTAGAAGGACGGAGGAAGGTGGGAGGAACGAAGGGATTGATGGCTGAAGGGGTCCATGGAGGGGTTGTAGAGTTACATGGGACGTAAAAACAAAAAAGAGGGAGCAGAGCAGCTCAGGAGAATAAGACTGGATTTATTACACTCACCTTGAGGCTTCAGGAAGGCTTCCCACTGCAGGAAGCTAAAGACAGCGAAGCATCTTAGTGTGTCTGCATGTTTTCTTTATAATCCAGCTCTATATGTAGCTCAAAATATCTTTAATCCAACAAAATCAATGAATGCAAAAAAAAAAGATCAAAGCAAAAACAGCATGAATTGTTTCCAACAGAAAACTAAAAACAAAAATTGGACCCTTCCCCTCCCCCAAATATGCTTTAAATCCATAACAACTAAGAGGGGAAGTGAATAATAGTGATAATCATGTTAGACTGAAAGGTTCTGGTGGTGAGAAATCCAGGTTCTGGCAAGTGAACAACCCAACCGAACAGTGCAACAGACCATGCATGCAAACAACAGCACTGAGTGATGACAGCAGCTTCCTCCAAACAAAACACCGCATTTCCACAAAAACTGCTGAGGAATGACTAAAGATAAACAACTATGAGTCTCCAACCCACAAAGTTAAAAACTTTAATATTTTCCCTGTGGAAGAATAACAAATGTGACTTGCTTTGTTGCACGTTTCCAAAAACCTTCATCATTTTCTTGGATTGCCAAGAAAAAATAAAAATGGCAAGCTCATTTGTGCCCTGGCCTCTACAGAAGCATCTTCTTTAATTGAGCTCCAGTGCCCTTAGTTTTATAATAAACCGCCTTTTTAAGCATTGTTATAATGACAGCCTCTATTACAAAAAAACATGCAAATAAACAGAAATCATTGCCTTGTTGTTTCTGAACATTTACTGCAACAGATATATTATGCATGAAGGATTATGAAGACAAGGATGCCATTAATTCTTATAAATTTAGTGCATGTTATAATCTGAAAGAGAGATTAATGAGAGAAGCAAGGGAGATAGTGGTAAAATGCTTTTTTTAAGAATATCACAGAATTTATTGGCTCATATTAGCTATTGTTGGACAGCTGTCTTTCTTGTCTTCTCCTATTTTCTCTGCTATTCTTTCTTCCAAAAAAACATTTTGTTCTCTAATTTTATCATTCTTCTTCTGCTCCATCCCCAAAGAAACTGATTTGTAATTCTTGACTCGACCTCTTCACCCTGTTCTTATTTTTTCCACACTAAACTTTTCTCGTTTACTTGTCATGAGATTTTCCCCTCCTTGCCTGCAAACCGTCCAATTTCTAACCACCTCTTCCACTGGCCTCGCACAGCCAGTTATGATAAAGTTTTACTGTTTTAAGTGTGGCTACTGCCATTGTAGTTGTCATTATCTTTTAAAGGGTTTGCACTGATGTATAAAAAATTCTAAGGTGGTCTCTTCTCCTGAACCATGACCAGAAACACATTCTCCTTCACCAAGTATTTTCAGCACTTATAAAAGCGACAGCACAGCGGTTCATTTTAACTTTACTAATTTACCGCTTTACATACTGATGATGCAACCCACATCCAACACATCAGGTTGTGGCCTACAACACAAGAAGGCACCATGGTAAAGTCTGTGTATACTGCTCTCGAAGTCTTACGCAAGATTAAGCGGATCCAGGACGCAACATGTGAGACATCATGATTTTATAAGACTGCAAAAATTGTGCAGCCTACAAAGGCCTTTAGGAATGGGTAGCAAAAAGCTGTGACACTAATCTCCAAAGAGGCACAGAGGAGGTGGAGTAGAGTCGAGTGACTCCACCCCCAAAAAACTGGCTGCTAAGAACAGAGCTGCAGAATCATGGTGTAAAAGCCAGCTGTTGTACCATACCTCAGTGACATTTAAATCATTATTACCGTGGGACTTTATTATTATTATTATTATTATTTTAAAGGAAACAACAAGTCTACTTTAAACATTTATCTGGTCAAATTACATATATTAGAAAAATATTGTGACTAAAACTTCATTCTTTCCTTAATTCCTTTTTGAAAGCAAAAACTTGTCCTAACATATATAATTCTTGTGCTACACAGACATGCATGTGTGTGTGTGTCTGAATTAACAATTGATGGACTAAAAAGAATAGCCAGAAAGAGTGCGAAGCACAGCAAAGAAGAAATGTGTGTTAATTGTCAGTAAAGTAGAACATCGGAGACTTAAACTGACTTGAATGAATCCAGATTGGGATGTCAGACATCTGCAGCAGCCTCGTGTTTATGGAAAAGCAAAGTAGTACCTAAAACATTCAAAAGCTGAAACAGCTCTGAACTGGCTGTAGCACACATCCAGCTCCAGCACCTGGCTGAAAAATGTGTGTGTGTGTGCGCGCGCGCGTGTGTGTGTGTGTGTGTGTGTGTGTGTGTGTGTGTGTGGAAACAAGAGAAAGTGAGAATGTCAGCATGTGTGCGCTTCCAGCTGTATTTGGTGTATTTATTTCTTCATATGATTGAGTGTGTATGAGGGCTAAGATATTCTATGTGTGTGAAATACTCATCATACATCATGCCTTAAAGCAACATTAAACTTTACACCGTTTTAAGACCAGGCAGGAAATCAAACAAAGCTCCAGAAATTACGGCAGCCTATGCGAGCAGAGACAGTTTCAAGTGCATTACATCTAGATATATGGACATGCAGCATCCAGCCACATTAAAACATCTCATGTTTTACATGTGGCAGAGAGCTAGAAAGAAATAACGCATATGCTGACCGAATCTTAATGTACCCATGTGGATACACTTTTGAAAAATGTGAGCAATGGCGTCATGATCGTAACTCAAAGCGAGACAACCAGCAGCTACCTGAAACATCTAAATGTTTCAGTATGAGAGAGCAGATATAAATATCCAAATACACGTGGATAGAGTTGCAGCAGCAAAAGCATTCAGAAAAGACAGACATTGAAGATGTGTTTTTTTTTTAATGTAATGTTAAATATGGACATATTCTTCACACTGTAAGTCCCTACAGATAGTTCAAGAGAATGTCTAATCTGTTTTGGATACAATTATTTTAATTCTACATTAAACAGCCACTGTTTTTACACCGAAGTTTCAGTAAGTATATGCGTTAAGTTGTAAATTTATTTAAGTATATTTAGATGACAGGTGGAAAGCGTACAAAACTGGTGTCATAGATAGGAGAGGAGGCGTCCTCTGAAGAGATGATTATAGAAGATTTTTGAACGTACAGAAGAGCATCTCCTGCTTTGATCATATTTGGTATCTCGTTTTACCATCATGGAACCACAAGTGGGCCGAGATGGCAGCGCCAGATGATGTTCCCAAGAGGAATGTAGTGGTCAACAAAGATTCTGCATAACTGAGCGGAGATGGCTGGGTGCAGACCTCGCAGCAACTTTTCAGCAAGACTTTGCGACTTGAATATGAGTAGCCACTGGAGGGCATTGAGTAGTTGAGTGACATGTGGCCATTTTTCCTGATCAAATGCAAGATGCACAGCCATGTACTGACTACCTGCAGGGGTTTCACCGTGCATGCTGGGATACTTGCTTGAAAAGCATTGCAGTAGTCCAACAAAGTCAGAAATATACTGTTTTGTTGTTGTTGTGGTTGTTGTTGCAAATAGTACAGTGACATGACCAGGAGACAGCTGCAACATGATGGCAGGAGGACGGCTGTCTGTCTACTTCTGTTGACTTTTTTATGTTGATGTTGTGTTGGAAGGAAGAACTGGCTGGAATCACCAGTAACTGAGATTTCCAGTTAAAGGCCCGAGAGACGATCTGTGATTTGAGCTGAGACCATGAGGTCATCTGCCAAGAAAGAGAAGCACAAAGAAACTGCTGACCAGTGCACAGCGACATGCCAACTACAGTCAAGATCTTTGGAAATACAATTTTGATGCAGAGAAGTCTGGGATATTATGATTTAAAGTGGTGTTTAAAAAAAAAAAAAATTCTCAAATAAATGTTTATAAATGAAATTAACATATTATTTACATACACTACTAACATTACATTTTGTATTAAAAGTGTTAAGAGATGAAGTGAAAATTGGAGAGTTAAAAAAAAAAACAATCTGTGAGTTTATTTGCAGCTAAATTTAAAAAAAAGGTTTGTTTATGGAGCAATGGTCTGCTCAAGAGCTGTTTGGCGTCTGTAATGAACTGTATACGGACAGACAGTAATTTAGGTCTTGATTAAGTCTGGTTTAAGTCTGGATCCAACTCGGAACAAAAATGTTAACAAGCGCCTACGACTGATGGCAACTGTCGAGGTTGGTGCTCCTATATATTTAGAAGATGTGCACCCCACACATAAAAACATGAAAGAGACAGGTTTTATTTCCTCCTGATAAACCGTAGAAACTTGTAGATACATGCCTCTGAAAAAGACAAGTTGGTTTTGCAAGAGGACATAGGGATCCAGTATATCCTGTATGCCTGCCGACCCAGGAGGGATAATAAGACAGTAAATACATAGACTCCGTAAACGGTCAGAATTTACACTTTATTTTACTTTTGCTCAGTGCCTGACTTTGTTTTCCCTTATGTAAACCACCAGAAATTGTAAATCTATCATGGAAAGATGTGAAAAAAACCTTCGCACATTTTTAAATATAGCAACATTAAATGATAACAGGGGTTACACAGCCCTCTGTTAAATATAATTATTAGTCAGCGGTCCAGTTGGTGTGTGTGTGTCTGCGTGTGTGTGTGTGGTCTGTCTGTAATAAAGCAGGTGAGTGTCTATTAATGTCTGTACCTGTTATATAAATATTCATCATGGGGCCTGTATAAATTCATGAAAAGGAGCATTAGACAGGTCTCGACATCAATAAATCAGTCTTTTTATGCTTGCACATGTGCGCACACACAAATTCACATATAAAAACAACACCACACATTGTGGAGCCTGCAGTGATCACACGGATCGTTGCTGCGGCGATAAAATGGCCAATAACTTTCCTCACCTGGACCCTGAATGGACAGTGCAAGCATACGCTGTATGTATAACTCAGAAACAAGGAAATACAATGTTGGTGGACCGAGTGCACGGAAACTAAATCACAGCGCATGCCCTCATTTCCCATGATGCCACGATAAAGTATTCTCCCATAGTCGGCTTTAACAGGCAGCATATGCGAACGCTGACATTCGCCTTGGATTTTACTTCAGCTCCGAGCGCTGTTCCACTAAATCAGATGTCACTGTAAGGTCTCAGAGAGGACATAAATTTGTAGAAAATACATGACTGGTGGACTCATCTGAGCAGCAGTCAAAATACAAACCTATCTATTAAAATAACATTAAGCTGTACAAGGAGTTACAGTGCGTGCAGCATCTGTGTATGCAATCAATCATGTGACGAGTTGGACAGTGGTACATGGTTACTGCAATAACACCATCTCTGTGGCTTGAGAAAGGAGAAAAGGAGAGGAAGATGAAAGAATACAGGAGAGAGAAGGAGTGAAAGAGAGTTAAAGAGGTGTCGGGTAAAGATTATGTCAAGTGAGTCCAGTTACCATCGTCCGTCAACATTGAACTGAACATGGAAAACTACTGGAGAAATATTGAACATACTGCAACGCTGCAAATGTTCTCAACAACGAACGCAATAAAAACAAATCTGATTGACAGAATTTCTTAGGTGACAAATATACAATTTTGAATACAGTGTAAAATGCAATTTAAAACAGAGGGACAGTATTTTCAATTCAATTATTTTTTAAATATGTGTTAATTTTATATTCCTTGGTTTTGAAAATGTTAAATGTTTGGCTCTGTGACATTTGTAATGTTTTACAACTTTAGACTAACATTTCCATCCATCCATCCATCCATCCATCCATCCATCCATCCATCCATCCATCCATCCATCCATCCATCCATCCATCCATCCATCCATCCATCCATCCATCCATAAATTTGGAAATTTTATGAGGTAATAATGTTAGAAGTTTTCAGAAGTGTATCTTTTCTTGCAGAAATGATTAAAGCAGTCAGTCAACATTTGGCCTTTATGCTATTTTCATTTAAGTCAGGGTTTAATTCAATTCATTCTTTTTATGCTGAATGTGTGACCAGCCAAGACCACAGCACCAGTCAAACTTAACACATTTTTCCAACCTCATCCTCTGTAAGTAAAGAGTGGGATAGTACGTTAGGAAATTTTATTTCTTTACACTGTGATGACAACTGTTCATTTACAGAAAAAAACTGTAAACCACGTTAGTTTACCAAAGATTTTCAGAAGTTATAAATGTAATTTCATTAAAAAAATCAATTTAAAAGGAACCAAAAATGCAGAACATAGTCTAAACATTTTATTTGTCCAGAAGTATGAACTGTTTTTGGTAAAAAAATAAATTCAAAGGTACCTTTTCAGTCCAACTACAAAAGCTTTTTTCCTCAATATGTAAAATTCAACTGATTTATTCCCAACATAAGGGAGAAACGTAGAACAATGCTTTGTTCTATATCAAGGTAACTTTAAAGAAATATTTTGCATATGTGTGTATGTGTGCATGAAAAGAAAGAAAAGTCAGTGATAAACTGATGAAAGGAAGTGAATAAAACATTCAGTGGTAAGGTTCAGGTAAAATACATATTATCAAAGGAAGAAGTTTTAAAATATGCATGTTTTTCTGCTCTTACTTCATCTCGAGGACCTCCTCCAGGTGTTTCCGCCTCTCGGCTCGCAGGGCAGTCAGGTGACCTTCCTTCTCGGCCAGTGAGAGTTGAGTTGATGACAGCTTGGCTTTCATCACCTCCAGTTCCTGTTTCACCTTCGCCATGGCAACCAGCAGGTCCTCCACCTGACCCATGCAAATAAACATACATTTAAAAAAATGTTCCCCCTCTTTAACTCTGTAGGTTGCTTCTGCTTTCTGCTGACATGTACTTTAATACTTGCGGGTGTTTCGTCGCTCTCCGCGTGCGTTTGAATGCGACATGAAATGTTTTAACAGTCTCTCTCTTTTTGCACGGCATGCTTCATTGCAGAAGATCAAGAGTGTCATTTTCCTTCCCCTTGTTTTCTTTCTCCTCTCTGTATTGTTTCTTTTTCTTCTCTGATACATATTTTCTCTCAGTCCCTTCATCTCACTGCTTGTATATCATCGTGTCAGTTTAATGTGCATGTGAGGTCAGCGTATATTTCTCACGGCATGACAACAATCTGGCCACCACCCATACATATATGAGAAAGAAAGCAGGAAAGAAAGAAAGAAAGATGGAAAGTTTCCCCCAAAAAAGTACAGGGCATCAGCAAAAGGAAAGAGCAAAAACTGTTGAGATAAGCTGAATTTGAAAGTGCTTTCTGCCATAGGAAGAAAAACTCACTGGTGTGAACACGCTTTAATGAATGAATGAATAAATGACGGGGCATTGATGTATGGAGTCACTTTCATGTCTTTATTATGCCCTCAAACAGATTAGCTTTATAATTTTTAAAAACAACTGTGAGACTGGTTAGATGATTAAGACTAAAGACGCTGAACTCAAAAATGGTTTGCTCCAAGGAAAATTAATTAGTGATTAAAATGTGATTCAAAATGTTTTCATTTATTTTTAACACACAAGTTGCATTTATGAATCCAGTCAGTTGAATCTCTGCATCAAAGTTAGAAACAAGGTGTGAGCATCAGTGCACAAGTTTAAAAAAATGTGATTGATGCTTGTAGGCCCAGTTTACACCTGGTATTAAAATCTGTCCCGAGTGACCCGATCACAAGCTGACAGCTCTATGCATGCCCGTTCATGCCTGGTGTGACCATCTGTCGCCACATGCGTCTTGAGCAGCAATTTATGATCAGATCTCACTCCCCTGCCCTAAATGCAAATAAACAGGTACCTAATCTCCACCTGTGAAGACCAAATGTGTTGGGTTTTTTTCACCTGAGCCAGACAGCAATACACTAAACTGCAACTAGACACCAGATTGTTTTTTCCAGCTTAATTTAACAGAAGAACCAGGCATATTTAATAATAACGGCAATGAGATAACACCCAAAAACACATAAGATGACATGGAAGAACAAAAGACTTCCAACAGGTCAAAACAGAATTGGTGATATCTCCAAATGTACAAGGAAAATAAGATCTAGTAAACGAAAATCATAATAAGCCTTAGTAAACCTAAGTAAGTACGTCTTTCCCCCTGGACAGAAGACCCAGTTCGCCTGTATAGACCCTTTCATGATGTAATGCAACTACTTGGAGGCAAAACAGAGGAAGGATGAATGAAAAGTCATAGCTGTTTACTAGGCTATTTAAAATTTTTAGGATGTTGTCTTATTATGTTGTTGGGTGCCAGAATCGTTAGTTTTTACTTATAAAGGGGCTTATACTGACTTCAGGACTGGTTTGTAGAGACTTCCCCAAAGCCATGTTCGCTCTAAAATATGAAAAGCCCAGTTTTAACATCAGAGACATCTTTTGGAGGTCACTAAGCAGCACCCCAGATGGACAGACATCAAGCACAAAGACGTGACTCGTGAGACACTTCCGAGGCCGCGAGGAAAAATTTGGCAGGCTAGAAACTCTGGAGCAAATTTTGCCAGTGGAGGAGTTGATAAGTGAGGGGTTGCAAAGAGCTAGAACCAATGAAAGTCCAAGAGGTGGTGTGAGGAACACCCACACATCCCTGATGTTTCCAGGTGTGTAGTGTCATTACCGAATATGTGGGAAGAAGCTGTCAGTTCTCTTCAACAACCAGGTGAGAAAAAGAGGTCGAGTCACCAGCATGTATTACACAGGGAGACTTACACGACAACATCAGTGTCTGATAACAGCGAGACAGATGAGCCGGCGGTTGAGTCTGGTGAAAAATCTTTACGTGTGAAACCCACTTTCACTGATCGGTCGAGTACTCTGCACAATACAACCTGCTGATGTAGGTTTGTGTAATTCTCTGAACCTCTTTTACACCTTGCTCACCTCCTCACATTAAAGGATGTTTTTAACAATAACTCACTGCTCCTGTATAGTTCTTACAGTTTCCGTTGCTGGACGTGGTACACTCAACGCTTCCTAAAGCGGGTTGTTTCCATTCTCACACTGTTGTTTTGAAGTTAGTAGCACGCATTTCTCAAAACTGAGTTTGATTTATCCAAACCTCTCACAGCCAGCGCTTCAGTAATCAGTGTGAACTAAACTGTGGATCACTTCCCATTGCATTGAAACTAAATATTTTCATTCATTTGTTTTCGTTGACCTGCACTGTTTGACATTTTAACTTCACCACAAGCGAAACCATGAATATTTACAGTTTATTTTGCACATGTTTACATACTATTGAAAAAACCTGTTTGCATGCACTCCGCCATCTATCTGTTTCAGTCGTTATTCTTCCCATGGAGGTGTTCAGAATTTCTGACCCACAAGATCGCGCCTCGCTTAGATGAAGGGAATGTTTCACGTCTGATGGCTTCAGATTGCTTTTTTCTGTGAAACTCCACTACTCCAGAGTCATCTCTGTTGGTCCAGAAAATGTGGGGACAGTCGCTTGCAAAAACAACTTTTAAAGGCACGAACAGGCTTCTTAATTAAATGTACACTGAAGTTTAAAGATGGTTTTGGTAATTCTGAAGAGCCTTGCTGATTGACAGGGTACCAGCAGCGAATATTTGATCAAAACACTGCAACCTATGGGGCTGCTGAATGAACCTTGCTGAATGCTACTTTTTGTTTACCTGAGAGAGACTGTGGTATGTAGAAACGAGACTGATGAAACTGATTAAATGTTGGATTGTTATAAAGGAAAGGAAAAAGCATCAACCAAATATTTTTAACGCAACAGAAGGATGCAAAAACACACCGCATTACTGCAGTTGTGAATGCTGATGAAGCTCTGCAGAGATGCACTTTACTTTGTTAACTGATGGTGTTCTTTATATTAAAAGCATTAACATAAACATTTAGTGTAATAATATAATCTTTTCCTTCTGCCTAACAATCTTTAAATTGTAATGCAGAATAATTAACTTAGTTTCAAATTGCTATATTTATTTATTTTTTATTTTGATTGTTTCTTACGTAGTATGAAAAAAAAAAACATTCTTGCTGTTGATTAATGCTGTCATGTTCGGCTATAAAAGTGAATCCTGTAGTTTATGAACAATTTATGCTGCACCCATACTTCTGTTTCATTAACTTCTGATGATGGTCTTGTACAGTGCAGAGAAATCATCCCATCTTTTTGGCCTCTCCAGCACCTCCAACATCACCACAGTTATCTTCAGGACCTGAAAATCCACGTATTATATCCACCGGGATTCACTCCATCGCTCTCCTCCACACAGAGTCCTTTGCTGAAAGCTACACACTTCCAGACATGCACAAGTTTTTCTCTGCTGGTGCTTAATAAATAATGTCATGCGTGAACATACAATATGGAAATGATGAGAGATGTAAGAAAAAATAAAAATAAAGACAAAAATGAGACAAAGAGTATCTGTGAAAGTCTCCTCGAAGTCTGATTGATACACATCACTGCCGGCAGGAACCGATTCAACACCTCAAGATGATCAGAGGGAGTTAAAAAACAAAAACAAATAGGATATGTGTTAGGTTTTACATTTAGGTGCTTATTAAAACAAACATATGAGTGAATGAAAAGGGTGTAAAAAAGATTAATGGAAACAAAAACACAACCAGTGAGTATGGTACGTGATGAGTCTTTGTTACCTTTGACCACCTAAATCCACTTGTGGTGAACTCATGCATTGGAATATGAGAAAGCTGCATAGAAAATGACAGAGAGAAAGAGAGAGAGAGATGTAAGATGAGAGAGTGATTACAGTGGGGAAAGAAGGAACGGATGGATTTGAGGATGCAGAAAGGGATAAAAGAAAGTTCAGACTATATGAAAGGGATTATGTGCAACAGAGGAAAGAGAAAGAGAAAAGTTAAAGAAAAGAAAAAGAGCAGACTAGGGTACCTTGTGGTAAAGAGAAGTGCAAAACAAATGAAAAAAAAGACAACCAAGTAGAACAAATGTAAAGTGACAAGTTTGGGCAAAAAGAGAGAAATACTAAGCAGATAAAAAGGAGATGATCAGAAAGAGAAAATGCAAACAGCACAAAATAGTGAGCAGTCGAAAACACAACAAGCATTAAAAATGCAACTCAGATAAAACAGGAAGAGAGGAGAGGACAGGGGATGAGGAAGGAGGAGTAGAGGAGAAGACGGGGGAAGTGACGCATAAAGGAAAGAGAGAAGAAAAGATAGGGATCGTGGAGGATGGAGGCATGGAAGGATGGAGGGAGGAATGAAAAGGCCCAGCAGGGAACTGAGGTGCTGAAGGAGCGGAGGATGACAAGCTCTTTAGTGTGCTGAGTGTGTGTTTAAGTGAGCGTGTTTAAGAATGATTTCAAATTTATTTTTAGTGTTAAAAAAGGATGAAAAGCTTAAGAAGGTTCGCCAAGATAAAGAATTGACATTTTCTGGTTAATAAAAGACGGAAAGCTGGAGAGAAGAATGTCTGTCTTTGGTTTGAGACAGATGGAGTGTGTCATACTGCTGACTCGTTACTCTGTCACACACACACACACACACACACACACACACACACACACACACACACACACACACACACACACACACACACACACACACACACACACACACACACACACACCTTTCTTTAGTGATCCCACATACAGTAGTGAGTCACGTCTAGCTGAAAATATTTCGCTTATTTTTCCTGTGGTTCTGGTCAAATGTTTTTGATGGACAAGCCCTGTCCACGGGACTGTCCCTCACACACTCCAAATGCAAAATAACTACACAAACGTGTTGGTGTAACGTGTGAATGCAGTGTGCACCGGTAGTGTGTGCCACTAACTTGGCTGCATGCGCATGCTTCAAGCACACCGGCCTCATTACGGGAGGAAATCGTCTCCTTCTGTCATCAGTTTATGAATCATTACGTGAAAGGTTAATTGCGGTGACGCAGCCGTAAAAAAAATAAAAAACGAAGACAAAAATATTTATTTACAATTTGCCCCGAGGAGTCAGAGACGCGTTTCCGAGAGGAAAACCAAAGCCGAGCCCATCTGGCTCCTGCTGAGTTTAACGTTGCACAGCATTGACGCGCAGTTTAAATAGCAGTTCGCACTTGTTTGGGAGTGCGTACTCGCTGAGACCTGCGGACGTGGTCCGCCGTCCTGTCCCGCACGCATGTGTGCACGCGTTCGCGCTGAAAGGTTGAGTTAGTGCTGTTGATGTTGGGCGAGGGCTGCAGTGAGTGTTTGGCTGCCATCTCCACTCATCCACCACACACAGACATTTCTGCTTCGTCCTCCATCACGGAAGCATTTTGAGGCAGGGACGCTCTCCAGGACCCTGTCCTGGCCTAAATGCCCTCTGCTCTGTCTAATTAAAGCTGCCAGCTGCAGCATTTTGAAATGCGTTATAATGTTTCCCGGTCAAATTAAAAGTGACGGTGTAGTACGATTACTGCACACAAAATAAACCACAAAGAAGACTTCAAGAGAATGAATATAATGAATGTGACTTTCAATTTCTGTTCTTCTTCCCATCTAGATCCTGTATGCTCTAAAAGGGACCCCTAAATCTTCACATTAACTCTTTGTTCTGAGGGAATCGTGTAACACAAACCATTTTAAACCAAACTGAATTATTTTTTTTTTAAATGGCCCGAGTAGACAGCACAGTTTGGAAACAGTTTAAAAATTATGTCCGCAACTAACGACCAACTGTGATATTCTGATGTAAAAAAGGTAAAAGAAGGGTGCTGATGATGTAAAGGACAGTCTCATTGTTTAATGACTGTCTTAAAGTAGAAATTATGCTGTTGAGGCAGTAAAAAACAGGAAAAACTGCTTTCTAAACTGTCTCACCGCTCGTTTGCATCTCCTTAGTTCCTGTCTATTCTTCCCTGCTTCCGAGAAATGTCCATCGATTAAAGACTGCGTATCAAACGTCACTTGCTTAGTCACTGTTTGATGGAGGCGTTAAACAATTCATGCCAGCAGAAAGGACTGTGTTTGATGAATCAGCGACAAGGATCCCTGCAAAAGCCGATTCCCCAGAACTCTTCTGAGATGACTAGAAACCACGGACACCAGGAAAAGGGACTTTTTGCAGCACAAAAACTCAGCTAATAGTTAAATTAAAACCCTGATGACTATGGTGTCTGACTTGTTTGTGAACAAGTCACAAAATGGGAAGTGTACATCCGAGGGGGAAACGATAACTAAATTTTAACAGATGTAAAAAACAAGCAAATCCCCGACCGGCTTGGCCGAGAGTACGAGGGAAAAACAAGTTTTGGAAAAACACTTTCAAGGTCTTAATTGTGAAATTACAAAGTAATCATGTTGTGTATTTTTCCTACCAAAACCACATATTCGCACAAATTCTGTACCTGGTTCTTCAAAGTCTACATTAAAGCCGCAAAAAAGGAGCGAGGAAGAGAGAAAATAAGGGGCCAAATGTGCCTGTTGAAAGTGTGATTTCTTTTCAGTTGCATCATCACTTCAAAAAAGGTAATCCAACCTGCCATGTACATCATTTTAATCCTGTTTTCCTGTTGTATTTGATGTCTTTGAAAACTTTTTGATTATGACTAGAACTTGGAAGAAAAAAAAAAAAAAAAAAAAAGAAAAGAAAAGTCCCAGTGAGTTTGAGTTTGTGTTGTTTACAATTGCGGTTGAAGAAGCAAAATTTGTTTCGTAAGCCATATTTCACCTTCATGTATAGTGAAGTATGATACCAGACAATCAACCATGTGGTTGCCTTTGTGTGCCCATTAAATCCTCCCCTCACATCTGCCCTGCCTCGTCTTTAATCATGTGCCCTTCTTCTATTACATCTGTCTGTCTGGAACTTCTTTTGCGGTGCTGCTCATTTACATTTACCATGAAGGAGGGTGTCAGCAAAATACCTCAAAAGTAAAACATCTGTTTGCATGCCTGCCTTTATGTGTCTGTCCAGAAGAACTCTGGTAAGTAAAGACCAGAGCAGACAGCCAACATTTAGAGGCAATAATAACAATGGAGTCCAGTCGTTTCGCCAACAGCTACAGCGGGCCGTGTTTTTTTTTCAGCACAGCTTTCGTCCTTAGCCCACGCTGCTTCTTTTTTTTCTCCCCCACTTGTCAAAACCCATTCAGGCACTGAGGAACATTTCCCATCTCTATGGCCTAGTTAAGTCACTGGAACTCAAGGGAGCAACACACACAAACACACTTCCAGTGGTCTGGAGTTGAATCCGCCAAACCCTTCCTTTCCGAGCCTCCGTGAGGAGCTCTCCTACTGTCTGGCGCATGCGCCATTAAAAAATGATTAAAAGAAAAAAAAAAAAAAAAAAAAAACAACACTGTTTGCGTGCTGCAGGCTGAAGAGGACAAAACGCAAGCTGTTCTTTCAATAGCTATATATTTACTTCCATTTAAATGGGGTGAAAGAGGGCAAACGCACACATACACGCACAGCCACACCTGAGTGAACGTTGCTGCTGCCGTCTGACACGGTTGCTATGGTGATGTCTAGCTGTGTCGTGAAAGGTTTTTGTTATCCGAAAGCTGTTTTCTTTATACATTTAGAGACAAAATGGAAAAAAAAAAAAAAAAGGGATTGAGTTTGAGGAAAAGTTGAGGACTGAGTGTGGGTCACACATTTACCAGTTTAGGGAAGGGATTTTCTCGCTCTCCTTACACATGCAGTGATACGACAGTGCTTATGGGTTTGTGTGAGAGCAACTTGAAGAAACATTACCTGCTTCTCGGCCTGCGAGCGCGCCTGCTCCTCCTGGGCCAACACCACCTCCCTCTCCGCCGTGATCTGAACACTTTCCCTCAGTGCCTCCTCCAGCTCCTCAATGCGCTCCTCCTTCTGGCGGAGGGAGTCCTGCACCAAGACAAAGGATGGTTGACATCGTAGCTGATCGTCAATCCAGGATTTATAAGGAGGCGAGACCAAGAGGCTAAAAATACAACTAAAGCAAAACAGCCTGCATGGGTACAATTCTGCATTCAGCAGCCACCTGAACCTGAGCAACTCTGTGCCAGAACTGACTTTTTATCTGCAGTTATCATCTGGAACCGCCTCAATCTCAGCCCAACTCCTGATTAAAAAAACAGGCTATTGCTCGCTCACTTTGGGGTTCTTTATGCTCCATAAGGCCAAAGGCCTTATGCAAAATGAACAGTTAATGGCAGAAGAGGGTACCCCGCCTCACTGCACAACTTTCCCAAATTAGTTGTTTTGTTCTTTTTTATACGTGGCAGGAAAGTCAGTTGAGTAGGTGGTCCTACAGTGCAGCTCAGAACACGTTCACATTTATATTGCTAAAAGAAAGTGGTCACATGTGCTCCAGGCCACCTCCGAATGCGGTCCAAATGAATCCTAGGTGCATTCACATCTGTAGAGCCGCCTGTCTTTCATCAGCTTAGCCAAGACAAATGTTTAAGCCAGATATAAACATGGCCAAATTGCACTAAAGGTGGATGGAAATCAGATGTAAAGAGATCACGTTATAGTTTTTGGGTTTTTCCCTGTCCTCCAGTGTGTTATACAGCTTTATGTGCAAGCGTGTGGTATGTAGGGAATTATTGATTTACGCGAAAGACACCGATCTGGACTTTTTCTTCCTTTATTGAGGAATAACATAAATACATACACAGCAGACTGGGTCTTTTGAGTAGATGACCTTAGGATCTGTTCACACTCATAGAAAGCGCGTAAGAGGACGAGCAGCGACGTATGGGTGGACATAAATGTCTACGTCAAATAAACCAAATGTTCTGCAACAAAGTAGCCGAGAAACTTGGGTGTGGACTAAGTGATGGCCATCCATCTGTGGTCCTGCATGAAGTTGAGAAGAAAAAAAAAAAATCAGTTGGATTGGTCAGACGCTGCACAAGACCCCCCCGACATGGCACCAGTCAGATCCGGCAGAGTATGCTCTCAGTTTAAAAGCAGCTTCAACTGTCACATCCTGCTTTTCATTTTCCCTCCTCTAAAAACTTTGGACACTCCTCATTTTCTGCTCCCTGCAATCAGAATAAACACCAAAAAAGCCTCACAGTCTGATCTCTATCTGCCTCGGAGGATTCCGATCACACACGAAGCTCCGTAAAATGAGACTCCCATCAATTTCCCATAAAAACAGCTATCTTCTCCTTGCCAGGCAACTGACTCTCCCGGTTAAATTAGAGCTGGATGAATAACTGATGGAGACAGGGCGGGAGCGAGCGGATGAGACTTCACAGTTGCTATGAACAAACCTCCAGAACATCTCATACACATGTGCTGAGAATTTGAATCCTCAATGAGCCAACATTACTTGGTGTCTAACTATGCAGGCTGAGATGGAACATTATTGGTTTAAAGCCTCTTAAGGCACTGAATTAAATTTACAGTCTGAATTATCCTTATATTTCATGTACAGACTGCAGTGTTGTTTAGGTTATGCATAATGGCTTCGACTTGACACACACTAGCTATGATTGTAACCACTGTGGTCTCCATCTGTCTTACTGACTCACATCAGCTCGTCTTCTAACCGCACATGTACACATAAATGACAGCTTCTTAACTACTTAAACCAAAGATCAATCACAGCTACAGGGTGCAGAAGCTTATCCACGCAAACACACACACACACACAGTTTCTGACTTCATCTGCCTACAATCAGAGAGGCCACTGAGGTTAACAATTACTGGAAGAGGAGAGACAGGAAGGGAAAAAAAAGGATAGAGGAAGTCGGGAAGTGTAGAAGAGAAATTTGGAGTGAAAGGGTGAAATTAAGCAAAAAGCAGGGAAAAGAGCGATACTAAGGGGTAAGAAAAGTGTTTCGATCTGTAAAAAGAAGAAAACCACACTCACAATCATCACACCACATAGGAGTCTTCACGCGGCGGTAACTCGATGCAGCCAGCAGACAATTATGAAGCGCTCTCAGACCACAGGAAGCATTTTAAAAACCCAACTGCATTCATTTCATAGTTGTGCTTTTGGGTGTCTTCCTTCTGTAATCACCTCTCTGCGTTTTGTTTCTTACTTCCTCTCCATCTTCTGTCCCCCCCCCCCCCACACACACACACACACACACTCCCAAACGACAGCTGCTTCGTGTGACTGCGAGTGTGTTTGACATTGCCTCGGGCTGCTCCGTATCACATTTTGACTAAAGGCTGCGCTGTTGTTACAGCAGATGCTATTCAAAGGACACAGAGCGTGAGACAAACTTTTGTCATTCACGCCTCCAACTTCCCAAAGCCTCCTCCTTTCTCGCCGTCCGCACCTTTATCTGCTGGGAGCTTTCATTCAGGTTATCCTCCCTCTTCTTGGCCTCCTCCATCAGCTGCGCATTTCTGCTCTTCTCCAGCTGCTCCTTGTGCTTCAGGTTGGCCACCTTCTTTGACTGGTCCTTCATCTGCCTGCATAAATGCAACAACAATAACAGCAATGAGAGAATGGATCATCCGCGTCACCCCTGAGTGGTTGTGTTTCGCTTCGAAACTCTCACTTGCAGAGCCCTTTTACTTGTGCAAAACCGATCCACAATACACTGCATGCAGAACATGTGACATAAACGGGATAAAAGCCCACTGCTTCGGTGACTTTGTAAAGTCACTACCATTACACAGAGAACCTATTGTGTTTGAAAGACTGATTAAAATAAATAACATTCACAAATACCAAATGTCATTGTTGTAGTGTTTCTGAATGCTGACAGGCATCTGTTAAACAATGAACTGCTTTTTGATGTGTCCTAATGCGTTAAAATACTGAAGAGCAACGACAATGAATGAATAATGAATTTCATGAGGGAGGCAAACTCTCCCTGCACTGAAGTTCTTGAGAAGTTCAGAATAAGTAAAGAGGGAAGATCAGGTAATGAAAGTGACGTATTGGCTCTGTGGTAGATAAAGCAACCAAAAAATACCCAACAAATCACATCTTCACGTGTTGAAATCTGTACCAACACCGACCGGGTGCCAGCTTCCTTTTTACGCTGGTGCTCAACGTCCTCGAACGTCCTCGAACGTCCTCGAACGTCCTCGAACGTCCCCAAACGTTCTGACTAAAAGATGGATGAACTGAAAAGAAGCAATTGGACATCTTTCTGTGATCTGCCCAGAGAAACCGCACCATCTCAGCACGGTATCTCTGTTGCATCTCTTTATCACTGCGAATCGTGTTTTATTTATTTATTTATTTTTTACAAAAAAAGAAAGAAATTCCCTCCTTATATGTTAATTTTCTCCTAAATTTTAAATCTTGTATGTAAGCACAGAGAAAGAAAATGCTCATATTTACACTTTAACAGCTGACAGCGAACGCGCAGAGTTGAACCATCCTCAAAGTGAAATCATTATGAGGATGCAGCAACATATTGTGATTCTGCGAAGCAAAACTCCCTTTTGCCCGACACAATGTCAAGATCAGTAAAAAGAAATTTGGTGAAAAGCTATGAATCAGCGACGGCGAGACGTGTTCGATTTTTTTTTTTCACGGAGAGAGGCGAGAGGGTCTTTTCACAGAGGGATTACTGGGTGTCGGGAAAAACGGAGTTTTAAATCATCACATGGGGAATGAAAGACACGGAGGACGGGAGCAAAGCAGGGGGAGAAGGAGAGGGGGATTCCTCGTGAGAGGAGCAGCCTTTGCAAGATCGAGAAAGAGTTTAATCCCTATTTAAGCTGTCTGGGAGCCATTGTAGCTGTGTCACAGAAATATCAGTTATCATACCAGCTTGATTCGATCAGGACCTTTCATACCTCTCATACTGTAGGCATATACACATGCACAGATGTGGAATAACCAAGCCTTATGTCGGTAAGGCTCAACGATGTCAAGTGAATCATAACACAGATGAAAGATAAACCAAACACAATGGATATATTGTGTAAGCACACGTGCACAGTCGCAAGCACATATCTATAAAAGACAAAGCTAAACGGCTCTAATGCCTGATAAAAGTAGCTCTTTTCCCCTCTGTGTATGTCCTTGAATACAGTAAGCCTCTTTGCACTGTGCAAATATTTATACATGTGTGTCCCTCTTATAACTTTTTGTGGGTTTGCAGATAAATCTCTGTTCTTCAGGTCCACTGCTGCAGCTGCCTGCAAGAGATCTGACCACCAGTGATGGGAATCCAGCACAGTGTCACACCAGGAGCAAAGCATGTGCACATGTGGATAATCCTTTGCACAAGTCATGTTCTATATATTTACACTCCTGAAGGTGTAGTATGATTTCAGCTTTTACTCTTTTTAGTGCAAAGCTTAAAAAGAGCCATAAATTCAAATATATAACTGTTTAGTTACAACCTCTTTCATGTCTCTCTAAACCAAAAACTACCCTCTAAACTTACTCAAAATAACTGGAGTAATCTATCAAATAGGTTTTACATCACTGTCACTGCCAGAAAAGTTGAGAAATGACATTGGCAGAAGATGGTAACATAAAATGTGTTTGCTAAAAGGTCCAAGGGGCCCAATTCCAAACTGTCCGGAGATATTTGGTAGGAGAAACTGAAATGCAGCGGCGCGGCCAGAACTGCTCAGCAGCACCTGGAAATTTAAAGCTCAGAGAATAATCATCAGTGTGTCAAGCTGTGGGTGCATATATATGTGTTTCCTACTTGTAGGGTTGGGCGTGCGTTTGAAAAGTGGACAAAGTGTGCTCACTGAATCCAAATTGGGTTCAAATGTTAAACGAAATGACAGATGAAGTAAGCGTGCGGTCTCTTGCGTTTTCCTTTTTTCCCCTTTATTCTGCCATGATTCCAGTTTGCACCATGAATGTGAGATACAGTTATTTGAATATTCGGGGTTCACTTTTGTGCTCTATGCCTCCGTGTGTGTGTGTGTGTGTGTGTGTGTGAGACAGGTCATAAACAGGCAGGAATGTTCCTACTGGAGGATTTCCAACCATTTGGTTAGATCTCTGAGGCTTCAAACTTCATGCTACATTTGCCGTAT
Organism: Xenentodon cancila; assembly: GCA_014839995.1. Lineage (NCBI taxonomy): Eukaryota > Metazoa > Chordata > Actinopteri > Beloniformes > Belonidae > Xenentodon > Xenentodon cancila. Next base: position 10,163,475 of record CM026219.1, on the reverse strand, counting down.
GTATGTGAGCGTATGTGCATGTGGAGTACACTCTGAGTTTGTAATGTTTCCTATTGACTCAATACTCTCTTTCATTCACTCCCCCTTCTTTTACTGGAGTCCAACAATTGATTTGCTTACTTTTACACTTCTCATTTGCACAGATAACTAGCACACGTTTATGCTGGAACGAAGCAACTTCTTCAACTTTTTTCAATTTCTGCAATTGTGTTCCTCATTAAAGTTGATACAACTCTCCCTTGTCCTTATTTGCCAGTTTTTGGTGTGCCGCACTACAAACATTTGCATGAAAGATGAAAATGTGAGGGGCCAAAAGTCGCGCTACACTTTCGCTTTAATCTCTTTCTAACCTGCAGCCACTCCAACTTTCCGCTAAACTAATTAATTTTTTAATTGCACAAAGTGAATGGGCCGAAACCGCTAAAACATTTGTCTGTCAAATTACTGATTTATTAGTGCATTTTTTCAGTCAATCGGAGTTCTTTATTGAAATATTTCTTACTGCATAGTTCCAGTTTATTATTTGTGTCAATAATACTTCGGCAGTTGCATCTTTTGCTCGATAAGGAAATGCGCAAAACCACAGGAATTTAAGGATGAAAATCTACAATTTATTCAACCAGTGCCCAGTTGTAATTGGTATAAATTATAGATAAACGTAAAAGTAATTGCAACTGGGCCCATGCAAACATTAAATAAATAGACATTAAATAAACATGATAATACTGCAATTTTAATAACAAAGTGCAAATGACTGTGGCTTGTATTTGCACAAATCACATTTTCACATAATGGTAAAAATCTCTTTAGAAACTAAATGTTATGCTTATGACCAGCAGGATGCAAGTATCACTCACCAGCGTCACTTCACAATTTTCAAGGGTGATTATCAAACAGATTTTCTACTTTTCGGATGTGGCAATTTCAACATTTAAACATAAGTGATGCTACTCTATTAAACATGGGATGTAAAACAGAAAAAACAACAACAAAAACAAAAACCAACAAAAAAAACAGGTAGCCTGACAAATACAGTTTAGAGGAAGTTTCAGCTCTGATAGTAAATGCTTCTAATGAAAGTAAACCTTCATCAGAGCGGTTTCTTTAACTGCCAGGAGCTGCTGGGTGAACTCAGCGGCTCATGGCAGCTGCGCTGCTGTGGCATTTGAAGTTGTTTTAATATTAAAACACTTCCTTCTCTCTTCCTGTGAAATCATTTTGAACAACTGCTTCAAGCCGCTGGAGGAGCTGGAGGAGCTGGACTCACGGGAGATTTCCCTACCAACAGCGTTGTGCTCAAAGAAACCATGTCCACACACGCATACTAGCAGTTAAACACGCACTGACACACTAAATGCATCAGAGTTTCTCTGGGAAGGACCACACACAAACACTGAATGTGTTCACAACATAGAGCCGAGCACACATTTCCCAGCACCCGCACAGATGTGCAGATAAACCGTGCAAACACGAATGCACATAGTTTAAGCATATATAACGTGCTATCACAAACATACACTGGTATACCTGTGAACAGAACTCTCAAAACGCACTAAATATACACACACAGACACTAATTTATGCAATATATATATAAACATGCAGTGTGTGTACAAATGAATACCTCAAAACTGGGTTTAGTCAAATATGAAATTCTTACAATTACAGTGACTTGTGCTAGTAATTTACAGCAAAACAAAAAAAAATCATAAAATGAGCAAAGCCTAAAAAAAACAAACAAAAAAAAAAACAACCTTTTTAACTACACTCATTAGCATGCTGAATATATCCAGGGACCCACATTAAGGTAATATTAATATTACATTTGGAGTCCTGTATAAATATTGGATCAGATATGCTCACAGGCCTGTATGTTTACCGCTCATAGTTCGCCCAACATTAACATCAAGGATTTCCTCTTAACCATAAGGAATTCTGTGTTGCCTTTAAAAATACAGGAAATATTGGTTTGGTTTGTTGAGCCCACAAAAACTATGAAACACAGACAAGATTTAAAAAAAAAAATGGATCAAATACATAAAAGCAAGGCCTTGCTCACTGTTGAAGAAAAACCGATGATGAGGTGGGTGTTTATAAGGAATTAAGAAAGAAAGCTTTATTTTGTCATTTGACAGATGCCTGCAGGAAATCCCTCAGGTGGAGAGTAAATAAATTAGCGCGTTAAATAAGGCATGTGTGCCTACAAACTTCCTCTGAGTCATTTACGGGAAACTGGCTGCAAAAATAAGTGTGAAATAAATAAAAATTAAATTCCTTTTTAACTGCATCTATCCACATAGGCACAAATTATGTTTATGGGATAAATTCACACCTCCAAACTAACTGTACTGTACAAATACAAGTGTTTAGATAAATGTAAAAATGACATTTATCAGTTTTGTCTTGGCAGCATTTTTGTTTAACAAGAAGAACAGTAAACCATTTAATTAAATGTCTTATTATTGAACTATTGATTAACTGAGCCAAACTTAACTGAAATAAAAGAGTTACCTGCTTGGTAATACAGGACGCTCCCTTCTATACAATAACACTTTTGACAATGAGTATAAGATTTTGAATCTTGTTCTTTGTTGTATGCATTTTAAAGGGATAAATCTCATCTCTTGTACTCCCAGATTGGCAAATTGACTTGCAAATTCCTTGGTGTGTTTGTGCCTGTGTGCGACAGAGTGTGCGAGACAAAACAACAGCAACAAAAATGCATGAAGTGTTTGGTTTGTGATTGGGTGAGTGCGTGTCTGCTTTTTGTCACCCATTAGCTGACAAATTCCTGCACCACCTCAATTATCAGGACCTTAACCAGATCAAACGCGTATAAACAGGAGAAACAAAGAAGCAGAAGTAGAAACATAGGAACAGACAACTCACAGAAACAATGCAATTCCTTTTTAGGCTCCAGAGACCTTCGTGCCAGAAATTTTTTTGCAGTGGATGATGAGTTTGGTAGTGCAACATCAAAGCGACATGGAGGAAAAAAAGAAAGCAGAACAAAACCACAAAGCACACGAAAAAAGACAGAAGATGAAAAAGAAATATTCTGCCATCTACCAGAGAGTGAGGTAAGTTCTCGTTTGTTTTTCTTTCTTCCCCCTTTCAGATTTGAACCATAAAACACCAGAACAACAGCAATGAAAAGGCAGAGAAGACGGCAGAGGAACAGTGGTTCAAGAAAAAGGATAAAGAGGCAAAGCAGGAGCTGGAACCGAGGAGACTTAACAGCAGAGCCGAGACACAGGAGACAAAAGCTGCTTTTTATAAAGTCGATCACAACATTATCATTCCAGGCCAGGCGGAGATATAAACGCACCCATCGTCCCAACAGAAAAATGATTCCTGCTCCTGACATTAGACTGTCGGGCTCTTCTGCGCTGCCCGCTGACCAACCCATAATCAACAAACGTGATTGTTTCTCTGCTAACAAAGGACTTTGTGGACTCAGTATCCCCGTGTCCCCTGAGCTAACAGCAAATGTAGATGGAGGACGGGACGTCGTAATGCAAGAGGGCAAAAAGTGTCATCGGGGCAGCTGCAGCTGCATCAGGATCACTGAACCCTCACTGAACGCACCAAAATACCGTACAACTGAATGAACTAACAGACCACAGTCGAGTCTTAAGTGATGATCAGCAATTTAGACATCCTTCGAAAAAATATTTTTAGTGAAGTGATTCTACCAATGCAGTTTCACTGAAAAAAGCAACCATGCCCTACACTAAGGCATGACAGGATGCAAAAAATTTAACATGAGCTCATCTAAAACTGAATCTGCTGCTTCTGACAGTTTTAATTACGCAAGTCTATGATAAACACAGTTAATAAACAAAAACATAAAATTAACCGGAGCGATGGTGAATTGTAAAACCCTCCATTCTGTCCCATGGCAGCATTTCCAGAGCCTTTCAGTCAGAAATCAGGGCCAGGGAGACCTGCACTGGCTCTTTTAAACACTGTTTGTGACAATCAGTATGTTTAAATGACGCATGGAAAAAAAAAATCCTATGCATTAGTCTGACTAAAATCATAGTTTTAAAATGCATGTACACATAATAGTGTGACTGAAATTGAACTAGACCAAACTTCTCACTGTCAGACAGAAGCACCCTGATGATGCAGCTGAAGATGAGCTAGAAGTGACATCCTAAATGCAGATAAAAACAATAAAGTCCAAGCTTATATTTCTATATTTTCATCTCACGCTTGACAAGAAAGCCAATAAGAATGTCTTTAAAAAAGGCTGAACTCTTTTTAAACCACTACAGATCAAGCTGATCATTTGATTTATGAGTTCATGACAACCAGAACTGAACAGATGTTTAAGATGAACAACTAAAACTGCATGAAAAGGCATTAAGGCTACACACACACCCTTCCCCTCTCTCCATCCATGAATTTATTAAACCCTTACATTTCATCTTGTTCATTAAAACAACCAACATTTTTTTTTTTTTTTGTTGCTGTTTTTCAGATTAGGTGGACTCATCCCTCCATAGACATGTAAAAGTACATTTCTAAATGGCAGTAGACACAGAAAAACGTCAATTTTCAGGTAAGCCACAATGTTTTCCTAACCCTAACCATGTACTTTTTAAAATGGATATGTCTGACTTAAGAATACTGCTGGGCGACAATTGCGAACTCCAAAACAAACTCAGCCAAAGCCGGAAGTCAAACCTAACCTGTAGCTGTTGAAATAGCACACAGATCTCTATATTTATGTAAAAAACTGACCTATATGGACTCGGATCATATATCTCACTTTGTGGGAGTTTTTTCTTCTTTTTTTTTTATTTTAAAGCCACAGAAGGTAAGTTATTCAGTGGACGGAAAGCTAGAACTTCCCTTGTCCTTAGAAACTTGTGGGCACAAAATCCCAGGCATGTGGCTTTGACAACAAAGAGGCTGTGAGGACCAAATACGAGGTATGCAAAAGAGGAGAGGATTACGACTTCATAAAATAAAATATCATATATAGTTACGGTAATGCCTAAACCTAACCTGGTGATTAGGACGCCTGAACTTACCTGAGAGTAAGTTGAACAAAGACCTGCAAAAGGTTCACAGCTGTCGAAGTTAATAACAGTGTTAATTTGACATTTTGGCTTCTTTTCCGAAGGAGCCCTTAATGTAAAGTTATTAAACTATGTGTTGTATCGGTTCTAAAGCGAGTAATGGTAAAGACCACTGTTACATACTGAAAAGTGAAATAAAGAAGCAATAATTGTTCTGAGGCAACAAAGTGATGGGAAGAGTGAAGCGAAAGTCAAGGTGTTTCCTCAAAAGACAGACATGATGAGAATTATTAGAAGCAGAGTTTATGAGTGTGTCTCGGTGCAAGGACACGCGGTATGACAACGGAGGAGAGATGAGAAACGGCGTGAAAGCAGGGTAGGAAGAAAAATAGGCGTGCAGTACTAACCTTGAGGCAAGACTGGGTAGAGCAGCAGACAGCGTTGCATCGTAAAGATAAAAGAAAGACAGAGGAGAGGGAAAGGTGAGAGGAGAAAAGAGGGAGAGAGGGCCAGGTTAGCCAGCTTGATCAATCTTCAAAGAAAAGGAAAGATATGAGAGACAGAGGAACTGAGAGAGAAACATAATTAACCGCAGAGAGACAACAGGCAGACGTTTAAACAGGGAGACAAGCATGACCGGGCAAACAGATGTACAGGCAGGCAGTCACAGAAGACAGATTTAAGACAGGCTTTTCTTGTTTTCAGTAAACTACTGAGGCTACTCGGAGGCCTGCTCTCCTCGGACCACCTCCACAAGCATTTGGGAGTGCAGAAACGCCAAGGAAACTCCAGCCGTGACACGGAGAAAGTGAGCACTTGGTCAACTGAAGTATGACACGCGCACGAGCTCCCTGCACATTATTTCCTCAGTGGTTGAGATTTCCCACCCTAACATTGCGCACTCTGTGGATTTCTTTACCAAAAGGGCACATCACATGCCGTCATCAAGATGTGTAATTTGAAGAAAAGTAATTTCCAAAATTCCTAAAAGTTGCCCGCACAATGTTTATTATGTTTGAACTGGCAAAGTCTAAATGCCAGCGTGAGCTTATGGTTGAGAACACATGCTAATGACAGGGCGCCACAGACAAATTGTCCATCACAGAAAAACAGAACAATAAACCTCTCTAATTTCTGAGTCCTCAGGTTTATACTCTACATCTGTCCAAACCCCTTCCATTTTCTCATATTACTTTATTTTTTCCTTTTCCAGTCTTCCCTGGTAGTTGTTTCTCTGTTTCCTTTTCCCCACCACGCTCTCTCTCTCATCTGCACCGTTATTTTAACGTCATCCTTGTTGTTTTTCTTCCTCCGCCACGACCCTCCTCACGCTTCCACCTTGCTCTCCCTCTCTTCATTTTCCACGCTTCCGTCCAAATCCTTTATTTTGGCCATCAGGGCAGATTTTCAGCTCCATTTCCCCTCAGTGTGAAGTCACTCAGTCTGCTCCAATTAGCATCCTAGTTACTGAAATAAATAACCTGGTACCATTACAGCTGGGTTTACAGGACGGGGGAAAGTGAGCGGCTTGATTATCACTCTCATTTAACCCAAATCTGATCGTTTTTTATAAGTAGTGTTTCACAGTCTAAGCCAAGCACAGATTTGGCTGAAAACATAAGTGTACTCCTCTGAGGTACCTGTTACTTTTATTTAAGACCCATAATTCAGAGATCACTTCCCTCTGGTACTCAACACTGTTTGCACATGTAATGCCACAGAATCAGCCGACTTAATAAATATATCATTACTACCTTAGACATGGATGCATGTTAATATATGACATTTGTCTTGCCTACCATGACGATTATATGCACTGCTACATATAGTAATATCTGACTGAAAGAGCAGAGGGGTTTAAAAGAAGTCGTTGTGCATGTGATGTGGTTTTGGGTTGCTTTGTTTTCTTCGTGATACACGAGAAGGCCGTGACTCAGAGGCTGGTCGCTGTCCAACCAGAAGGTTTGTGAATCGATCCTTGGTCCAGTCACGAGCCGAAATGTCCTTGTGCCAGTCGTTCAATGTACTTATTTGATTGTAAAAGTCTCAAAGCGCTGCTGTACATATAGAGTCACTTTTTTTTTTTTTTTTTTTTTTTACTTTTTCAGCCTCGAATCACTTTCTATTTTTAATCTTAAATAGTTTGGATCTTTTCTTGGCAGCGTTGCTTGTAATTACAAACATGTAATGTAGGATTTCCTGGATGGGATAAGAATAAGAATAAGACTCGCATCGACCGCCGCGTCCGGCTTTTAAGTTTGGAGAAGTAAAAAAATTACAATGAAGCTTATAAAGACTGAAAGGACTTAAAGATAGGTAAAACTGCAACTAGGGAAGCAAATGTTTGCACTATAAAAGTCTTGAAACCTGATAGCTCGAAATAAAATAATCAAAAAACACTTTTAAAATCAAACATGTATCAGTTATATCTTCCTCTAATTAATTTGTTAAAAATAAAGTGTTTGTTAGGAAATAAAGTGATACTCTGTTAAAATTGTCTTGTTTTGCATTACGTACCTGGGCCTCCAGGTAAAATAAACTTTAAATAAAACTATCGTGTAGTTACCATATCTGGGAGCACTGAAAAAAAGCCAGTTTAACATTTTGTTTTCTTTTCTTCTGTGTTTTCAGTTCAGTTTTTGTCATATCACAGTGCTAGACGAAGTAATAAGTTTGGTGGCGTCACCAGAATGAAGGATTTTGTTGCGATAGTGTCTCTCATCACGCACTTAACAGCTAAATTATGCGATTACATGACAAAAAGTTAAACCCTCGCATATTTTTGAGTCTTTTAATTCTGCGTGACCTGTACAAACCTCGAACTTCAGGGTAATGACTGTAAAGGAAAGTCCGCTTTCCAGAGGATAGAAGCAGACATATTTAATTCACAGCCTTTAACTGGGAAAACAGACAAACGCTTCAAGGCTACTATGTCTTCATCAGTGTCCTGATCTGTCTCCAATGAAGACACAGTAGTCTGAAAACAATTAAAGGCTGTAAATTAAATCAGCGCGCTCTAGCCGTCTTTTATTCTCTGGGAGTTTGCCGTTCTTGACCTGAGAGACATCTGGTTCAGCTCTATTTTGCAAGAGGATGCGTCGAGATCGCTGTTTTTACAAGAAAGTTAAACTTCCTCGCATAAATATAGTTGATTATACTAAATTAGATATTCTCAGATTTTTCCAGTTCCCTTTGTGCAGCTTGTAAATATCAAATATCTGTTGCGTCTATTTTAAAGCTCTCCGTTGGAGAAATTAAACATTTTTTCAACAATACGTTTGATGTAGCACCACAAGAATACCAGTGTGCAGTTGTAAATGCCTATCGAGTTGCATTACAGTATATAGTATGAATTTAGCACCGCTGGAAGTCAACATCTGTGGCTACTTGAAAACCAAATACAAGTCATCAACTGTTTAATTAGTAAGTCTAATATTTCTACTGACCAGATGGAGACAAAATATACGACAACCACAAGTATTAAAGTCAAACGGCTACAAGAAAGGGAGAAAGACATAATGAAAGAAAGAGGAGAGTTTAAAGTGATACTGTATAGCGACCGTCCACAGGGAAAAGATGACGGAAAAAGATTTAGGATAGATAAAACAAAAGCAAATAGCCAGTATATAATATTTTATAGAATAAAAGCAAACAGGGCGATGCAGAAAGAAACACTTGACACATGAAATGTTACGATCACAAAGAGCATCAGACCCTTCTAGTCCTTGAAGAAGAAGTTTAATCACGGTGCATTCTTGATTATTGAGTAAAACCGCTACAAAGTGCCTCCACGAGCTAAGATGAAGGCCAGTGACGTTATCTCGTTATCGCTTTTCTTCTCCGTAATGCTCTCCTTCAACACAGACACTTGAAAAGACACAAAGGCGTCAGGGAGACAGATAAACGGAGTTAGAGAGGCATGCAAGCAGACAAAGGCTACAGGCAGACAATCAGATACAAACAGAAGGAAAAGACAGAGTAAGAATAGATAACAAGGTAGATATAAGGAGTGAGACACAGGTGGATCTGTAATTACACAGACAGGATTGTAAAAAAGCTCGAAGAAACAGCAACTGGTTACTACAGATAGACATAAAAGAAAATTAGTGAAGTATCGAGTTTCCTTGTGTGAGGAAAGAAGAGTGTTAAATGCCGCAAGTCAAACATCCTCAGCTGAAAGCGAAGAAAAGGTAAAAGTGATAAAACAGTCCAGGAAGTGAAAGAGTTTCACCATTGACAGGAGCAGCGGCTCAAAGACTTTCCGGCTGACTTTCTAGCGGTGCCAGGCTGTTTTTACAAAATATTTGGAGCCGTTTGGCCTCGCATCCTTCAGTGCGAGATGACCAAAGCTTGTTTGGTGGCTGTAAAGGAGCAACTAATTGCAAACCTGGACTTTTTTAGTAAGACCTGGCCAAATATGCGACTACAGATGGGTTGTAGGGAGCCAATGCTGCAACTCTTGGATGGTGATTATTAGTGAGCATACAGTCCCATGTGGAAAAGGCTGGCGATTGGGTGAAATCTATGTAGTTGTTTTTTTTAATATATTATTGACATGCCACAACTGCTTGATCGTTTCACTACTTATGTCCTATTTAATTTCAGAAAACAACACGTACTCATGTGGCCTGTATTTTAAAGAATAACAAATTGTTCACCGAATCCAAATACAGGTGCGACACTTCCCCACATGGTGACAGCTATGACAGTGGCTTCATATCCTTTCCTCCGACAAGCAAAGTGAGTTTTATCGTGCAGTAAGTCAGCCCGCTAACTGACTAACGAGGGCCACCAGCCACTCACGTGCCCAGGTAGTCCCACACCAGCCCCCCCATCGGCTGCTGAGAGGCAGCGGGGGGAGGGGCCTGTTTTCGCGACTGCTGAGGACGCCAGAGATGAGAGGCGGAAGGATTTCTGAGGTGTGATGAGCCCACACACACAAGCGACCACAAACACACTCGCACAAATGCAGAACCGAGTGTATGAGTGTACACGTTTTATTGTGTACACACACGCACGTGTGCGGCAGGATGAGCGTTCGCACAAGATGTAAAGCAGAGGATGAATGAGGAGAGGTAGAAGAAAGAAGGAAGAGTAACGGGTGAACAACTACTGAGTTAATGTTACCAGGAAGATGAACAAACTCTCAAACAGTATGTTGTCATGAAACTGAAGGTATGAAAAGTTAAGTCTATTATTACATAAAATAAACATTTCAACCAGCAAAGAGTTTTTTTTCCCAAGTTTTAGGTTAAAGGAGGTGCAGAATTATTCTTTTAATAAAAACTGCTTATTGTATTTTCATAACTAATCCAATTTTCCTCCTCTCTTACCTCTCCAGTTCATGGATCTTTTTCTCCTTGTCATTCTTCTCATTCTCCATCTCCCTGAGGATGTCTAGAAGTCTCTCCACCTCCGACTGGGCCTTCCCGGCATCCTCTCTGTGCCGGGTCACTTCCTGCTCCAAGCAGGAGATGCGTTCAGAGAGTTCAGTGTTGGCCTGCGACTCCGCTGCCACATTCTGAGCCTGGAACAGACATTCATTTTTAAAAATAAACCCAGAATTAGTTTTTTTTAAAATAAGATGACCTGAATTTGACCAAAGCGATGAGCTGAGAGCAGAATGGACGTGCCAGTAACAACTTTGCTGAGGAATGTTCGTATGGATTTGATGAACGGGACACGTTCAAGGGTCTTTAAGTATGGTAGTTTAGTGCTTGTTATATGTTCAAATACTGGATACTCGGCTAAATCTGCACATTTTGTCCAATCTGAGGTTTAAAACTGCATAATCTTTTCTTGACAACGTTCCATGATTTGGGTCGCGGTTTGTCATTAAGGGGTGAAGGTGGGTCCCGAAGCCGGACCAGATAAGAACCACTACTCTAGAGACCAGATACAAGATTTGAATGACTCTTTTCAACAAACCTTTGACATTGAAATATTGCATGTAGCATGTAATATTGATTATCGTGTGGAATAGAGACACGTGTCGCAAGATTTGAATGCAATATGTTCTATATTCCTGCGTTAAATCTCCTGCAGTCAGGAATTTGTGCCCTTTGCAAATGAGGAAAAAGGGGTGGTGTGGGAGTTTCTGATGCGCAGAAGTAGTAGTTTCAAGTCACCTTCTAAATGTCTCAGTCAGCCACAGACACTGAGAGCTTGTTTATTTTGATCTAGTATATTGAAGGTTTTACGTCAGATGCCCTTCCTGAGACAACCCTCCCCACTTATCCAGGCTTGTGACTGGCCCTGGTTGTGGCTGGAACAATGGGGATATTGTGGGGTTAAGCGTCCTGCCCAGGGACACTTTGGCATGTGACAGCTGGGGATCAATCGAACAAACACACTCCCTCCCCACCTCACCGCGGTCACCCCGATGATGTGAAGAAAACAAAAAAAGGTTCTCAGCTAATTAGGAAGTATATTATTAGACTGCACCTCACTGAATGAAATACGATAGACTCATTCAAGTTTTCCATTATACTTAAAACAAAAAAAAAAGAAAAAGCTCTGGCGTAAAAAGCATCTTGGTTTGGAATCTTAAGACACAGCCCAGAACCCTCATCAAACGAACGGATAAAGAATCATAACTGCAATTTAAAAAAAAAAAAAGCTTTTTTTTTTTTTTCAACTGTTGATGATTTAATGAGTATGTTTCCTGGCTATACACAGATGACTGCGTTTTTTTCTGGAAAGAAGTGGGATCTATGTCATACAACAGCAGCGGTGTTTGGCGTTACGGAATTTTCCACAAGATTTCGACTCAGGATTTTCTCTCTTACAGCATCAGTGGTTTTGTTGGTGGATGGGTGAGCTGTTGATCTTCATGTGCAAATTAAGCCATTAATAAGTTGGACACGATGAGGATGGGCCGAGTCTTCTTATCAATTTAAGATCAGATTAACGTATGAAAACAAACCTAAATAAAATTGTCATTGATGCAAGTTGTGAAATTACTTGGGAATTAATTGTGTTTTTCATGTTCCTTGTTTTTCCTTCTTTGCTCAGCTATTTAGAAGGTACAGAAAAGAAGAAAAAAAATTGAATAAAACAAGGGAAAAAAACCAGGTTATAACCAGCTTAGAGGTTACAACAGCTGTGTGTGTTTCCCAGAAGCAAATGTTGCTCTTGGGATGGACTGACTTTGTGTCAGTACATGTGTGCGCATGCGTGCATATGAGTGTGTGCGTGTGTGTGTGTGTGTGTGTCGCTCAGTTCCACAATAAATAAACTCTATTAGTTTTGGAAGTGTACAGCGGTTTCTACAGGTCTTTATGTGGAGAGGAAATGTTTGGGTGTCTGATGATATTAGAAGATCTGGGTGGAGGACAAAGACAAATAAGAAAGGAAGAGAGAAACATTACACAGTGTCACACATCTTTTTTCCATCCACTGTGGTGTAATAAAAAGAGACTAAGAAATAAAATCTGATGAGAGACATACCACAGATGCACTAACACTTTCATACATATTCCTCCTCCTGAGTTGTACGCAGCGCATGCTTTCACACCAATACATGTACACACACACACACACACACACACACACACACACACACACACACACACACACACACACACACACACACACACACACACACACACACACACACACACACACACACCGATCCACAGTTCTGTCTTCTACAGTCTGTGAAAATGACTGTAAGGCTGTCAACACGTTGTCACACACACGTCATTTTACGGGCTGCTGTGTGGGAAAGAATATCTGATATGCAGACACACTCATACACAAGCACATACACAAGTAGCCCTCTCTTTCTTTGTCTTGGAAAACAAAGGGGAACGAGTGAGAGCAGAATTAAGTTTACCTAATTGCAGCTCAAGAAAGGTACCAAAAAGCCTGTACTGCGTTTCTCACTGAAAGTATAGAATCTGTAGGATTTTGTG